>OVBL01000263.1:0-335097 GCA_900406555.1 Pseudoturritis turrita | reverse complement strand
GAAAAATGTCTTTCCCAATGGCACTTCCTAGCGGCAAGTGTGTTCCGAAGCGAAAGCGTGTCTTCTGGGAAGCGTGGTAGAATCTGCCGAACTGCAAAAACACAAGAAAACGGTGGTCAGCTCGCTACAAAGCAAAACTTAGTAAATCTCCTGAAGGGTCTACGGCTCGCCCACCAATATCTCCCCACTCCGACTTGACGTAATGGATGCTGTTGGCCTCTACCGTAGCATCATTAATGGGAACAAAGAAGAAATGATGGCCCCAGTCACCATCCTTGCTTCGGAAGCCTTCGATTATTTTTCTTTGCTTCTTATTGGAGATGTAGTAGGCTCGGGAGTTCTTAATCTTTCGAAACTCGAGGAACTGCCGAAGATGGGAGATGCGAACAGTCGCATCACACTCAAAGCTCCGAACCAGAATCCCAACTAAGTGATGCATCCCACGAGGCGTAATTTGGCTCGGCGCTAACCCATGCTTGTACAGAAAGCGGACGATCAAGCTAGGGATCGGAAACCAGAGCAGACAGCCGTAGAAAAAACTCTCATAGAGAGTGAAATACCCGGGTGGAGGAGATTCGGCTCGGTCTGTTGAGGCTGGAACAATCAGATCTACATCCTCTGAGATATTAAAACGATGCCTCAGTGCCTCCAAAGATTCAACAGTGCATAAAGACAAACCAGGTGGGTCGGGTCGTCTCTTTAGCGCTTTTTTCTTAGGCTTTCGCCTCGTCGACGTGCTAGCCTGGTGGCTCGCGAACAATCTCTCCAAACGCATTTTTTCCACCTCGTCAATAACATATTCTGTCGGCTCGGCTTTAAACTCTTCGAGAGCCTTTTGTACCAAAGCTGCTTCGGCATCCGCCTCAGCATCAGAAGCCTCGTCAATCAAAGATGGTACGACGATCTGCAACCGACCCAATGGACTAGGTTCAACTGGCTCGGAAACCTCTGGAGATAAAACCATCTTGCGACCCAGCAGCGAAGCAGAAGTTGCTGAACCGATAGAATCTTCCAGCTCGGTGATATGAGACATTGATGTTTCTGGCTCAAGCTGATACTTAGAAAAAATTTGGAGAGATTTTGGCTCGGAAACACTTAGCGCAAGAACTTTGGCTCGGAATTGGAAGATCAAGAGGAATAATTCGATCCGGATGAAGATGGATCGGAAAATTCAAATACTCGCCGGACGCGTTCGAAGATGGATCGGAAAATGTAAGGAGACGCCGAGCCATGTTTGAAGATGGGCCGGAAAGTTCAACAGTGGCGGCGGCAGAACAGGAGAATCGATGAAAACCTAGCCAACTACTTAAACAAAAAAGAGAGAGAAGAGGAGAGAGAAGAGAGCTACCTGATTTTTCGGAAAGTGGGGAGAAGTGAGTTATGAGGAGTGAGACAAAGATCTGAATATAAAGAAGTCTGAAATTACAGCGCGTGACACCACGCAGCCTCGAGAACATGCGAAACGCTTACGGTTCCCAATAAAGTTGTAATCATGATAAGAGATACTTCAGACAGCTTTGTTACCGAGCCAAAGGCAAATCACATGGTGGGTTGGTTCGGCAAACATATCAGAAGAGGCGGCTCGGAAAGATAGCAGTCCAAGGAATACAGCAAGATAACGAGCCAGAACAGTTTGGTCAAATGAATAAAAATTTGGCTCGGCAGCATGACAAAGGTGTCGGTTCGGCAAAATGGAAACGAATATATCACAGGTCAAAGTAGTTGGGAACGCAATTGAAGACGAATCAGCAGCACGTCGAGGGGTTTGGCTCGGCAATAAGATATTCCAGTGTTGGCTCGGACGTAAAACACCTCGGTAACACTCAGTTTGGCTCGGCATGTATCGATGCCCGGATGGCAACTTCACTGCAGATTTGGCTCGGTAATCCAAAGAATGCTGATCTCGATCCTGACTCTTCACCTCGGCACTATTACTAATAATACTGCCGAGCTGGGGGGCTAACTGTTGGGGTCAGTTTTCACCCCATCGAGATCAACTGCTAAAAACACTAAGTATGGGAAAAAGCCTAGGCGACGAGCCAAACTTGGCTCCGTAGCAAAGGAGGAGAGAGGACGAGCCAAACTTGGCTCGGCGGCAAGACAGCAGGAAGAAGCAGTGACGAGCCAAACTTGGCTCGTCAGCAAAGGAAAACAAGAGACGAGCCAAACTTGGCTCGGTAGCAAAGGAAAACAAGAGACGAGCCAAACTTGGCTCGGTAGCAAAGGGAAACAAGAGACGAGCCAAACTTGGCTCGGCAGCCTGAAGCAGAAGGAGACGAGCCAAACTTGGCTCGGCAGCCTGAAGCAGAAGGAGACGAGCCAAACTTGGCTCGGCAGCTTGAAGCAGAAGGAGACGAGCCAAACTTGGCTCGGCAGCATGAAGCAGAAGGAGACGAGCCAAACTTGGCTCGGCAGGCGTGAAGAAGTGAGTGACGAGCCAACACCCCTGTTGGCTAGGCAGCAGGAAGAAGTGTGCGACGAGCCAACATCTTGGCTAGGCAGCAGGGTGAAATGGTGACGAGCCAACATCTTGGCTAGGCAGCAGGGTGAAATGGTGACGAGCCAACATCTTGGCTAGGCAGCGTGAAGAAGTGAGTGACGAGCCAACACCCCTGTTGGCTAGGCAGCAGGAAGAAGTGTGCGACGAGCCAACATCTTGGCTAGGCAGCAGGGTGAAATGGTGACGAGCCAACACCCCTGTTGGCTAGGCAGCAGGAAGAAGTGTGCGACGAGCCAACATCTTGGCTAGGCAGCAGGGTAAAATGGTGACGAGCCAACATCTTGGCTAGGCAGCAGGGTGAAATGGTGACGAGCCAACATCTTGGCTAGGCAGCAGGGTGAAATGGTGACGAGCCAACATCTTGGCTAGGCAGCAGGAAGAAGAAATGACGAGCCAACATCTTGGCTAGGCAGCAGGGTGAAATGGTGACGAGCCAACATCTTGACTAGGCAGCAGGAAGAAGAAGTGACGAGCCAACATCTTGGCTAGGCAGTGGAATGAGTAGGAGACAAGCCAAATACTTGGTGATTAGCCAACATGTTGGCAAACCAGCAGAACGGTGACGAGCCAACATGTTGGCGAACCAAAACCCTCAGCTCGGCATCAAGGAGAAATGGGCGACGAGCTAACCCATCGATGATCCAACAAAGCAACAAGCCCAACGTCTTAGATAGAATGAGGCAATGAGCCACAAGACATTGGTGGGCCGAGGCGATGAGGCAAAGAAAGAAGCCTATGAAAACCATAGAGGAAATTCCGAAGAATAAGGAAGTTTTCCTTTCTTGTTTAGGAAGAAACTTAGCTGACCTATTTGTGTATAAATAGACAATGTACCTCTTGGAAAAGGGGATCCAAAAAATTGACCTAGCTAAACGCTTATTACTTTACAAACAGCTTTCGAAACAGCTTGAATAAAATCTCCATCTTTGGATCTCAGTTTCTTGGTTTCTTTACATAGAAGTTTGTCGAATCCCTAAATCTCTTTACAAGTTTTGGTTGTGCGAGTTTCGACTCCCACAAAAACCCAATGGGAAAAAACCAGACCAAGGGAAAAAGAGTACAAGCCACACACCTCCCATTGTCAACCCTTAAACGGCTTGAATCACAACCAGAGTAGTTGGACAAGCATCGAGTTTAAGGTTGCCTTCCTCTTAACGTAGGAGCGTGCTAATAGCTTGGTTAAGACGTTTCGTCCTTGACCTAGTCATTGGACCAGGTGGAACATGTAAGGGATCCTTTGCTTCCTCGGGTACAAGCTGCTCCTTAGCTCCATTATCAGTGTCCTCCTCTGCTTCAAGCGGATCCTCAGGTTCATGCTGCTCCATGATCACATCACTATCCATGATCATATCATCCCCTCCATCTTGAAAAAGATTTGACCTGAAATCCAACTCATCTGCAATGAAAGGAAACAAGTTAGAAACGTAATCATGAGGAATTAGGGTTATACCTTTGTTTTGGCTCGACTTTGGCTTGTATGCTGCATCTGGTGGCTCTTCTTTCATCAGTATGAAATAACTGACGTCTTGGTGTTTATGCTGGTCCAGATCAGGTGGCTTGAATCGTTTGTCTTCCTCCCTCTTCTCGATTCTTCTTGTGCGCTTCAAGGCTGCTCCAAAACCTGTAATTGGCTTTTTTGACATAGACAAGCGCATTATATCTGTGTGATCAAGGGGCAAACGAAATTTGAGATAAGAAATACTTATCTTAGGGATATAATGCATCGGGTGGTTTGTCTTTGAACATCAAAGAAGCCTTGACTACTTTTCCATGCTCCTTTGGTCCATAATCTACTTGATTAGTGAGAACTTGAATCATTCCTGCCTTTGAGTTCTTAACCTGTCTTTTATTTGCTTTCACAAAAACTAAAGAAAACACATCAAATGTGCGACTGGGATAATCAAACAAGTCCTTCAGAGGATCAAACATGCTATCGAAGGCAAGTTTCGAATGCATTTTATCAATTTCATTCACTTGATCACAAATTAGAATGTGATTAGAACACCAAAAGTCTTTAACAAGCAACATTTTATCAGAAAGAGAATTATCTTTTGCAAACTTAGAAAAGCTTTGTTCAAAAACATGATCTTTGAAAGTTGGTTTGCAAGGTTCATTAAAATCACAGAAATCGTTTTGTTTCATTTTAGAAAAAGTTTTATTCATTACAAACTCTGCCTTAGTTCTAAACAGCTCAAATGTGTTGCTAAACAAAGAAACTCTCAAAGCAGGTTCAAATCCACGAATTTTATCACATAGAAAACCTTTTGGCTTAAAGAACTTTTCATGTGTAACAATTTCGAAAGTTGGAATCATTTTGTCAAAAACAGATTTTGAAACACGAAATTCTTTCACATTTTCTAAACCAAAACGTTTTTCATCTTGAGGAGAAATCTGTTGGGAATGTCCTGAAATCATTTGTATTTTACTCTAGCTAAAGTTGTAATGTCGAGGTTTGACAATCGTATAATATTGGGTGACTATAATGTTTTGCTAGAGACTGCTTATAATCTATGGGTCTAAAACCTATTACCAATATTATGCGATCCTACATGGTCACACACCTAAACAGACTGGATCAATGATTTATTGGGTTTCGTAAATGATATTACATATATATATGATATATAAGATATATGTATATAATATATATATATGTATATATATATATGTATATAATGTATATATATATATATTTATGTACGTGCATTAATTAGGAAAGCTCCTAATCTACTTTGGAATATTATTCAAAGAGAGTTAATACACAGATGGGCTTGGCCCATTACCATATCTAATCGGATTAGGTATAGGTAATCGGATTAACATATATATATATATACACAAAGTGGAGCTTAAAAAAAGATTAACTTTTTGGCGGACGATTAAAACCCGGAGAAAAAAGAAAGGTTCTTCAAGTTCTTGGAGATTAGATCTCCACGTTACTAGCATCCCGTTTCGATTTAGTTTGTGTGCGTGTGGATACCGGTAGAGGCACAATACTTGGAGTGCTAAATAACCTCCGAAAGTTTTGGTTTGTCTTTCCGCTGCAGAATATCCAGGTATATTCAAAACCCTAAGATTTAGATTTAATTCAATATTTGCACGAATTCTGGCAATTAAATTCGTAATTAGTATTTATAAATTATTATAAACCGGTACAAATTCCAATAGTGATATCAGAGCCAACGTGTTTAGTATTGAAATTTAACCTAGTTTAGCCTATATTTTGATATAGATAAATAATTCTGGTAGTTTCAATCATGTTTGAAATTGATTTGTTATTGTGTTCATATAAATCGTAGTTTGATTGTGACGTTGATCAATTTCTAAAACCATGTGTTTGAGGATATTAGATTTATATGATTTTTGGAAAGTCAATATTCTGTGTTAATAAATGTATATAAAGATATACATATTTGTTTAAATTAACATGATAATTATTTCCGTTTGATATGATCAATTTGATTATCATAATTGATAGATTTGCAATCAATATAGAAATCGAGAATCATGTGTTCGTCATCCAGTTACGCATGCATGTAATATATACATATAGTTTAAGCATATTTGATTTAAAAGTCAACACGTATTATGGTAATACTAGATTGCTTGATTTTTAAGATAGTATATATTATATGTATATTTGTGAGATCGTATCAAACCGTTGATTCGGTTTTTGGTATGACCGATATGGTTAAGTCAAAGTCTTTAGAAAGCTTTGATATTTTATTTAATTCAAATTTTAATTTGATTAAAATTTAGATATTAAATTAAGAGTAGCTTATATAAATAATTAATAATTTTGATTAGATCAAAATTAATTTAGTTATTTATAATCCAAATTAGATATGTATTAGTTAATTACATTTAATATTTATATTAGATATAAATTTTAGTTTATAATTAAAATTGGACTAAAACCAGTTCCTCTATTAATATCAAGTATTTTGATGTTTTTCTAATCTTATCAACTGTCAAACTTGAATGGTGGTATGGCGGGTCTGCCAAAGCAGCGGTCTGCAATTATTTAAGAGTGAGACAGATGGTAACGGTTACCATATGAAACGAGATTGATTTACTTGACTAGGCTATCAAAACGGTTTTGGGCTTAGAGACATAGGGTTGGATAAGACATAAGATGTCATCCACAACCAAGAATTATATTGGATATAATTAGCAAGGGCGTTGCTTACCTAAATAGCTATATATTCAGGGGTGGAGCCAAAGCTCACTTGAATTCTAGTGAAATATGGATCTTGGATACTATACTCATATTGAGGAAATTTTTGTTTTGAGTATAGTATGAGTTTTCTTAATCGTTGAAAATGCTTGAAATTCATGAACATCATACTAACTTTTGCTTTTCTTTCCTGACAGTTATGTCAAACCCTCAAAGTTTTTATTCATTGCGATTTGTTCTTGAGAATGATAAATCGAATGAATCAAACCTCCTTGATTACTTGGAAGATCTAGAAGAGAAGAAGACATTTGAGGTTTCTTCTCAGGGTATTTATGTCATAGAAATAATGTTACTACTTCTGGTTCTACTCCTTGGGTATTGGATACCGGCTGCGGAGCTCACATTTGTGTAAATGTGCAAGGTCTAAAGAATAGTAGAAATTTGGAGGAAGGACAAGTAGACCTACGTGTGGCTAATGGAGCAAAAGTTGCTGCATTAGCTGTGGGAACATATCCATTGTCTTTACCTTCAGGCATGGTTTTAGAACTAAAGAATTGTTACTATGTCCCTGCTATAAACAAGAACATCATCTCAATTCCATGTTTGGACATGGAAGGTTTTGAATTCTCGATCAAGAACAAGTGTTGTTCATTTGATCGTGATGATATGTTTTATGGTAGCGCTCCATTAGAGAATGGGCTTTATGTTCTAAACCAAAAAATGCCCATCTATAACATTCGTACCAAGAGGTTTTAAGTCTAACGACTTAAATCCAACTTTTCTCTGGCATTGTCGTTTGGGCCATATAAACGAGAAACACATCCAAAAGCTTCATAATGATGGACTTTTGAGCTCATTTGATTATGAATCATATGAGACATGTGAATCTTGTTTGTTGGGTAAAATGACTAAAGCTCCATTTACTGGATACAGTGAAAGGGCTAATGAGTTGTTGGGCCTTATACATACAGATGTATGTGGGCCAATGAGCTTAAGTGCCAGGGGAAACTACCAGTACTTCATTACATTTATTGATGATTTCAGTAGATATGGTTATGTTTACCTGATGAAACATAAATATGAATCCTTTGAAAAGTTCAAGGAGTTCCAGAATAAAGTACAAAATCAACTTGGCAAAACAATTAAAGCTCTTCGATCAGATCATGGAGGAGAATATTTGAGCCAAGGTTTTAGTGATCATCTTAGAGAGTGTGGAATTGTTTCACAGCTCACTCCTCCAGGAACACCACAATGGAATGGTGTGTCAGAAAGGAGAAATCGAACTTTATTAGATATGGTTCGATCAATGATGAGTCGCACAGATCTTCCATTGTCCTTTTGGGGATATGCTCTAGAAACTGCTGCGTTTACGCTCAACTGGATCCCATCAAAGTCAATAGAAAAGACACCATATGAGATATGGACTGGAAAGGTTCCGAATTTGTCTTTTCTAAAAATTTGGGGTTGTGATGCTTATGTCAAACGTATGTTTACAGATAAGCTTGGACCCAAATCTGATAAATGCTACTTCGTAGGTTATCCCAAAGAAACCAAAGGTTACTACTTTTATAACTCCACCGAGAACAAAGTGTTTGTTGCTCGGAATGGTGCCTTTTTAGAAAGATAATTTCTTTCAAAGGGAACTAGTGGGAGTAAAGTACAACTCGAGGAAATTCGAGATACACAGGAGATTGCTCAAACTTCTCAGGAAGAGCATCAGCTGGATTTACGAAGAGTCGTAGAATCTACACCTGTGGAACCTGAGGTACGTAGGTCCGAAAGGACTCATCACGAACCTGATAGATATGGGGTTTGGATGAAAGATCATCATGATATATTGATTATAGAAAGTGATGAACCTACGTCTTATGAGGAAGCAATGATGGGCCCTGACTCTGATAAATGGCTAGAAGCCGCTGGATCCGAAATGGAATCCATGTCAGAAAACAAAGTATGGACTTTGGTAGATTTACTTGATTGTGTTAAAGCCATTGAGTGTAAATGGGTTTTCAAGAAGAAAATTGACATGGATGGTAATATCCAGATATACAAAGCTAGATTGGTGGCTAAAGGTTACAAGCAAATTCATGGTATAAACTATGATGAAACCTATTCCCCAGTCGCAATGCTTAAGTCCATTCGGATCCTCCTAGCAACTGCCGCTTATTATGATTATGAGATATGGCAAATAGATGTGAAAACAGCTTTCCTTAATGGAAATCTCGAAGAAGATGTGTACATGACACAACCTGAGGGTTTCACAGATCCTGAAAATTCTAGGAAAGTATGCAAGTTTCATCGTTCCATTATGGTTTGAAGCAAGCATCTCGGAGTTGGAATCTTCGTTTTAATGAAGCAATCAAAGAGTTTGATTTTGTCAGAAACGAAGAAGAACCGTGCGTTTACAAGAAAACTAGTGGGAGCGCAGTTGCATTTCTAGTATTATATGTAGATGACATACTGCTAATTGGAAATGACATTCTTTTGCTTCAGTCTGTTAAGACTTGGCTAAGTAGTTGTTTCTCAATGAAAGACATGGGAGAAGCCGCTTACATTCTTGGAATAAGAATCTATAGGGATAGATTGAATAAGCTTTGTGGACTATGCCAAGATACTTATATAGATAAAGTCTTGCATAGGTTCAATATGTGCATGATTCTAAGAAAGGCTTTTTACGAATGTCTCATGGCATAAGTCTTAGCAAGACTCAGTGTCCTACGACACCTGATGAGTGAGAGCGCATGAGTAAGATTCCATATGCTTCTGCTATAGGATCTATAATGTATTCCATGATCTGCACTCGCCCAGATATTGCTTGTGCTTTGAGCATGACGAGAAGATACCAGCCTGATCCAGGTGAAAGTCACTGGATAGTAGTCAAGAACATCCTTAAGTACTTGAAAAGAACTAAGGATAAATTCTTAGTCTATGGAGGAAGTGAGGAACTTGTTGTGAGTGGTTACACAGATGCCAGCTTTCAGACAGACAAAGATGATTTCCGATCACAGTCTGGATTTGTCTTTTGCCTTAATGGAGGAGCAATGAGTTGGAAGAGCTCTAAGCAGAGCACTGTGGCAGACTCGACAACAGAGGTTGAGTATATAGCTGCTTCTGAAGCAGCTAAGGAGGCTGTTTAGATCATGAAGTTCATTACCGAGCTTGGTGTGATTTCTAGTATTTCTAGTCCTGTAGATCTTTATTGTGATAACAATGGAGCGATCGCACAGACAAAAGAACCTAGATCCCACCAGAAATCCAAACACATACAAAGGCGATATCACCTCATTCGAGAGATTATTGATAGAGGAGATGTAAAGATTAGCAGAGTTCCAACAAATGCAAATGTTGCTGATCTTTTTACAAAACCTCTTCCGCAGCCTAAGCATGAGAGTCATACTACTGCAATCGGCATTAGCTTTATTAAGATATGATCTTAATTCTAGTGGGAGGTTTTTCTATTATGATATGATGTTCATGTATACATACATTTGATTTTATTTTCAAATTAATGAAATTTGTTTCAGTATTATTTTATTATTGGATGATTAAATAATAGTCCCATAATAATTTATGTCATTCTTATAGGCCATCAAGTACGTGACTTGATCATGAAACCCTATGAGTGCAAAATGACATAAGTTATTGAGGTCCCTAGTCAAAGTTATTATCATGGGACATTAATAACTATAAGTGACTAGTATGTGAGGTGACTGATAACTAAGTTTCATGAAGTCATTGATATGTGGTATTAAGTCAATCACATAAATATGTGTTGGAGAACACAGTATTGGACTGACCCGCTATGAGAACTCTACGAGATTGTTATATGAGTGTCATAAGAGTTTCTCATTACAACTATAGAGTATAGTCCTTTGACCTGAGTTCATCATAATTTCTTACACATGGATTGGTCCACTTTGACTTTGTCAAACGTCAGCCGTAAAAGGTGATTATAAAGACATTGATTGGGTGTATTATAAACTGTGTAAAGGAATAGGGATGGAACAAGATGGGATTTGTCCCTCCTATATAACAGGACATAAATATCTTTGGGCTTATCGAAGATTTGATACTGAGAAATGCGTGGCCTCGCTCCAACGAGGTGAATGTCAATCGTTTGTTTTGATCAGTATAAATTAGAGTTCGATAAACGTGATCTGGCTTGATAAGGATGACACAGTTTCTTGCCTTATGTTCAGATCGAGATAAAGAGACAAACGGATTATCGGAATAGATGATTCCATTACAAGTGGGAGATTGTTGGGAATGTCTTGAAATCATTTGTATTTTACTCTAGCTAAAGTTGTAATGTCGAGGTTTGACAATCGTATAATATTGGGTGGCTATAATGTTTTGCTAGAGACCACTTATAATTTATGGGTCTAAAACCTATTACCAATATTATGCGATCCTACAGGGTCACACACCTAAACAGTCTGGATCAATGATTTATTGGGTTTCGTAAATGATATTACATATATATATATGATATATAAGATATATGTATATAATATATATATATATGTATATAATGTGTATATATATTTATGTACGTGCATTAATTAGGAAATGTCCTAATCTACTTTGGAATATTATTCAAAGAGAGTTAATACACAGATGGGCTTGGCCCATTACCATATCTAATCGGATTAGGTATAGGTAATCGGATTAACATATATATATATACACAAAGTGGCGCTTAAAAAAATATTAAATTTTTGGCCGACGATTAAAATCCGGAGAAAGAAGAAAGGTTCTTCAAGTTCTTGGAGATTAGATCTCCACGGTACTAGCATCCCGTTTCGATTCAGTTTGTGTGCGTGTGGATACCGATAGAGGCACGACACTTGGAGTGCTAAATAACCTCAGAAAGTCTTGGTTTGTCTTTCCGCTGCACAATATCGAGGTATATTTAAAACCCTAAGATTTAGATTTAATTCAATATTTGCACGAATCCTGGCAATTAAATTCGTAATTAGTATTTATAAATTATTATAAACCGGTACGAATTCCAACTAAATTATCATAAACAAATTTGCCTCAGTCCTAACCAAATCAAATTCTTTACAATACCTTCTTGTATGATCTTTAGGAAATGGCTTAGGGATTGGTTCTGACACAAGGTTGATTGGCTGCTCCAAATCAGTAATCAATGGCAAGCTCTTTTGTACTTTTTCTGCTGATTCTTCTTGTTGGACCTGTGAAAAAGAAGCAATACTATTCGGTTGCACCGGTTCCACATTGGTTAGTTTTTCAAGCACAAAATCAGATTGAATAGAGGAAAAAATACACTTAGCTTTCAAGGACTTTTTGAGAAAAACAAGAGGGTTCTCGGTTTTGCTTTTAGTTTGCCCTTCCTTCCTGCTTAAGTGTTGTTGATCTTGATAAGCTTCCAATGGAGATAAAGGAACTAGGGAGATCTTTCTGCCTTTGAACTTTAAAGAGTATTGGTTTGTAAGACCACGATAAGTAGCTTGGCAATCAGATTGCCATCGCTTTCCTAGCAGAATGTGGCTGACTTCTGTTGGCAAAACATCACAAAGGATTTCGTCCACATAACTCCCAATGAAAAAAGACACCATTACTTGTCTGGTCACTTCGATTTCTCCATTTTTTTTCAACCATTAAAGCTTGTAAGGTTGTGGATGCTCTTTAGTCTCCAAGCAAAGCTTCTCCACCATTGTTGAACTTGCAATATTTGTACAGCTACCTCCATCAATGATAAGGCTGCACACTCTGTTTTGGACTAAGCACCTTGTTTGAAAGAGACTCTTACGTTCCTGGTCTTGGTTTTCATCACTTAGAAGCTTCTCAGTCTCCAACAATTCGTTTCTTGTTGGTGGTACTTCTTTTTGATCAAAAATTGGCTTTGAATCTGAAGCTTCCTCTTTCTTTTTGGTGTTGTTCTCCTTTGTTGCTTTAGTACCAAGAGCTTGGTGTGTGGTTGGACTCTTCTTTTGACTATGCATCGTATCCCTAACTGCTTCTGTCAGTTGCTTTTTTACTTTGTCATAACTCAATTGGCTACTCAACTTGTTCTGAAGCTTCCTAGCTTGCTTAGAACTTCTCTGCTTATCACGGTTGTAGGAGGCATATTCTACTTTTTCTCTAGCTGATTTGCTTCTCCAATTAGGCTTCTCCTGCAGTCTCATGTGCTGTGCTTCCTTCTGCACAGAATCAGTCTTGTAAAAATCCAGTTTGTTTTCATTTCTCAGGAACCTCTGTTTCTGTTCCCTTCGATTCGCTTGGTATGGCTCTGAATTTGTTTTGAGAGCATAAGCTTCAAAACGTTCATCCATCAATTTTGTCAGCTGAGCCGTTATCGCCTCTCTGAGTAGTTTGTTCGGACCGTTGCTCGTTTCTTCTTCACCTTGACTCACCATTGTTCCTGAAATAATTCTAGAAACTTCACAAGTAAAACGTTCGACAAAACGAAAAGATCAAGCAACAGAACCGTTTTGAGAATTTGAAAAGTTTAACCGTTTTTCTCTAACTGCAGAACAACAAGAGATCACTCAGAATTTGAAACGTTTTTCTCCAAAACACGCGATCTAATACAGCTTATCACAGTTTAGATTCCGATCTACACAATCTAATCAACGGTTACTAGAACAGATGAAAGATCGAGCCTAAAATGATTTAAACAATGATCACGAATCAAAAACAGTTTCACGTTTTCTAACTGCAGGTTATCAATAGATCACAAAGAAGTTGAATAATTTTTCTCCTAAGCACGCGATCTAATACAATTTTTCACAGTTTAGATTACGATCTACACGATTTATTTAACGGTTATCAGAAACAATGAACGATCAATCCTAAAACGATGAACAGAATGACGAGTAAAACTGATCAGATTATGAAAGGATTGATACAACCTTCAAAAAGTTGCTCTGATACCACTTAATATGATTCTGGGTAGAATCGATTGTCCCTTGAATATTTTGTGAGGTTGAATGGGTACAAATGATGATGATTGCGGAATTATGATCTTCTGAACGTGATGATGAATGAAATGATGAACGATATGGCTGGGTGGATTGTTTTTGTTGAAACGGAACAGATTGAAACGATTGATACTTCCAAGTGTGATGAGAGACACTTAGACTATCGAAACTACTTGATTCTGTTTGGATTCACCGAAACAGTTACAAGAGACGATCAAACGAAATTCAGAAAGAGATTTTGATAAGAAAATGTTTGATAATTTTATTAGAACAAAAATCAGAGTACATATAGAAGAGAGAAGCCTTGGAAACAAGGTAAGACTTCTCGAAAATGCATAAGAGTAATTAAAACATTAACTTTCACTTTTGACCAACAAAGAAAAACTCTCTGTTTTTAAAGTAACTGAACTTAAAAACGTGATTTCTTCTTCTTTAATGGCATTGTCAACAATGGGGCAAATGTATAAGTGTGTGAACTTGCCTCATTAAAAACCTTGTCTAGAAAACCCAATGAGAAAAAAGCAGACCAATGGAAAAATAGTACAAGCCACACACCTCCCATTGTCAACCCTTAAACGGCTTGAATCACAACCAGAGTAGTTGGACAAGCATCGAGTTTAAGGTTGCTTTCCTCTTGACGTAGGAGCATGCTAATAGCTTGGTTAAGACGTTTCGTCCTTTACCTAGTCATTGGACCCGGTAGAACATGTAAGGGATCCTTTGCTTCCTCGGGTACAAGCTGCTCCTTAGCTCCATTATCCGTGTCCTCCTCTGCTTCAAGCGGATCCTCAGTTCATGCTGCTCCATGATCACATCACTATCCATGATCATATCAAAGATTCATCCTGAAAAATCGTAGATATCGAGTTAAATACCTTTAAGAAGCCATGTTTCATGATTCCCAATTGAGTAAGAGTTTTTAGAAAAATGAAGAGATACTGAAAGCTGCCAAAAAGCTCTAAACATCAAAATCGAAGAATCTTCGAGGAACTTCAAAGAAGCTATAGAATTCCAAGAAACATCCATAGATTATCATAATAACTAGAAATCATTTGAAGAGCCGTTGAGGCTGCAAGAGCTACACCGAGATTGCATGGTTCGATTTTCTTTCGTTTTAATTAAGCGTTTATTTATTTTTTATGAACATGAACATAAAGTAAATTATGGTTTAAGAATAAATGTATATAATTTTTCTCTCTATGAATTAGAATGTCGGAAAAATGATCCTCCTATGGTTGATTCCCTCGTCTTTTATAATATCTTGGAATCTCCACCACATCATTGCCTTCTTCATAGTAATTTAACTCCTTTGACTTTTCCTTTACGATCTATTTGGCCCGAGGTGAGCAGCTCGGGTTTTTGCCCTTAATTACTTTTTTAATTCTTTGATTCTTTCGTTTTGATTCAGACCTGACTTTCAAATCTTTAGGCCTACCGAAATAACCTTTTGATTTGGTGGGTCTCCTGAAGTAACCGGGCCCCATTGGCCCCTTAATTTTTAAAGACATTTTATGCGAACTGATTTGTCATTTGCTTAGGCTAACTTAGTTCTTTTTGAGTTGAATCATCTCTTCACGAGCCGACTCGACTCTTTTCTAAATTGAAATTTTAAAAGCCCCCTTTCTTTTGGGTCACTTATGGGCCAGGTCCGTGTAACGAGATCTGACACCAATATTAAGTTTTTGGATTTGACCAATTGATGATTGGCGTATTGATATACATAATAAGTTACCGATTTTACGTATGGTTTTTATAGGTTTTTATTAACTATTTATATTGATTTTGGCATATTATTTGTATTTTTAGTGTTTTGTAGTTTTTACTGTCTTTAAAAAAAATTTGGACAATTTGGACGAAAAAGATGCAAAACGAACATTTTGGAGATTGAACAGTTTTCAAGCATCAAAAGTTTTGCATCATATAAAGAACTTCCCACCGTTGGATCATGCTCAATCTTGTATACAAGATAGATGGGAGTGTTACTTTCATCTCCATGTGGTTTGAAGAAATTCCAACGGATTGATCTAAAGATATGCCCGGTTTACAGAAGACTGGTTATTCTGGCTATTAGAGGAAGAGGAGGCTGATCAACCGATCAACCTCAACTGATCGATTGATCAGCAACATCAGAAAATTCTATGTCCCAAAAACATAGGCAATCGATCAATCCCACCCTTGGTGTGAATCACTAAGTATGAAAATGAGAAGTATTATATTTATTTTATTGAATTGTATGACCGAAATATGTATATAAATGTATATAATTTTTCTCTATATGAATTAGAATGTCGGAAAAATGATCCCTCCTATGGTTGATTCCCTCGTCTTTTATAATATCTTGGAATCTCCACCACATCATTGCATTCTTCATAGTAATTTAACTCCTTTTGACTTTATCGATATCTTCCTAAATCTTCAAGGGTATATCCTAACCGACATATATCACTACAAAAACACATAGAGAAGCCACAAAAGCAGAGAGCCACCATCATCATAGATACACTTTTTGAGGGAGGGTCTCACTCTCAAACTCCAGAGTTTTGAGGTTTTTATTCAGTTTTTACGTCTTGTTTCAAGGGAGGTGATTTCCTATCTTTATACGAGCAGAGAGAAGCTTTCTAAATCTTTTTTATTTATGAGATTTATTCATTCTACTGCTATTATGGTTTCTATGGATGTTGGGTTTAAAGGTTTTCGAAGGGGTCTTCATGGCTTGATGAATATGAATTGTTTATGTTCAGGAATTTAAAAGGAGTTCTTTGTCTATTGCATGTTACTTGTTTGGATAAATTGTGACTGATTTTAGATTAATGTTTATTAATTGCACACTATTTGATTAACCGATTTGACATAGCATTAGATGAGCTTAGCGCCATAACTTGCGAGAGTTGGGTTATGGTGTTAGGTTAACATCGAATCTTGATCTGAAATATTACATGTCTATATGTCTATTTACCTGCGAGAGTTGAGTACTAAAGTTGTTTAGATATAATTAGTCATCACTACGAGAGTAGTTTGATTATATCAACAAGTGTATTTGAGTTTGGAATAACACTCCACTGAATTTACCTGCCTAAATACATGAATAAATCTACCTATGAACTTTAGAGAATTCCATGATGCCCGACGTTTGGTTTTATTGATTTATTATCTTTAAATTATTTGCTTTCTTATTTCAGTGACAACAAACAACCCATTTTATTTTTGTTATAGCTTAATTTTTGAATATATTTATAGCTTGACATTTCAGTCTTCGATGGATTCGACCCCTGAGTAATACTGCGTATGATGTGCATTTGCAGGAATATTCAAGGATTAAAAATTTGATAAGCATAAGGTGTCTTGTGCCATTGCCGGGGACTGAAAGCGTTGCCTATAAGTTTAAGACAAAAGTTCAATATAATATTTTTTTTTGTTTTCGGTTTTTTTCTGTATATTTTTGTGTTTCAAGTATTATACCTAAAAAAAGAATAGGACGTCTTGATGGGAGAAATATTCATCATTCATCCCGTTGAGTACTACTTCAGGGATAGAGACATGGCAAGAAACTAGTCTCAATTTCCACAGAAATCTCGCAGTGGTATGCAAATACCAGCACATGTGGATCAACAAAGGCAATTCAAATCTCACATCATGAGTAGGAACTTTGACTCAGGTATCCCACCAGTGTCTTTTATTTTTGGACAAGGACGTAGTTCTATTCATCTTCCTCATCACTTCTTTGAAGACGTAAACTACTATCCACCTCCTCCACCACCACGACCTAGTCTTGAAGAAAGATGTCAAACAATGATAAACGAGTACCTTGAATATCAACGAATAGCTTCACAAGAATTTAAGGCCGAAATAAAAATGCTCAAAGCCTATTTTGCTAACAAAGTGGACACTCATGGAGATGGACTTGAGAAGTTGGACAAGGATCTCCGACAACAAAAAGAAGACCAAAGATGGCAAGTGATTGGCATTAATCAAAACTACGTGGACATAAAAAACATTGGTTACGCGATGGACATCATCTCTAACTGACATGACTGTAGGATTGAGAAATCAAGAGAGAAGCTCTTGGAAATCACAACTTGTGTTGGCTCTTTAGACATTCAAGTTGTTCGAATCTCAGAATTGAAGATCCACCAAAAAGAACCAATGAAAAAACATCATGTTTTTGTAAAAGAATTCATAGTTTTTCTTATAAGAAAGCTAATTTTGATTGCATGATGGAGGTTCCATGGCTGATCTCGTAAGTAATGGTGCTAGAGGAAAAGACGAAAAACTGTTTTATAAGGCGAGACATAGGAGATCAGCAAGGAAATATCCTTATGGAAGACAAGGTATTAACAATAAACCCTTTGATATTTTAGATGGTTGTCCTAATTTTGTAGAAAAGGAATTCACAATTGAATCAAAGTCTCATGGCCCTCGTAAGAAACTAACGACGAATGATTTGGGCGATGAACACGTTGGCAAAGATGGATCCATTAAAGTTTTAGACGGGGACTCTAATTTCACCAGAAAAGGAGAAGTCCCAAAAGAAATCATGGTTGATCAGAAGGCTCCTGGTCCGCACTTGGACGGTGGAGAAAAAAATTGATGAAGCTACATGAAATTCAATTTCCTTAGCAAACATTTCTCATGTCTAAAAACAGCAAATCAAGTCGAGGTAAACAACTTAAAAAAAAAACACTTAGTTGGAGGAAACCCACTGGTCAGTTTTTGTTATTTTTAATTTTTAGGATTTTTAATGGTTTTCAGAGTTTTAAAATTTTAAGGTTTTCGATTATTAATAAACAAAATTTTCTCGGGTCAAACCTGACCCATGATCTGATCCAGCCCGGTCGGCCTGCGAAAAAAACTCCAAATCCCCTCTTACCCAATTTTTTTCAATAGAAAAACATAATTTTTTAAAAAATTCTTCCAAATCTTCATAACTTCCTCAATTCTCAACGGAATCGAACGATTTTGGTGTCTATTCCACTCAATTTTTCAAGCTCTATCCATCTATAAAAGTTTCATCTTTGGACCTGTTTTTTTGTCCCAATTTTCGGGATTTAAAGACGGTTTTTGTGTTCTTTGCCTTATGATGCGAACTTGACTGGATTTACTTGTTTTTATGATAGTTAGTATAATGATTTAAGCTTACATATCACTGTGAATCCATGAATTTAGGAATAAATTTAGATGTTAGAGCTTAAAGTGGATATTTAGGAATTTTGGCCAAGAATATTTAATTTTGAATGGATTTTAGGGAATTTAAGTATTTGTTTAGGTGGTTTTATGTTAAATAACTATTTTTGGGTTGATTTTAAATATAATTCATACCAAAATTTACTTACTTGTTTCTATGATTCATATTTTTGGGTTTACCAATTTTTCCAAAACGGTGAATTTTGAGTATAAATTGTTAAAATTAGTACTATTTTACAATAGATCGGTGTTTGTTTAGGCTAGTTATATTTTTTTCAGTGCCTAATTTCCTAGACTATGATGATTTTAAATTAAATCTTCATTTTGCAAATTTTTATCGATTTTGCAGGAAATATCAAAGACGAGACATCCTAGCAACTCTCTAGTTGAGTCAGAGGCACCGGTCTACACTAGGAAAGAGGGAGAGCCATTCCCTGGTATAAAGATGATGGCTCAGACAGAGCTCAACAAGAACAGACAACACCATAGGAGAGATATAAAGAAGCGGGACAACTACTTTTTCATGTTCTATTACAGGTTGTTTGACTTTGAGATGCATGACGCTAGGACATTCACCCAGGATGATTTAGAGAACCTGTGAGGAGGTGCATGAGTGGAATTCTTCTATGAGCGCCTGTATGGGTACTCGCACTATTGCAACTAGGTTGTACCCATACTTTTCGGACTTGACTCACTAGTTCTTGGCATCTGTGGAGCTGCGCTACGCACCTAACAGAACATATATTCCGCTTGCTAGTGAGGGAACGCTCTCATATATGGCATACATGATACATGATCTACCACGAGATCTCGATCCCTAAGTTGTGTTTTCTCTATGAGTTCGATCCTACTCCGGAGAGGATTTGGTTCCCTGACACTAGAGCCCATGATGACTTCGTTTGGAACCTGATTACATCTCGGCAATACACTTCAGGAGGGGCTAAGCAGTCCATGATCAGGAACCCTATGGTAAGGATTATTTTCCAAGGCCCTTAGCAACACCTTGTTTGCTAAGGAGGAGTCTGGAGTAGTCATACACGATGAGTTCATGCTCATACATCGCACCATCATCGCTCTCATTCCAGATGAGTTCCATGTACCATATGAGCCCCTACCCGAGGTGAAACTAGGGGCCATTTTTGCTCATGTCCTCACAGAGGAAGTTAAGAGGACTTTCCAACTCGAGGAAGTCAAAGGTGGAGTGCATCAGGAGTCTCCTCACTCCCATCTTTCGGCACCACAAAGTAATATGCTCTTCTATTGATAAGAGAAAGAGCATGGTCTTCATGGACATCGCAACTTTGTTAACTGCAGTATCCTTCTGAAAGATCAGGTCTACAAGTTCTTCGACCGCATCGATTTGTTAACTGCAGTATCCTTTCCACTGCATGCTGCCACAAGAGGGATTCACACTTCTCACCAGGGTGAACATAATGTTATTTTTCGATACAGTATAGTTGTGCAATGCATCACGACAGGCTCATACGCGCAGAGGAGCTGGATCCACAACACCGCCGGGTCCACAGAAGGAAGATCTAGTCTTCGATTTCGCCACCCAGGGTGAGACTTAGGCACAATTTGATATGATGCATGCAGTTACTAGGTAGCATGAGCTTCTACCTCCTCCGAATATTGCAGATGAGATAGCCTACCATCTCTGGACTGTAGACAGCCATGAGAGGACCAGCGGGCTGATGCGTATGATCTGACATTCATTTACTAGGATCAGAGTCCCGACCAGAGCCTCATGTTTCCATGCACCAGCTATTGAGGAGCACACTAACAAGGCACTTGTGAGGCAGAGGACCTAGGAGGCAAGCACCATCGACACACAACTAGTACAAATTAGCACCTAGAACGAGCTAGGAGGAGCCGCAACTATGATCGGAGTGCCATTCCAGAAGATCATTGAACGCAATTTTATTTTCTTTTTCTCTTTCTTTTTATTTTATTTTCATTCCTACTTCTATCCTCTTTTTTTTTTTTTTTTTTTTTTTCTGATGTCTTATTTGAGTCATCTTCATGTTTTTATTGAGCCAGTTTGTTTTATTGAATCAAAATCTTAGTAGGAGATTATGATCTTTTAAAGAGTTTATGTTTTAGTCCTTTGTTTAGTGACTGTTATTACAGTGATTGTTTCGACATGCAAACTAGAAATTCCACGATTGGACTACCCCTCCCCCATTTATTTCTTCTTGCATTATTTTTGATGGATCTGACTTTGATCTCTTTTATTTTGACTACAAACATGACTTAATTCTTTCTCATTAAAGGTGTTAGATTAGAGAAACGAATCATACATTCAAGATTTTTGATTTTCTTTACCGCTATATGTTGATCCTGAGTGGCCAGCTCATTTTTAGTTGGTATCCCACCTTAACCCTTAACCCTTATCTCTTTTCAAGAATATCATGCACTCTTGCTTTTCATTGTCACATGTGCAGATATTTGTAAAATGCCAGAGAGAAAAGAATCGACACAGTTTTCTAACCACTGCAAATGTAGGGATTGGGAAACTTGGTGGAGTACGCTGATTCGATTCTTAAAGCTTTATTTTCTTGGGATTCACAAAATCATGGTAGAATTTTTTGCCTATGAGACTCATATTCAAAAAGGTTATTTTCCCATTCAAACAAAAAGTGAAAAACAAAGGGAAAGGAAACGGAACTTCATAAAAAGAGTCTCATGGCCGAGAAAAACCCCAAGAAATGCCATGGATCCATATAGAGAGAGTTGGAGTGATTTGCAATGATTCCCGGGGAAAATTCTAAGTATGGGAGAGATAAGCATCGAAGAACTGGTTAAAAACTATGGACATCAACATGTCCATCCTCTCTTACGGTTTTGCATGATATCTTGCATCCTCTGGAGCATCTGGTAACCCTAAACACTTTTAACTTCACCATTTACCTTCTTAACTCTCTATCTACCCTAAATGACATCGTTTGATGAAAAACTCATGCAAAATTTAATGAAGGTAGAGAGTGGAATGATGTGAAGTTGCAATTTTTGTAGGATTGAGATTATGGACCAGGTTTGCGAAAGTTAGGGGTGGAAGTATAGGGAGTATGTTCTAGCTGATGTTCTATAGTACGTGGATTACATGTTATGATTCTTAGCATTGTTCCAAAGAATTTTGTGAGTCTCTGCCATTTTCAAATCTCTTTTCTGCACTTAGATTGATGTTTTTTTTAGGACAAACAAATTATAAATCTGAGAGAGTTTATATACATCATAATTTACCGCTTTTACGTATGGTTTTATAGATTTTTATTAAGTATATATATTGATTTTGGCATATTATTGGCATTTTCAGTATTTTGTAGTTTTCAAAGTCTTTGCTGAAAATTTGGACAATTTGGACGAAAAAGATGCAACACGGATATTTTGGAGATTTGACAGCTTTAAAGAAAAAAACGTTTCACATCAGATGAAGATCTTCCCACCGTTGGATCATGCTCAATTTTGGATACAAGATATATGGCAGTGTTATCTTTCATCTGCAAGTGAGTTGAAGTAATTCCAACGGATGGATCTAAAGTTAAGCCTGATTTACTTAAGGCTGGTCATTCTGGCTACAAGATGAAGCAAGCAAGGGAAGAGGAGGCTGATCGACTGATCCACCTTAAGTGATTGATCGATCAGAAACGTCAGAAAAATCCATGTCCCAAAAAACATAGGAAACCGATCGATCAGCAACGTCAGAAAAATCCATGTCCCAAATTTGTTTTTTAAATCCATAAAAGCTATAAAACGTTTTTTGATCCTAAATTTTTTTTAAAGAATTATAAATTTTTTTATAAATAGGCAAAATGTTTAAGAAACAAAGACAAATTAAAAAAAAAAAAAGATTTCATGTAAAAATGTTTTCTATAAAAGGTTTTTATAAAACATTTTTATAAAAACGTTTTTAGATGGAGTTTTATATAAAACGTTTTTATAAAAAGTTTCCAATAATGTAAACATTAAAAAAATGTTTTATAATTTTTTTTAACTAATTTAAACTTTACCTTGGTCCAGTGGTTTACCAAGTGTTAATTAATACTTCTACACCAAGAGGTCTGGGGTTCGATTCCCAGATAATGCAATTTATTAACAGTTATACAGGTTAATAGAGGCAAGCTTACAAGAGATCTCCAGCGTTGTGCAAGTAGAGCCGTTCGCCGTGATTCCACACATTAAAGGTAGAAAGTGTCCATCATGATCATGGAGCAGGAAGTGCTGTATGTCGTGGATCTATATAAGGGTCGGATTGAATTGTCCATAGTAGAATTGTCTTTGTAACAGTCCTCATAATTTGTAATACATAATAAATATAGACGACCAAAAAAAAACTTTACAAAATACCTTTTTAATCCTAAAACTCATATAAATACACTAAAAATGTAAAAATCAACAACCAAAAAATCTAAATATCATACATATCTAATCACAAACTAAATCAATCCGTTCTAACACCATAAACAATCAAATTTCAATCACAAACCACTAAATCTATCAAACTAACCACCTATTCCATCACAAAATCTATAAACTATCACACATATACATAAATTCAATGAAACTTATGTAAATCGACAAGTTAGATAGAGATTCGGGTTCTTAAATGGTGAGAGGAGAGAAATCCGAGAGGAACCACCGAAAATCAAAGAGAATCAGCGAGGAAGGAGGAAATCGAGTGGAAGGAGAAGAGGGTTTCTGAAAAGTGAGGAAGAAGAAGAAAATTTTTAGATCTTATTTTCGTGTGAACCGACGGCAAAATCCGTCGAAAAACCGTTGGGTTTCAATTTTTTATTTCGCGAGTTCACAAAATTAAACCGCGTAATGAAAAATGTGGCAACAAATGTGAAACCGACGGAAATCCGACGATCCTAACCTACAGATTTTCGACTGACAAAGCATATTCCTTGCATGACATTTGATTGGCAAGTCAACGCATAAGAAATATTCCCAATCCATCGGAAATCCGTCGGTTCCTAGAAAAATCCAACGGATTTCCGACGGGGAGAGTTTTATTTTAAGATTTAGGGTTTAGATAATTGGCCAAACATGTGTTACATGATGGTTAGAACTATATGTTGTATTTATACATTCAATTCGTAGTCTAATATACAAGTAATAAAATTTGTAAGTATTACAATATTTTTGTATTAAACATCTATGTAACTTAACTAAACAATCCGATGAAACGTCTATATTATGAACTTATTTGTAAACGTGGAAACTTGTTTTAATAACTTTGAAAACATTAAATCATATCATTTGTGATATGTTGACACTTGGTACAAGGATCTGTATCTGAAATCGATGATTTTTTGTACCCTATACCTCAAATCCGTCGAAAATCCGTCGGTTAATCTCCATATGAATCGATAGATTTCTGACGAAACTGGATATTCTGTGTTTAAACTCCAAATCCGTCGGATAACCATCGGAATTGCAGAATCCGTCGGTTATCCGACGGAATATAACTAAATATATGTTACTGAAACTATCAACCTTAATGTTAACATTATAAATTTATGACAGTTTTGGGTAAACAACTGAATGTTATAAAATAACAAAATTTTAACTTAATAAAATTATAAAAGGTGCAAATGAGTTATAATAAGTAAGTAAAATATGAATATGTTACATCCCGAGAGATTAAAAATTACGGTAAACTATATTCTGAATCTGATGAGTATTCTGACGCCGCCGAATCAAGAGTTTCTTCAAATTCTCCTAGCTCCTCCTCAGAATCAGGTAACACGTGCTCTTCTTGCGCGACAGTAAACTCCACCTTCTGAGTCTTGTTGCAAAGGATTGTGCTCAGGTACCCCAACAAGCGTCCTTCTCTGATGAATATTCGTGACTGTTATCCATGGGTTGGGAATAGACGTTGACAGTCTCAGGGGGGTTGAGCAACTCTTCCAACCACGTGGGAAATGTTTGATCTCTAGACATAAGTTCCTGAACCTGTTGAGATTGAGTGAGTGAGAAAATGTATTTGCCACATGATAAGAAATATATATGAAAATGTTTATGAAATGCTTACATAAGAACTAATCCATCCCGCGAACTCGTGTTCCTTTAGTTCTTTGATTTTCTCCTCTGTTATCGCAGGGTATTTGTGTCATTGTATAGCTTTGTAAATCATGATGTATTCAAACATTGTCACATAAAATGATATACTAAGAAATAATGGATGGATTCATATAAGACTGAAGGTACCTCTCGTATTCCAAGACTTCTTCACAGTTTGTAAGGATATACAAGTGCAGATGAGATTGTTCTTCCTTTATAAGCCTTCTCTTACGGCTTCTTCCACTAACCCGCCCGATTTGGGCGAATTCATTCGGGACATAAGCAGAGTAAATTGGGGCTACGCCACCATCACCATTTCTCGCCGGTTTGCTACTCTTTGCTTGCCTCTCAGGTGGAAAGTAAAATCCGGCGAAGTTAGCGCTTTCTTCATTGATGTTTTGTGCCACGATAGAACCATCGACTCTGCTTAAATTATTCACCTTCTTCTTTAGATGGTACATATGCCGCTCAAATTGATACATCCACCGGGACTAAACCGGCCCACCAAGTGCAGCTTCTCAAGGGAGGTGAATCGGGAGATGCTCCATAACATCGAAGAAGGAGGGTGGAAATATTTTCTCTAAATTGCAAAGGATCCCGTGTATCTTCTCTTCCAAATTCGGAATACCTTCTTCTGTAAGTGATCTAGTACATAAATCCCGAAAGAACGAACCAATCCCTGCAATATAAAATTTGTTTTGTCATATGATTCGAAAAGATTAAAGAAAATGGATAGAATAAGACACAAATTTGAAAAGATCCCTGCAATATACCTGCGCTGGTTATGTGAACTTCTCGGGGTTAAAACCCTCGAAAAGCAAATGGCAAGAGGCGTTGCATAACAACATGGCAATCGTGACTCTTCATACCTGTGAATTTGCCATAAATACAATGCCGCAAATTTGACACGTATCCATCCAAAGAACTCTTGTTTTGCAAGCCCGTCCAACCAAAAAGCAGGGATCAGAGCTTTCCCTCGGGCATTAATGTGAAGCATCCTTCGAGAACAATGCTCCTCGAGGTCCAACCACGACTTCAAATTGTCCTTCGTCTTCTTTTGCACATTGAGGATGGTGTTCATGATGTTATCAAAAAAATTCTTCTCAATGTGCATAACATTCAAATTATGCCTCAGAAGATGATCCTTCCAATAAGACAAATTCCAAAAGATACTCTGCTTGTGCTAGTTGTGGTACTTCCCAGCATCATCTACGCGGGCATGTCCATTATGCCACATTCGACAGTCCGATCCGCTCCAAAATCTCGTAACTGATCCAACATAAACTGGCCATCTAATACAGGCGGTGGACCATGGAAAACTTCTACATCCTTCTTGAATAGAGTGGTGCTCTAACGATAGGGATGGTCAGGGGAAGAAACCGCCTATGGCAATCAAACCAACATGTCTTCCTTCCGTGCTTCAACTGGAATACATCAGTCATATCTCTACAGGACAAACACGCCAATTTACCATGTGTTAACCATCATCCCGTAAGATGGGAAGTCGCTTATCGTCCACATTAAGACTACATGCATATAAAAATTCTCCTTCAGTGAGACATCCCACGTCTCAACGCCGTGGTGCCATAACATCTGCAACTCCTCAATCAATGGCTGTAGGAAAATATCAAGTGCTCTCTTAGGATGGGATGTCCCGGGGACTAGGATACTCAGAAACTAAAACTCTCGCTTCATGCAAAGAGATTGCGGCAAATTGTAAGGTTTCATGATTACAGGCCAAAGTGAATATTGCCTCCCATGCTTTCCGAAAGGGTTGAAGCCATCAGTACTCAATCCGAGGTATACATTCCTTCGCTCTGCCGCAAACGTGGGATAGACTGAGTTAAAATATTTCCATGCTTCTGCATCTGATGGATGCGCTATTTTTCCTTCACTTCTATGCTCTGCATTCCATCTCATTGCGGTCGTAGTTCGCTCAGATTGGTATAACCGCTTCAACCTCGCTGTCAAAAGTAAGTACCACATCCGCTTAAACGGAACTGGAACTCTTCCACCTGTTTCCTTATACCGAGGATGGGCAAAACATCGACAAGACTTAAGGCCTTCGATTTCTTTCCAATACAACATGCAATTATCCTCGCAAACGTCTATCAACTGAAACGACAAACCAAGACCAGCAACCAATTTTTGTATCTCATAGTACGAAGCTGGTGCAAGGTTGTCCTCCGGAAAAAGACCTTTAACAAAATCCGCGATCACATCCACAACCTCCTCGCTCAGATTGTAATTCAACTCTATGGTCATCAACTTAGTCACCGTTGACAATGGAGAATCACCCTCTCTACAACCTTCGTATAACGGCTATTTGGCTGCATCCAACATATAAAAAAACCTTCTATCATCTAAATTAGGCTCATGTACCCTTGGAACATCCTCCCAAATTCTGATATATTTCCCCGAAACGCATCATTCACCATCTGCACCATACCTATCCTAGGAGATTTCGTTGGAGTTTCTTCTATCATATCAGTTGCATAAGGTGCACTAGAAATACCATAGTCTACCATTGAATCATTCTCTCCATGTGAATACCAAATTTTGTAATCCGACATAAATCCATGATTATACAAATACCCATATACACCTCTCAAACGTTCTTTTCCTACGATTCATACAATCCAGACAAGGACAAGGAAGTTTACCAGTTCGCACGACTTTCAGATGTTGTCCTGAAAATTCCATAAAATGCTTAATCCCAGCCTCGTACTCTTCTGTTACCAATCCGGTCGCTTGATAGCGCATCGGCTTTTCCATCCACGATCGAAATAATTAAACTGATTTGAAGAAGATGCCATGTTTTACTCTTTTTTTTTACTATCTGTTTCTTGAAGAAAAACAAATCAGAGGAAGGAGAGAAGAAGGTTGGCTGGTTGATATATACTAAAAAAATTGACGGAAACCGACGGGTCTCCTACGAAAATTCAAAACATTACAAACAGCTATATTTCCGTCGGTTATCAATCGAAAATTTCCAACGGATAACCGACGGGGTGTTTTTTGTCAGATCCCATCGGATATTTCCGATGGATTATGGTCTGTCGGTTATCCGTCGGAAATTTCCTACTGATATCCGATGCTTTGTTAGTTGTCGAAAAGACATCCGATAACCGTCGAAAATAGCTCTGTTTTCTTGTAGTGAACGTTTGGTTTTATTGATTTCTTATCATTCAATTATTTGCTTTCTAATTTCAGCGACAACAAACAATCCCTCTTTTTATTTTGGTCTAGCTTAATTCTTTTCGAATACATTTATAGAATGATCTTTCAGTCTTCAATGGGTTCGATCCCTAAATACTAATATGTGTACTGTACACTTACAAAAAGACATGTTAAATTAGAAGGGGAAAATAGTATAAGCTGTTAAAATACATGACTAGGGAGTATGATGCGGGATCAGAGTTTTTCGAATGATGGTATAAGGACTAGACATTTTTCTATTTAATTCAAAAGAGACATATTATAACTTTATGATTTCTTGTCTCTCGAATTGGATGTTAATAGAACTTGATATGATTGGTATAACTATATCCAATGCATGTATTGATCCTGAACACCCTTTGAACCCAAACCTACTCAACTCGCCGCTTGTCTTAGCTTAGTAATATTCTTTTATTTTCTTTTAATGAATCGACTCCATGTGGATCGACAGTTCGACACCCTACATATCACAAGAACACTAAAGTGCACTTGTGGAGCATATGATTCTAATAAATTTTAAACTCGATAGTATAACGCCATCATTTATTGCTCACGACTTTTCGTGTGGTCACTTTCTTTCAAATTGCAGTAGATTAATCGTGATGGATCAAGATGCAAAAAGTACGAAGTCCAATGGTATGAAGCGAGAGTTCTTCGTCTTTCCTTTCTTACATTCTTTCATCTGAATTCGTTAACCGCGGTGTACTCTGTCATATTTTGAAACTATTTTCTTATATAAGTATGTAATCGACTATCTTCATATACTAAATGCGTTTCAGAATGGTATACATCTTGTTTAGGGTCCAGGTGAACTTGTATGTAATAGGTCATGACTGAGGAATGTGTTTCAAAATGAATACTAATCATAAACAATAGTCTAGGTAGCATCTTGAGTTGTCCACGTTATCAATGGCGTAGAAGTGTTGATATTATTCATATCGTATTCGATGTGACATTTTTGTATTCCCACATTGTTATCAATATCCTCTTTAACTGAGACGTTTATGCCAGTAGCTGCTGGTATTCATGTAGCCTGTATTTGTTTTGATCTTTTTTATTGGACATCGGCGTCGCGTGCGCTGGAGGTCGGTATATTTTCAAAAAATCAGACCAATTGATAAATACAATTATATTTTTAGCACTTTCAATCAAATATAGAAATTGTAAAATTAAAAAAAATTTATCCAACAAATAAAGTATTCTAACTTTTGTGTCACTATATATAATGTATCATCAGTTAATCAATTCATTCGAATCCATATCATTTAGAGATGAATTCTGCTTACCTATACAATATGTTTCCATGTTATGTATAACTCTAGTTAACGACGGCCATTCACTAATTTGGGTTAGAAAACATTGGACCAGCGACTGGTCCTACACGTACGTTAATTAGCCCTTCTTATAACTTGTAGTTAGAATCTCCGACGTCTATTATATCTACTCTTTTGTTTTTTTTCGTTGATCTTTCTTTCTTTTTAGGATTTTTTGTGTAATTGACCTCAAAGTTTAACTTTCCTTAGCACTTTCTATTTTTAGTAAATCTTCATGTGGCTCTCTTCCCAAGCATATAGACTATGCAAAATGTTACAAACGACACACAATGGGGAGGCTATTCTTAGTCTTCTCTCATGGAATTATCGATATCAAAATCTCCTAAAGAAAAAAGGAGAGAGCAAGAACTCACACGAACTAAGAGAGAGCGAGAGAGAAAATCACGATCTCTCAGGATCCTTTATCAACCAAAAACAAACATCTCTAAGGATCGATGGGTCGCCGGCAGAACAATACAAAGAAGTAGAAGAGGATATCCTCATGTGCCTTGATAATTAAATCATCGGCCAAAAAGGAAAGGATACAAAGTTATAAGCCATTATGAAAAACAACAGGAAAGTCGGGAACGAAGATTCCATGAAATGGATGTTACATAGCGTCGAGATAGATAAAAATGGCGAGGGTTCGGTGAAACAACCCGAAAACACAATCAATAGCAATAATCCTGAGAGTAGTGATGGTAGTGGTGGTGGGATCTTGAAGAACGTGTCGAGGAATCTCGGCGTGGGATCAATAATCAGGTCGATGAGCGTGTCCAAATGGAGAAAGAGCGGAAATTTGGGGGCTCCACTCCCTGTGGCCCAGGAAAAGAAAACGGGGCCACAAAGGGTCGAGAGGACTACATCTAGCGCGGCTAGGGGACTACAGAGTCTCCGGTTCCTTGATCGGACGGTCACGGGACGAGAACGAGATTCGTGGAGATCGATCGAGAACCGGTTCAATCAGTTCGCCGTTGACGGAAAACTTCCCAAGGAAAAATTTGGCGTTTGCATCGGTAAAACTTAAAAAGATACTTGATTTTTTCACGTAACATGATGTTTTTACGAAAAGGGTATTCTTCAAATTCGAATAAATTGTTATGTTATAATTATGTATGTGTACAAGGAATGGGAGATACATTGGAGTTTGCAGCAGAAGTATACGAAGCATTGGGTAGGAGAAGACAAATAAACACAGAAAATGGGATTGACAAGGAACAACTGAAGCTGTTTTGGGAAGACATGATCAAGAAAGATCTCGACTGTCGCCTCCAGATCTTCTTCGACATGTAATTACCTCTTTAGTTCTGTTAATGGTTTTAATTTGAAAATATATAGCAAATGAGGTTAACAATTGCGGTTTAGGTGTGACAAGGACGGAGACGGGAAGCTAACAGAAGAGGAGGTTAAAGAGGTCATAGTGTTGAGTGCATCCGCAAACAAGCTCGTTAATCTCAAGAAGAATGCTGCATCTTATGCTTCTTTGATCATGGAAGAACTCGACCCCGATCACCATGGTTACATTGAGGTTTTATCTTAATCTATGAAATATATCAAACTTGTAGGTCCAAAAAATAGATCAACTGGCTAATTAATGACAGTAATGGTTCATCGTTCTCAAGCTAGCTAGGGTTTGATCAATCAACCCGAATATCCTAACTATTAATGACAAAAAATAACAAAACCAAATTATGAAACCTGATTGGATCTAACTCAAAAAGCTGAATATTTTTGGACCCGGAAAAATAGCCTTCACCAACTTTTGTTTCTTCCGGATTTGGATAATTAACAACCAGGCGTCGTAGAAAAAAATAAAAATGTTTTGAATGAAAATAGTTTCTGAAAAAAGCTATGAATCTTTAAGATTTTGGTTTCATTCTTAAACATCAAAATTATATATATAGCTCTTTTAGTTATTATATGAAAATGATAAATGTAACAGAGATAGTAAAAAAAATATTTATTGATGGTATAATGAATATTTTTAATTTAAAAAGGAACAAAGATGCAACGAAAACTATTGGGTTATACATTGCATGGCTCGTCCACTCTGACATTTCTTTAGTTTACATCGACCAGATGTGGCAACTGGAGGTGCTATTAACAGGAATGGTAGCTAACCCTGACTCACATAAGATGGCAAGGAAATCGCAAACGCTAACGCGAGCTATGATCCCAGAACGCTACAGAACGCCAGCGAGCAAATACGTTTCAGTAACCGCGGAGCTAATGCACGAGCACTGGAAGAAGATTTGGGTCGTCACATTGTGGCTCGCAGTCAACGCCTACCTTTTCATATGGAAATACAAAGAGTTCACGACCAGCGATCTTTATAATATCGCCGGACACTGCGTTTGCGCTGCGAAAGGAACCGCGGAAATGCTTAAATTCAACATGGCTTTGATCTTGTTCCCCGTCTTACGAAGAACCCTAACGTTCCTCAGATCGACTTTCTTGAGCCACCTGATCCCATTCGACGACAATATCAACTTCCACAAGATGATAGCCGTGGCGATCGCGGTCACTTCCTTTGTCCACACGGCACTACACATGCTTTGCAATTACCCTAGGCTAAGCGCTTGCCCTTACGACTTGTTCTTCAAGTACGCGGGAAACACAATGGGGATCAAGCAACCGACTTATTTAGGTCTAATGCTGACCCCGGTTTCGGTCACAGGAGTTCTGATGATTGTCTTCATGGGGATTGCATTCACGCTAGCGATGCATTACTTCAGAAGGAACATAGTGAAATTGCCTAAACCGTTTAACGTTCTTGCTGGGTTTAATTCGTTTTGGTATGCTCATCATTTGCTGGTTATTGCATATGCTCTTCTCATCCTCCATGGTTACATTCTTATCATTGAGAAGCCTTGGTACCAAAAGACGGTAAGCCTATACATATACTAAAAATTAATATATGTTAGGATTTAGAAGTAAAAATATAAATTAAAACATTAGTTTTCATTACTTAGTATATAATTTTTCATTTTTTTAACTAACTACAATGACAACTCTCAGAGAAAATATTTATTTGATAATTGTAGTTTATTTTTACACTTAATTAATGTTACTAAATTTTGAATTTTAAATTTATTTTCATATCATTTTTTTTTTAATTTAAGAGTAGACGTTTTCTCATTTTTCAAACAAAGAATTAACTATAACCCAAAATCCATCGAGCATTAACGATTTTTGTGTATGTGTTTTTTCCTTACAAATAATTTTGTTGTGTGAAAAAATGTAGACATGGATGTATGTGGCCGTACCTATGGTGTTGTACGCGAGCGAAAGGCTTTTCTCGCGAGTCCAAGAACACAACCATCGTGTCCACATTATCAAGGTATTATAAATTAAGAATGTTAAATTCGTCTTCTCCACAACATTATATTAAATTGTTATAATTTTGAATTCTAATAGTAATAATTATATTGTGTTTTCTTTTCTCGTGAATGTTTTTTGCCTAGGCTATTGTATATTCAGGCAATGTTCTTGCGCTCTATATGACAAAACCTCAAGGGTTCAGGTACAAAAGTGGCATGTACATATTTGTCAAGTGCCCTGATATCTCCAAATTCGAATGGTAATAACATCTCTTTCAAAAAAATAAAATAATAATCAACCAAGAGTTATATAACTTGCCAAAATAAATAATATTTCTATCATTGTAATATTTAATTGTAGTTTTTGTTCTTGTGGTTTAGGCATCCATTCTCGGCACTTCTGCACCTGGAGATGAATATTTGAGCGTTCACATAAGAGCATTGGGAGATTGGACCAGTGAACTTAGGAACAGATTTGCAGAGGTAATTTTATTTTCTTAATTACTATTTTTTTTATTTACAAATCCTATTTATCATTTTACATTAATAATCATCTTAACCAAAATTAAATTTTAAATAGTTAATTCTCTGTTTCTTATAGACATGCGAGCCTCCTCAATCAGCGAAAACTAGTCCAACTAATCTTATTAGAATGGAAACAAGAGCACGAGGTGCAAATCCTCTCATTGAAGAATCACAAGTCTTGTAAGTGAATATCTTTATTACCCGATCAATCGATGTCATTCTTATTACATAAGGTGATCGAAATATGATCTCATCCAATCGATATCTTCACAACCAGATTTCCAAGAATTTTCATCAAAGGACCATATGGGGCTCCGGCACAAAACTATGAGAAGTTCGATATCCTTTTGTTGGTAGGGCTAGGGATCGGTGCAACCCCATTCATAAGTATCCTAAAAGACATGTTGAATAATCTCAAACCCGGTGGACCAAAAACCGTAAGTAATCTATAACCATAGTAAAGATGTCTTGAAAATAAAGAAGAATATAATAAAGAAAAGTAATGGGGGTGTCGATTTTGAAATTTGGGAAATGTAGGGGCAAAGGCATGAAGGAAGTGTAGGAGGTGAGAGCTCAGGAGGAGCTAGTGTAAATGGAGGTAGGAAATTTCCACAAAGAGCATATTTTTATTGGGTAACAAGAGAACAAGCTTCTTTTGAATGGTTCAAAGGAGTTATGGATGATATCGCAGTGTACGACAAAACCGTAAGTTTATTATCCATATTTATAATATGCTAATTTAGTTTTTGATTAGAAATAAGTTATGAAATTAAACATATGTTGTGTTGTTATCTATTACTTATTTTAAAAGAAATTGTGTATTCTATTGGCAGAATGTGATAGAAATGCATAACTACTTAACAAGTATGTACGAAGCAGGAGATGCAAGATCTGCTCTAATCGCTATGGTCCAGAAACTTCAACATGCCAAAAACGGTGTTGACATTGTCTCTGAGAGCCGAGTATGTTCTTTTTTTATTTGTTTCTTTAGTAGTTTATCGTTATTTAAAAACAAATACATATCCAATATTCCCACCTGATTCAGATACGAACCCATTTCGCAAGACCTAATTGGAGGAAGGTTTTTTCTGAATTGTCAAGCAAGCACGAAACTTCTCGCATAGGTAAATTGGTTCTCTTAATTTTCTTTAAACATTCTTTAACATTGCTAGCAAAATGTTTTGAAAGACACTTTTATTAATAAAATATTTGAGTCTAGTTCTCATTCCATGTATGAAAATTAGAGAATCTTCTTGTGTTTACCTTTAGGCTGTATTTTACTCAAATAATTGAATAATAAGTACTTTTTCTTGCATAATTTTTAAATTAGAGAATTTTTTGTTTACATTTTCTAATATTTTTTTTTTTGACATAAATCTTAATTTTGTATGGTTTCAGGTGTGTTCTACTGTGGAAGTCCAACGCTTGTCCGACCACTAAAATCACTTTGTCAGGAGTTCAGTCTCGAGTCATCCACTCGCTTTACTTTCCACAAAGAGAATTTCTGACTTTTTTCCTAAAATGTTTTCGGTAAATTAAAACAACAAATTTTGAATATAAATTTTCACTTAGATTTACGAACAGGTTGTAATTAGTAATTTTTTTTTAACACTTTATTTTATTGATACTGATTTAAATAAGGACATCACTTAAAAAGTTCGACATATGAAATACGAAGAAAAACTAATGGTTTTTTCCGCATCGGAAATTAAATAAGGACAAAATCTCTTTGATGACACATTAGCACTACCAAAACAGTCTTGTTTCCAGTCTAAAGTAAACAATTAGGTGTTCCCATATCCACAATAGCAGGTGGACTTCTAATACTTTTACGATAACACACGACAACAATTCTCTTAATTTAGATAAATCTCCTTCTTTGATTGCCTTTGTCAATTTTGTTCCGAGTTAGCTTAGGTGAAACCACCGTTAAACAAATTTAAACTGCAAAACTTAAATCAGAATGATAGCGAGAAACAAAGAGCCGAACTATTTCGACCCGGATAACGCTGATAGAAAAATCAACAATAACCCCAAAGCCTTGCGAATAGAGCAGTCAACAGCAGAAACAACACCCTATCCGATTCCGAACCCACAACCTAACTAGATTCATTGATCTGGAGAAAACCTCCATCTAGATGAATCTACCAGCAAAGAGAACAATACTCGGCAAAGACACGAAAGCCAAGACCAAACCTGAGACACAAGCAGAGACAGGTTATTGCTGCCAGAAGCAACACCACCGACCAAGGTACCGACGCTTCTAGCAACCGCAATAGGATTTTGCCGAGACAAAGAAACGTGGCCACTTCTCAACATCTTCCAACAGATCTAACAATGATTATCTTAGGGAGAAAAAAACGAGAAACCAAAACCAAAAGAAGAAAATAGGGAAAGCACATAAACCAGGACTAGATCTTGATACATACCACTCAAACTCGATTTTTCACCATCTCCGGAGAGAAGCTTCGGGCGGTTACAAACCGGGATGAGATAGAGACGAGATATTATTATGACATAAACCAGTCGAACCGAGCACAACTCACCACATCCAGAACACGGCCAAAGAGAAACCAGAGAAAGGAACTCGAAGCAGACCAAGCAAGATCCGAACCGAGTCCATAGCTCTATAGCATTAGCATCCGTCCACTTACAAGAATTGTCCTTTATACGTCTATTACTATACAATGATTCAAATCACCTGACGACTCTGAATGGTAATATTATACATTTTATTACAACTTATATTATTTTTTGTGTAAGCGTTACGAAAAATAATATCACTAATTTTAGTTGTACTGTCATTTTTATCACTATTTGTACTATTTTTAACTGTACTATCATCTTGTACCGCTACTTCGTACCATCAAAAAATTTATATCATCGTGTATTACCAATCGGATCCGATATATTGTATTTTCTTAAGTAATGTATATATATGTACACACTATATCGTATATGAGTTATACAAATTTTTTTCAAACAGTTTTATAAATTATTCAGATTATGAAATTATTATTATTATTATTATTATTATTATTATTATTATTTTGACATGATAATGTATGTAGCAAACAAGAATACAACTTTTATACATATATATATATATTTGTATAAAATCTAAGTATTTTTTATACATACGCGGAATCAGTTGATTGTTTAAATGATTTTTATTAATTTTAATATGATTATATTTATATTTAGAATTTATGATCGATATCCTCTACGTAAGTAATAATTTATTAATTTATGATAGTTTTGTTTGACGATTATTTATATGTTTATGTACTAAATATGTTGTGTTCAATATTATAATAATTAAAACGATAAAATAATTGTAAGGGTTTATATTTGATTTTTTGATATCTAGATTATATTAACCATGTTGAATGTATTTATAATAAAAATAAGCAGAAAGTTTTTTTTTGACATCAATAACCATAAAGTATTTAGTGAGGATCATTTTAAAAGGCTAGGGGAATTAAATTTGATTTTTAAAAATTTATTATTCCATGCACGTGAAAAAAGATTATTATATTTTAAAGACGATTAAAGAAACGGAGAATTGGAAATAAATGATGTTTTCCAATTTTTCCATATATACATTTATTTCAAAATCCTCATTTATACCTAAATTATCTTTTATAGTATAAATAATCAATTTAAAAAAAAACTTTTTTGTCAAACACGTGAGAAACAAAGGAATAAGATTTTTTTGTCAAATGTGCGATTGTTGTTTGGTAATCGATAGATTAGATTTTGGATTTATAAAATTCATTCGGCTTTGTTTAGAATACACCTTCTGCATTTTATACATATTCTAGAACGTTCAGATTATGTAATCTACGCACTGTACATGTTCTACAAAGTGTAGAATACATTTATGTTCTATGAAGTTTAGAAGACAATTTTAGAATAGATCGTCTGCACTTTGTTCTATATTCTACAAAAATTAGAATAGGTTGTCTAACATTTGTTAACAAAATTTAGAATAGGTCGTCTATGAAAGTTAGTTCTACTAATTGTGGAATACGTATTCTTCTGTTTGTTCTATGTTCTACAAAATTTAGAAAAGTAATTCTAAATTAGTTCAGAATTCCAAAAATTAAGGAAACAAATTATTCGAAATAAGGAAACTGAATCTAATATTTTAGGAAATCGAATCTATTGTTTAGATTACGTTATTCGGATTGTAGAATTCGTATTCTGCGTTTTTTAGAATTCATTAAAATTTTCGAAAATTTGGCAATTCTTTGAAAAGATGCTAATTATGCACAAAATTTGCATAAGAGTGAGATCAATTACAAAGACAAAAAATAACAGATTTAACAATTTGTTAGCGAGAAAGACTTTACTAAAGAAATCATTGTCTAATTTCACTTGTTTTGTTTTATCGTCTTTAATATATGACACATATTTTGCTTATTTAATTATTTGTATTCCGAAAAGTCTATATAATGACTTTGTATTTTCAATTTGAAATCAATGAATTAAATTCGTCGTAAAAAAAAACACACCTTAAAAAAAAAAGAACATAAACATAAGAAAAAAAAATCCCACCCCTTCTTCAACTTGAAGCAAAGGCAAAGACAAATTGACATTGATTAGTTATAGCCACAAGCAAAAACATAAGATTTTGATATATATTAATGAGCATCGGTAAATTTTTACCGGTTTATGTTAGCACAAGATGGAGAATATATCTACATACAAGATCACCATGGACTCTATAGATTACATTACATAGGCTTACAAACAAAACTCAAAATTATATGAGAATTACAAGAAGAAAAAGGAAGAAAAAAGATCGAATCTTTGTGGTACATTGAAGAAGAATGTTCATCTCCTCTGCTTTCATCTTCACGATTTCTGGATTTATTCGTAAACTAGGCTGAGTTATATGATCTGGTTAGTATTTTTAGAAAGAAGAGTATAACCAATGAAAAAATTTTCATTTCAATCTCGAAGATGTACATTCCAAAAAAAAGATAAGCATCCGATGTTTTCATGCCTGCATTAAAATCCCACAATTCAAACATTTAAACCCCAAAATTTGCAGAGATGGGACAAGAGCTTGTGTTACAGAATTAGGAAACAGAGAGAGAGAGTTAGGCATGAATCTAGTTTCTCTTATAATCAATCTATAGTGTATACACAACATAAGATTAGCATCCTCAGTCTTAATCTTTAAACAAAAAAGTCCAAAGCTAACAGAGATCGAAGGTCTTGGAAAAATCCAAGATCTTTTACTTGTCACGGAAGAATCATCATCATCTTTCTTCTTACCACCCAAACTAACAGCAAACACTAATTTCAGAAGAAATCCACTGTTGTTTACACCTCCGTTTTGAATTGGATCGACCCATTTATCACTCTTCATCTTCCTCACGACCTTACTCGGCTTGTTTTTTCTTTGAGGCATTACACCTCCGTCGAAGAAGGAAGGAGAGAAAGGCTGCTAGAGAAAATTTTATTTGATAAAACCTAGGGTCTAAATGGTACCGGCTGAATCCGAGATGAATATGGCTGAATTGTAGAATCTCGCTGAATTTTTTGTGATTTTTTGCAGAATCTGGCTGAATAACTTAAAATCCAAATGGTAACAGCTGAATCTGGCGGAATCTGGCTGAATTTTCAAGAATAAATAAAATAATTAAATTTATAAAAATATTAATTAAACAATGTTGTTTGTCAACAAAATTAGTTAGATAGACTAATAAAATATTAAATATTAAATTTGATATATTTAATAATTTACTTAAACATAAGATAACAACATAATTTGGTGAAAAAACTTGCAACTCGTAAGAAAATAAATGTGAATTTTGACGGAATTTGAAGTTAATATATTTAATAATTTTATTAAAAATGATTATCATATAAAATTACAAGTTATCAAAATTAGTTATTAACTGTTTACTTTTTATAAAAAAAAATTAATATTTTAATTTATGTAGTTTACAAGTTTTTATATTAAAAATTCTAATATTGAAATTAGATATTGATAGTTTTAATAATAATTTAATTTATCAAGTATGAGAAAAGATACCCAAAATATATGTTCGGATAGTTTTGTAAATATAATTTTTTTACATAAAAGTTATTTGTAGTTACATTAATTACCCCAACACGAATATTATCTTTATCCTTTTGGATGGTGATTTTATATATCTTAAATTACCTATACCATACCTATATTGTCAGACTAAAATTTTAAAATATATTGCAAAAGTAATTTTTTATATCTTAAATATTTTTATTCGGCCCGCATATCTGCTATTATTTGATCTTTTATCTAAAATAAATATATTTATGTATTAGTTGGTGTTGGAAGAATTGTTCAATATAGTTAAATTCAGTTTTTTTTGTTGAATTGTTGAATCTGGTTGAATTTTTTAGATTGCAAATGGTACTGACTGAATTGCTGAATCTGAAGGAATGTTTTATATGTGTTACCATTTAGACCCCTAATGTGAACTTTCTTTCTCAACTAGAAGGTTTAATTTTGAATTTTTTATTAATTAGTTCGAAATTAATAATTAATTTGAAAAAATCAATTTTCCAATTCTAAAATTTAGGGGTATAATAGGATTTAAATTATTACAAATATTTAGATCACCAAACTTCATTAAATAAGGTATATATGGACAAACTCCCAAAAAACATCCTTTATTTCCAATTTTCTCTTAAAGAAAACTATAATCTAGATCTTAAAAAAGATCTTATCTCCCAAAGGAGATGTGTTTGGAAGATTTTTAGATATCAAATCTCCCAAAAAAAATCGTCAATCGATATTAGATTATGGAACATATGCACTCTTAAACCCGTTTTTCGAGAAACTCTATTTTCATCTTCTATCTCACTTTTGCAGTTTTGGTTTGCGAGTCGTTGCCTCTGTTAGCTCTGACACATTGAGACTCTGTTTAGTTCCTCTCCCTCCCCATTGCTTCTCTTCCACCTTTTTCCCTCATGGAATTTCCAAACTCCAAAAACCCTCGTCCGTTTGAATCGACTCTGTAAACCGCATGTTTCGTCAACGTTTTTCTTCTCTACACAGCATCGCCGACACCTATAAATCTAGAGCTGCCTAATTCATTGGTCTTTCTCTTAGTCCAACAAAAAACCATCGTCGGAGGCTCTGCTTTATATATTCAAAAGGAACCCACAAAGGCTGACTCTGGTGATTATTTAACTATATCTCCATCGACGGAGGCTCTGTCTCCCATTTTTCCTTCTCTGAGTGCCTGGGCAAAACCGTTAAAAATTATACTGGAGCTAGAAGACCCGATCCCCCCCCCCCCAAGATCCCTCAACTTAGACTCCAACGACTAGGGGTAAGGTTCGTCCAACTTTTGACATTCTTCCGCCATAGTTAAAGAAGGATGGCGAACTGCCGTTTTTTTGGACAGCAAAGATGGATCCAAAAATGAGAAATTTCGATCGCATTGCTTCAGCGACTTACACGGAGGATGGTACATCCATGGTTGAGAATCAGAAAAAATATGTGATCGCACAGTTCTATCGCTGCTCTCCGCCATCAGGATGTCTCATCCACGAAGGGGCTAACCGAATATGAGGTAAGAAGTGTAAGATTTTTACTAGTAAACTAAGAGACTCCTCATTCATGTTCCATATTCCGAATAAGTCTACTAGAAATTGGGTGTTAGAGAGAGGGCTATGGTATTTTGATGATTGCATTATGTTTGTTACCCTTTGGACTCTTGCTGCTTCTTTAGCTTTGACATAAATAACTTCAGTTCCAGTGTGGGTTACTTTTAAAAAAATCACTACTGTCTACACTCAAACTGGAGATAGTTTCAGGTTTAGACCCGAATCTAATGGGTGAGAGTAAGCTAATGGTAGAAGTGGAATTAGATAAGGCTTTTCCGCAGAAGATTGTGGTGGCGGACAGCAAAGGCAATACCTCAATGGTAGTTGTTGAGTACTTTTGGATTCCAACTAAGTGTGAAAGATGTGTGCAATTAGGCCACAAAGAATCTAGATCCTTTCTCCTCCGTTAGCCCAATGCAAATGTTCAACCAAGTATTGAAATAGTTAGAACTGAAGCATCTAATGCTACATCAACTGCCATCTCCAGTGAAGCACGTGACTCTCATGTTCTCTCTTCTCTTGCTGCTACTATGGATTCAGCCTATGTCTAGCCACTAATACACTTTCTTCCCCTCTCACTAAGGTCGAACTATCAACCCCAACTACCACTACCACCATAACTTGTTTCTCTCCTTCAACTGCGTTAGTAAACGCCAACTCTACCCCATAAAATTAGCATTGACAAAGGCTGCCCCAACTGAGACTGCTTCAATCACCAATGTGCCGAGAAACTATTTTTCCACTACCACAGACATTCCATCATCATTTGATCTTCAACTTGATTTGGTAACTATCTCAACTCCTCCTCAAACAAGTTCATTGGCTAATGAAGTTGTGCAAGGGAATTTGTTTGGTAGCAATAAATTTGCTACCTTAGACTCAGGAGATTATACAGGTTTTAAGATGGGTGGCGCCTCTCAAAATATCCGAGGAAGAAGGTCAATCAAACCTACGAAAAAAGTCCAAGAGATACAATGGATCAAAGTAAGTGGATGAGGTAATCGGGGACGTGGTGGCCGAGGCGGCCGCAAACCATTTTTTTAGGAGTCCCTAGAGAGTTTCTTTCTCTAGATCTTCCCCTCCTCGCTTTAGATTCTTATTTAATGTAGTCTTTTTCGTCTTATCATAAACAACTATCTCAAACATATGACCTCAAATTCATATCATTGTAATATTTACTTTTACATTTAATTTGAAAATCCTTTAGAAAAAAACATATGCACTCTTCCTAAAATGCCTTTAATCGGTTATTACAAAATTAATTGATTTCCATTAATTCTCCAATGGCATACCATGTAAATATAACTATAATAAAGATTTTTTTTTTAACTTCCCTTTTAATATATGTACTATTAATTATTGAAAAAAAATCTTACTTTTTTTGCGCCTTGTACCAGACAGTGTAGTTTTGGGATCGTACATATCCAATCCAAACCAAACCAGTCTGTATATCGCTCGCAAATTCGTAGCATTTCATATATAATGTTAGTTTCATCACTCAAATTTTATGGATTTCTCCAAACTTTTACATCCATATGTATGATCAGATTTAGCCCCATAATTTTTTTGCTCAAATTTAGGTCCCATATCTATTTTATTAAATGAGAAGTGAAAATGGTTCATGTTGAAAGTTATGATTTAAAAATATCGTTTTACCCTTCATGATTTTAAGTCAAGATTTTTGGTTGGTTTTTTTAGTCCAAAATTTCAGTTGGTTTATACAATAGATAGATAATTAGTTTCGTTTTACTGCAAAAAAAAAAAAATCGGCCAATTCGATTGGTTTTTAAAACCCTAATTTATGAGTTTCGCCTGGATCCTTATATATATACTTATACTATTGTGCATAGCAATTGAAATAGAAAATACATTACAAGAAAACATGCGGTTTGCAACGGCATATTTCGTTGCAAAATCGTCGCAAAGAGACAGGAACAACGACTTTGCAACGAAACACAAATTGTCACTATCAGCTCGTTGCAAACCCAAAATCATCGCACATTCGTCGCAAATTTTGCAACGAAAACATTTCGTCGCTAGTTCGTCGCAAAATAGAGTCATCGCAGATTCGTCGTAACATTTGCAACGAATGAAATCGTTGCGAATGCGTAGCAAACAGACGTCGCAAATTCGTTGCAAATTTTGTGACGAACTTGCGACGCCAGAACCCCTGCAAATTTGCGACGTGTAAGGCGTAGCAAAATCGTCGCAAAACCATGCGTGGCAAACGCGTTGCAAAGTTTGCGACGCGTTTGCGACGAATTTGGAAAAATAAATTTTTAATTTCCGTCGCAAAGTCGTTGCAAAAGTGCAACGACAGTGCCACGAATAGGGGTATTAAAAAAAATTAATTATATTAAAATTAATTAAAAAATATATATTTAAATTTTTTAAAAAAAAAAAAACAAATAAAAATGGTAATATTAAAATAAAATAAAAATGAATTTAAAATTTAAAACGAAATTAGAATTATAATGCAAAATAAAATTTATCATTTAAAATACAAAATAAAAATTAGAATTTAAAATAAAAAATAAGTAGCCAATGATCTAATCTCGAAGGCTGATATCCGGTAGATCTGCATCGGCCGCTTCTCGGGCCGCATGAACGAATATCTCAGAAGGCTCACCGGTCTCCGGAACCGTCCTCATCGTCGCCGCTGCAGCCGCCCGTCTTGCATCTAACGCCGCTGCTATAGTCGGGTTACCCTCCGCCATGATGTCGAAAAGGGTATTAAACCCCACGATCTGCTCCTTCTGTTCCGACAACAGAAGCGCTTGCTCTTCTTGGTGGCGACGCAACTCGGCAATCTCAGCATCGCGTGCCTCCAATTGAGACCGGAGAAGTACATAATCTCCGGTGGGAGGCGGAGCCGATGAATGGGCGGTCGGGATATGGACATCCTGCATAGAACCCGCTCCGTAAAGTTGACCCTTTTTTTTGGGGCAACCTGAAAAAATATTTAAAACTTAATTATTATAGGTTAAATAATTTTAGAATAAAAAATTAAAAAATAATTGAATTTAATAATTTATTATTAAATATATCTTACCTGCTCGAAAATTTGATCCTGCTCATGTACCGTCAAACCGTCGGACTGGACGGAGCTATCACCGGGAGAAAGCTGAGTCTGACGCTCAGTAATTGCCGCCTGGACGTCCTTGTAAACCCGCTCCGCCCGAGCATCGACAAATGTGCCGTCCTTCTTCTTGTGGGTCTCCTCTAAAACTCGTATAATATGCGGGAGTTCGCCACCGTTCGCCTTTTCAGAAAACAATGTAGAAAAATACATTAGTATATATTAAATATAAAGATAAAATTATAAAAATTTAAAAAAATTACTAAAATTATGACGTACTAATTGCTGGCTTCTTCCGAAGAAGGGAGTCTGGCCGGATGTGTGGGTCGATGGGGCTCGCCGTCTGAACCGGGCTTCTTCCGAGAAGCCAAACATTTGACCGACCGACTCTGGCTGGTAGGCTCCCTCCAGAAGCGCACTAACCCGGCCCATACATTCGGGTCTATATGCGGTGGCATCGCATTATCCCCGATCACCCTCCACTTCTTCTTCCAGTTGCAGACCGTCCCTGCGAGGCGTTGCTTCGCCTTATCGTCGAATTGTTCCCGAACCCTTTCTGTAATAGACTCATCCCAGTGCCATTTTTGCTACAAAAATAAAATCAATTAATTAATTAAAATATATTAAATTAATTTAAGTTACTATATATATTAATGCAATAAATGAAATTTGCCCAAAAAGTTAAACTTACCTCGAAAGACTCGAACCAGATATCGCGAATATGCTGAGGCGTCTGAGTCCAATTAGCATGCGGCTCAACGAAGTACTGCTTTATCGTTTTGGCAACGCTTTGTCCGACCTTGTTGTGCGTCTTGAACCTGAAAATTAATTTGAAGAGGTTAGTAAAATAAATAAATAAAAAAACATTACTTAATATTATTAAAAAGGTGCATACGTATTAAAATACTTACCAACATGTCCGCGGTGCCAAATCTGGATCTAAGCGATCTAACTTGTCATGTCCCAGTTGCCGGAGAAGATCTCGGACGCGCATCAGGATAGGCTGACCGGCCTGTGCGACATCTGGAACTGGACCGGTAGGTTGAGGATGTGGAGGAGGATGCAAGGCAGGATGAGGAAATGGATCCGCGGAACCGGGAACAGGGCTCTCTGAAATTGGATCTCGTCTCGTGAGAGTAGACGATGATCCCGGGTTTGCCCGACCCATCTGCTGAGCAACAAACTCAGTGTAGTGTGGACGCGGATGTCGAGAAGAACTCATCTACAAAATAAAAAAAATTATATGTTAGCTATTTTTAAAATAAATTTATTTAATTTCAAATAAAAATTCTAATCCTTTAAATTCTAATCCTATATATATATATTTAAATTCTAATCCTAACTAACCATATAAATTTCATTCCGAACTAACTATACAAACAAATACATATTTCTAAATTCTATTCCTAACTAACCATTCAAATTTCTGATCATATAATTTCAAATATTTATAATCCTATTTCTATAATTTTTTTTACCTTATATGGATAGAAAAACGAATGAGAGAGAGAGCTTGAGAGAGAGAGAGCTTGAGAGAGAGAATTCGAGAGAGAGAGCTTGAGAGAGAGAGAGAGCTTGAGAGAGAGAATTCGAGAGAGAGACAAAGGCAAGAAATGAAAAGGATCTGCGTTCATATATATAATTGTATGGTCGTCGCAAATTCGTTGCACCGTCGTCGCAAGGTTCCCACCAAAAATTTGGCCAATTAAAAAAGCGGGAAGTTTTGCAACGACTTTGCGACAATTCGTTGAAAAATGGATTTAATTTTTTTTAATTTTGTTCAGCTGGCAAACGAATTAATTTGAATTTGCAATGAATTTGCGACGACTCGTCACAAAGTCGTTGCAAAATGGATTAAAATTTTTAAAAGTTTGTTCAACCGGCAAATGAATACGTATTAAATTTGCAACTAATTTGCGACGAACGGTCGCAACGTCGTTGCAAAATGGATTTAATTTTTTTTAATGTTTGTTCAGCTGGCAAACGAATTAATTTGAATTTGCAACGAATTTGCGATGATCGGTCGAAACGTCGTTGCAAAATGGATTTAATTTTTTTTTAAGTTTGTTCAGCTGGCAAACGAATTAATTTGAATTTGCAACGAATTTGCAACGAATCGTCGCAAAGTCGTTGCAAAATGGATTTAAATTTTTAAAAGTTTGTTCAACTGGCAAATGAATTAATTTAAATTTGCAACGAATTTGCGATGATTGGTCGCAACGTCGTTGCAAAACAATTTAAAAAAAAAATTGAATAACCGGCAAACGAATTAATTCGAATTTACAACGAAATTGCAACTGGTTATCGCAATTTCGTCTCAAATTCAACATTTGTGGTTTAGGGTATCGTATTCCCTGAACTAGTTTGCAACGAATTTGCGACAAATCGTTGCAAATCCGTTGCAATGTCGTCCCAAATGTTCCTCACATTGAGAATTATTGTGCCAAGAATATGCTCTGAAATTGTTTATATTACATCACATGAGTTACATAACTCAATTATTAAAAACTTATCATCAAATTTAAGATTTCAAATTATTTATAACTTAAGGAACATCTTTCATAAAAACATATATGAACAACCATCACATTTTTATCATTATACATACAAGAGTAGAAGTTGGAAAATTTAATCTTCTTCTAAAATATGGTCTGAATCGTCAGTGCTGATGTCATCATCAAACTCATCTTCCCCACCTTCTTCGTCAGTGTCATCATTGAGATCTTCGAGTTGATGATCTTGGGGATCAATCAGCAGTATGTCGTCCGAAGTTTGTTCTGGAGTAGACATATCTCCACATGTGTCTTGTTGCATCGGCACATCTTCACCATCGATTATCTGTCATCTAGGGGATACTTTGATTACAGTTGACCATGATATCCCTGTATGTCGTACCCGAGGATATGGAACGAATGTGACCTATTCCGCTTGTGATCCCAGAATAAATGGCTCAAATCTGCGATAACGGCGTGATACATTTACATCAACAGCGCCATATTTATTTACTCAAACTCCGTGCCCAATTACAGGATCATACCAGTCATACTTGAACAATGTGCATTTTAAGTTAACCAACCCTGGGTACTCCACTTCAATTATCTCCATTATAACGTCGTAGAACTCAGAATTACGTGTCACATATACTCCATAGTTGGCTGTCGCCCGATGTTTTCCATGGTCATAAGTATGAAACGTATATCCTCTGGTAAAATACATGGGTGAAGATGTAATTTTTTCGAAAGGACCTTGAATCAACTCACGAAACCAAACCGGATATGCTGTGTCACCATATTCAACTTGCGTTTTCAACCACGGTGCAAAATATCGATCTTTACGGTCCCTATGCTGCTCGACTGATTCATTGGGAAATGCCTCTTGTACTTGTGAATCGAACAACCTGCGTTTACGGTTAAAGTAATTAAATTAATTTGGATAATTACTGAAACGTAAATATGAGGGAAAATAATTATCGTATGTTAACCTCTCGAAAGGTTCGACGTAGTCACAATTGAGTAGTATATACGTGTGGGCGCTATGACGATCATTTTCATTTCCCCACCAAACTTCCTTCAATTTGCCGCTAAATCTTCCAATTGGGGAAAATATATCTGGGACACCTTCGACTGCGTACGTCTGACATATTCCTCTGTCATCATACCTCCTAGCGGTCCGTTTTCGTGTGCGCACATTTGGTGCAAAGTAGTATGAAGTGAAGTGAGAAATTTCTTCCGTTAAACTCCCTGCAACTATTGATCCTTCAACTCTAGCGAGGTTTTTTGCTTTCCCCTTTAAATGTTTCATGAAGCGCTCGAATGGGTACATCCAGCGAAACTGAACAGGTCCACCAAGTGCTGCTTCATGCGGAAGATCGATAGGTAGATGTTCCATAACGTCAAAAAAAGATTGTGGAAATATCTTCTCTAAGTTGCACAACAAGGGAGCAATATGGTCATCAAGTTGTTGAATTCCATCTACTGTTAGCGTGCGCGTACACAGATCCCTAAAAAATGCGCCAATCCCTATACAATTCACATCAAAAATCTTGATCATTAATAATGCTTTAGATAATATATATATATATATATATATATATATTAAAATTAATTACTTACCTGCAATTGCTTCGTGTACGTTTCCCGGTAAAAGCTCTGCAAATGCGAAAGGTAAAAGCCTTTGCATAAATACATGGCAATCATGGCTCTTCATTCCTGAAAACTTTTGATATTGCTCAACACATTTGGAGAGTTTGGATACGTATCCATTGGGGAACTTAACGTCTGCCACAACCCAATTGAAAAGTGTTGTCTTTCCTTCCGCACCCAACCTGTAAATGGGAACTGGGGCTTTACCATTGCTCGTAAGATGCAACTCACTTCTCGAACATATAAGAGGCAAGTCTAATCTTGACTTGATTGTGTCTTTAGTTCGTCCCTGCACATTCAAGACTGTATGCATTATGTTATCAAAAAAAAATTTTTCGATGTGCATCACATCAAGATTATGGCGTAGGAGGTGATCCTTCCAGTAAGGTAGTTGCCAGAATATGCTTTTCTTATGCCAATTGTGATGTTCGAGATATCCGTCCGGCATGTTAGCTGGAATGTGCCAATTACCCCCTCGCATCGCTGTCTCTTGAGCACCATAGTAATCAATTTGCGCTACTAAAGCTTCCCCTGATTTATAAACAGGTGGCGACGTTCGTACAACTTTGTTTTCTTAAATAACCGTTTGTTTTTCTGATATGGATGGTTTAGTGGGAGAAAACATCGATGACAATCAAACCAACTTGTCTTCCGTCCATTTTTCAGTTGAAACGCATCTGTTCGATCGAGGCAATACGGACAAGGTAATCTTCCATGCGTTGTCCACCCTGATAGCATTCCGTATGCAGGGAAATCACTTATGGTCCACATAAGTACAGCATGCATCGTAAAATTTATTTCCCTCGAAATATCATACGTGGGAACACCACTATACCACAATTGCTTCAGCTCATCTATCAGAGGCTGCAGAAAAACATCAAGCGACCGCTTTGGATGCTTAGGACCAGGGACTAATATACTCAAGAATATAAATTCTCTTTGCATACACATATCTGGGGGGAGATTGTAAGGCGTCAAGATGACAGGCCACAATGAATATTGTCTACCAGACATACCAAATGGACTAAATCCATTAGTGCATAAACCAAGATAAACATTTCTTTTCTCTTTTGCAAAGTTAGAATGTACCGACTTAAAGTGTTGCCATGCCTTCGCATCTGATGGATGAGTTATTTCTCCATTTGGACTCCTATGTTCGGCATGCCACCTCATCGATGCAGTTGTTCTCTCTGATTGATACATGCGCTTTAACCTATCAGTTATAGGAAGGTACCACATCCGTTGGTAGGGAACCTTCGTCCTTCCATTACCTTGTGGCTTGTACCTTGGCTTCTGACAAAATCGACATTCCTGCAGATTTTCATCATCTTTCCAGAAAATCATACAATTGTCAACGCATACATCTATCATCTCAGACGGCAACCCAAGACTAAAGACCAACTTCTGTATTTCATAGTACGACTCACAAGATAAATTATCCTCTGGCAAATACTCTTTCATTAGTTCAGCCCACGAATCCATGCAATTCTCAGTTAAGTTATAATCTGTTTTGATGTTCATCATCCTAGATGCCAAAGACAGTTTAAACAATCCTTCCCTACATACTTCGTAGATTGGCTGATTTGCCGCGTCTAACATATCATAAAAGTGTTTAGCATCTACGTTTGGTACCTCCACAGTATTATCACCAAATGTTGTTGTTGTATCATGAAATACATCATTAACCATGTCATGAAATCTATTATGATCTAGACTCACATCTTGATGATCATGATTATCAAATTGATGATGATGTTGATCCTGATTCCCATGCATAATACCAGGATGTTCATCCATGTTGATATTGCTACTACTAGTTACTCCACCCCAACCATAACCCTCACCATGTTGAAACCAAACAAAATATTGCGGCATAAACCCTCTATTAAACAAATGTCTCCAAGCAGTATCAACAAGAATATAATTTGCATTCTTGCACTTACGACATGGACACAACATCATACCGCTTTTCACAGTCGTCGGCATTGTTGTCGCTTGATACATAAATATTTGAAGACCGTTTTTGAACGCTTCTGTCACTGTTCCCTCCGAATCTCTATGCGTGTACATCCATCTACGTAGTTCGTAGATATCGGCGCCACCGGAAGACATCGTGAACAAAATTTTTTTTTTTATACTAAAACGAGTAAATTTTTTTTATGTTGAGGTTTTTTGTGTGTAAAATCGTGAAGAAGGTGTATGCTATTTATAGAAGTTTTAAAAAATTTTGCAACGGATTTGCAATGAAATTTTGCAACGACAATGCAACGAAGTCATTTGCAACGACACTTCGACGGAAATGCCTCGGATTTGCGACGAAAATGCCTCGGATTTGCGACGAAAATGCCTCGGATTTGCGACGAAAATATTCGTCGCAAAAAAACAGATACAACCATTGAAAACGTGTCTCTACCTACTATCATATTCGTCGCTCAACCGTTGCACATTTGCAACGATCCTAGCCGTTGCAAATTTGGTCGCAAATTTTGCGACGAAATTGCATCGAATTCTCAATCCGTCCCACATTCATCGCACTTTCATTGTAACTTTACCACGAAATTGCGACGAAATATTTCGTTGCAATTTTGCAATGATTTTGCAATGGAACGTAATTTCGTCACAGGTTCGTTGCAAATCCGTTGCAATATTTGCAACGACCATTTGCCGTCGCAAATTTCCGTTGCAAATCGCCTATTTTCTTATAGTGATAGCTTCGTTCTCTTTTAATCTCGAGTTTTTTTCCTTTCAATTTTTTAGGGGTTTGAGCAATGTTTCTCTACCTTTACCTTGAAGAAAGTTTGGTTAAACATTCATCTTCGTGTGCACTTTTCTTCTCTACGAATGTTGTGTTTGCGTGGGAAGCTTTCTATCTCTGTGTCTAATGGTTTGTATTTCTTTTTCATTTTTGTTGCCCATATAAAAGTCATGCTTATTGATTATTGTTATGATAAAGTCTCAACATCAAAGTTTGCTTACCGATCTGATTTTTTTTCTTATATATTTTCTTTTAGTTATTGTTAAGATAAGGTCTCAACATCAAAGTTTGTTACCGATCTGATTTTATTTCTTCTATATTTTTATTTTATTCTCTTTTAATGGCATTTTAACTCTGCCAAACAAATCATGCATTCATTCCATGGATTCATTTTGTCTTCGCTCGCATTATCTAATGAATATTCCCTTCATATTCGTTCATATCAAAGGTAATATGTTGTTCTTTTTTCACACCATTTTCTTTTATGGTTTTATCCCTATTTTAATATATATTTTCTCAGGTTTTTCTTTCCCTTTCTTTGGGATTTAGCTTCAAGGTCGTGGAAACTATCTCACCGGAATTTGACTATTCGAAGACTACTCTATGTGTCATCATGTGAAGATATGACCGTCTCTAAATAAGAATATTTTGTCTTATTCTCTATTTTGTCTTATCCTGAAGAACATGAAACATTGGAGTCTTATTGATGACATTGGCAGAAAACACTTCGTTTCCAATCGATAAGAATAGTAGGAGATAAATGAGAGTTTTTGTAATTTTTTGTATTTTTGTGTTATTGTCTCAGTCGTATGTTGTATCTGATAAGTACACGTTAGTTGTTTCCCAAAATTTATATAGTCTACATACTATTTTTTTGACCAAACAAAATCACTTGCGCATGCAGAGTCGGCCCTGAACTATTTATGGCCCCAAGCAGAAATAAATTTTTTGGCCCCATTGATTAATAAAAAAAAATTTGGCCCATTAAATCATTAAAATAAAAAAGAACTTTCAACAGAGTTCAAACCCTATACCTCTAAACTGAGAATTTGGTCTAAAACCAGCTGAGTTATTAGACTTTTTAAGAAACATAACGGTCCATAAAATAATTAAACTAATAAAGGCCCCAAGCATGTGCTTGGTCTGCTTCTACCCAGGACCGGCTCTGTCCGCATGTATATTTTATATAATAATACATATAAGTGGTTTAACAAAATGAAAAATAGAACGATCATTATAACTTCAAAATCAGTTTCTACTAAAGCTCAGAATTTAAAGATACCCGATAATGCATATAGCTGGAAGATACGCATAAATTTGGTCTTTTATGTTTGAAAGACTTAAACTATCGGTATGACCATTATGTTTTTTTTTTTTTGCATGGAATTATCATTATTAATAAATCATATAAAATGTAATGAAGATATTAAAAAGTTTTGTTTGAGCCGGGTCTGTCTCCATCTACCAATCATATAAATCGGTTAATAATGCTTCAAAATTCCATTGTTAGTTTTCGCAAACTCTCGCACATGTTACGTTTAAACCAATCAAATAAAGTTTTAAATTTAATTATAAATCATATTATAGAATACTAAAATTAATTTTCTTACTCATTACTCATGCCCGCACACGTGCGAGATAACCATCTAGTTTACATCAATATAAACCTACATTTAAATGACATTTTGTAGACAAAGACAACATCTTGTAGGACTAGAGAGTTGAATCCGATTTCAGCCCATAAAATTTATAAAATGCAAGAAATTATTATTTACTATTGTCCCATCGTTTCTACAAGTTCTTCATTCATATAACTACTATGCCAAACTAAAACTTTAGGTACCTCTTAATTAAAATAATCCTCACATTATCTTATGATCTTTATTATTGCTGTTATCATCAATCTTTCGGTATACACAGAATTCACCGATTAATGTTTAGTAATGCAAAACTTACTTTGTTAAATTTCAGGGGAGTGGTTTAAATCAGATCTTGAGGCAATCATTATTAAGGAAAGGAGATAATCTATTTATATAAAGATCTTTGTTGTATAAACCCTAGTGCCAATAGCTCTCTGTGTATATAAAGAGGCTGCCTCTGTTGTAATAAGGGATCAATACAATCACTACATTCTATATGGTATCAGAGCAGAAAGATACCTAGACCTAAAATTTATTTAGCCGCCTCTGTCTCTTTCAAAATCTTCTTCTTCTTCGCTCATCTTCCTGTCTTAATCCCTCTGTTTTTTGTCCTTTTCTCCTTTGAACGGCTATTCACCATGTCTTCATCTGATAACAACTCCTCTCTTCCTATCGTTATCACTCCTGCTGAAACTGTAGCCCTCACTCCTCCTCCTCTTCTTAACATCAACATGACAAACGTCACCAAGTTGACCACCTCCAACTATCTCATGTGGAGTCGTCAGGTTCATGCTCTTTTCGATGGGTATGACTTGGCCTCTTACATTGATGGATCTGTCAATTCGCCAGATCCAACAATCACCACAGAAGGCATCACCTTTGTCAATCCAGATTTCACGTTGTGGAAGCGCTAAGACAAGTTAATTTATAGTGCTCTCTTCGGCGTTATTTTTGTGTCCATTCAACCTCTTGTGTCTCTTGCTTCTACTGCTGCCGATGTCTGTCCACCCTTGCCTCTACGTATGCAAAACCTAGCCGCGGCCACATCAAACAGTTTCAACAACAGCTGAAACAGTGGAACAAAGGAACAAAGACTATTAGCGAGTATTTTCAAGGGCTTACAACCATATTTGATCAACTTGCATTGCTAGGCAAATTGATTGATCACGAAGATAAGGTGGATTATGTTCTTCATGGGATCCCAGAAGATTACAAACCCGTGATTGATTAAACTGAGGGTCGTGATGTTCCAACTACGCTCACAGAACTTCTTGAGAAACTCATTAACCAGGAGGCCAAGTTATTGACTGCATCTCCAACTCCTTCCCTCCCCATCTCAGCCAACTATGTCAATAATCGGAATCGTCCTCAACAGAAAAACAACCAGCGATCAAACCAAGTCTGGAACAACACAAGGACTAATGACCAACAATGACAATTTCGACCGCATATTGGAAAATATCAGATCTGTGGCATCAATAGACACTCGGCCCGGAGATGCTCCCAACTTCACACTGTTCAACAGTCCTCACAACAACATCATGGATGCCTCGGGCCAATCTCACCACGGCCCCTGGTCATACTCCTTGAATACTCGATACTGGTGCGACACACCATATCACTTCAGATTTAGCAAATCTGTCACTGCATCAGCCTTACAATGGTGCTGACGAAGTTATTATCGGAGACGACAGTGGTCTTCCGATCACTCATACGGGTTTTACTTCTCTTCCTTTTACCTCTAAGCCTCTCTCTCTCTCTCTCTCTCTCTCTCTCTCTCTCTCTCTCTCTCTCATACGAAGTTATTTTCTTCTTCACCAAGCCAACATCTCAAACAATTTCTGGTCCTATGCCTTTTCCACAGCTGTCTATCTCATAAATCGCCTACCTACTCCAGTACTCTGGCGCTAGAAGGAGGGGGAGAAATTTTGAATTCCAGCCGCATGATCCGCTCGTCGGCTTCCTTAATATGCTTCCTGTGACCTTCGACACCTACTTCAAGATCCTTGATCCTCTTGGCAGCTCTCTCCCCTTCAGCACCGTGGTTTGCCTCGGCTTCTTTGAGCTTTCCATCTAGCTCAATGGCTTTTTGCCTAGCATCTTCAACCCTTTCGCGGTCCTTGCGGGCATCGGACTCATAGCCCATCACCATCCTATTGAGATGGGATATTAACTACAAGAAAACCAGGACTGTTAGTAAAAAAAAAATGCTTAAGCGGTTCGGGTCGCAAGGGTAAAATAAATAACATCGAATATACCTTGACACCCCGCAGAGACACCTCGTTGTAGGCCTTGTCCCTCAGCAAAGTGTCGACTGGAGGAAAATGATCACCTGGATACGTGATCCTCGAGAATATAGCCGTAGACGCTGAGGCGTCATTGTAAGCCCTCTCAGCATTTAGGGGAATGGCGGAGAGAGGGATTGCTTCGGGGATAGCTCGAGTTGCTTCAGTGCATCGTAGTCACTTCGACGCTCCTTCACCCTTGTCATCCACTGGTGACTGTCATTTTCTGCTCCGAGCTTTCTTCTCCTTGGCCTTCCCTTTATCATTATCTTTATGCGGCAATATTTGAGAATCGGCTGGACGAAGTTCTAAGACGACTCCTTGAGGAACCGAGGAAGAGTTGGTTCGGGGTGATTATCAGTGGAGGTTGGTTCGGGGACGAGAGTAGTGGCAGGCTGGGGGTTCGGGGGACGAGACTGACTCAATGTTTTTGCTTGTTTTGCTATCTCCTTAGCTTCTGCCTCTGCCTTGGCTTTTGCAGCAGCCCGATCTCTGAAAGTGGGTCTTTCCATGGTATCTTGTGAAGAATGAGAAGGAGATGACTGCTCAACTGATTGTCCTACGGAAAGGACTCAGGCTCTCTCCACTCGTCGAAGGTTGAAGTCTCTTAGTCAATTGCACTTTCGAGCCGAAAGCATTTCGTGAATCTCGGACAGATCGGGAGGTAATGAAAGGCGGAGATGACGGAATGCAAAACAAAAATATTTATTCAAGGTCAGAAAAACCTAAAAAGGAAAATTGCTAAATAATAGAAACCCGAGCCGTGGCCCAAGTCGAGCAACGAATCGGCTACCAATTTCTCCCCAGCCAGACTTGACAAGTTGAAGACAGTTCGGATCCACCGACGCTTCGGTGATAGGGACAAAAAGAAGTAATTTTCCCAGTTGTCGTCTTTGGTCGGAAAACCTCTTATAATATTTCTCCTGGCTTTACCCGACACATAGTACTTCAGCTCTCTCTTGTTACAACGCCTGAATTCGAGCAGATGCATCAAGTGTTCGACGCCAACTTCCACATCACATTCATAACTCCTGGTCAGAATGCCAACCATATGCTTGATTCCCCGAGCGTTTATTTGGGCAATGGCCAGATTGAACTTCCAGAGAAACCGTGAAATAACTTCAGGGATCGGGAACCATAACAGGTAGTGGTAGAAAAAACTTTCATAAAGAGTGAAGTGGTTAGGGGGAGGATTACTGGCTCGGTCTGACGGCGAGGGAAGCACAAGCTCGACTTCCTCTGAAATGCCAAATCTATGCCTAAGAGCCGTTAACGAATCCAAGGTTGAGAGGGATGAACCCGGTGGATCGGGTCGCCTCTTGATTTTCCTCTTCTTTGGAGCTTGACGGTTAGGACCCATCAAACGTTCTAATTCCTGTCTAGCCACGGCTGGATCAAAAAACCAATCTTCTGGTTCAACTTTTGGCGGATCGGGATCCATTGCGTCAGTAAAGGGGTTCACCGCCTCGTCGAAAGAAGAATCGTGAAGTTGAGGCACTTCGAGTCTCGAAGGATTCCCAGAATTGCTGCCAACTCTCGAGGATTCAGAAAGCACCATTTTCCTGCCAAGGAGAGAAGGTCCTACCCCCGAACCACTTGAATCATCCAAATCCTCTGAAATGTTCGCACCAGAAGAATCTTCCCGGCTACAGCTTTGGGCGAGAAACAAATCAGAAGAGAAAGATGGTTCGGAAATTGAAGATTGCCCTAAACTGCCGAACAAACGGGTATACGGATCGGGTGATGCATATGCGGGTGACCGAGACATCACTTGAGAACGGATCGGGATCTTTGGAAGACAGACAAACATGTTGAGATCTCCAGAAGCTCAGAAGAAAAGATCTAAACTCTATAAGATTCGGAAAATAGATCGGGAGTGCCAGCAGTTCATCAAAACCTTCAGAGGAATCGAAGAACGGGTTAAGATCTTCTAAAATAATTTAACGCAGATCCAAATTTTCAAGCAAACCGCCGGAAAACTCAAAAACAACGGCGACGATAGTTCATGGATCGGGAAATTCCACCGGCTCGGCGGTGAAAAGGGAACAACGGAGTTTCTACTTAAAAACAACTTAAACAAAAATTAGAGAGAGAAATAAGAAAGAGATTACCTGCTTTGAAGAATTTTTCGGAGAAGTGAAGTGTAGTGAGGAAATGAGAAGTTTCGAAAGATATATAGGCAAATGATGACGTCATTCGCCTCGGGAATCATCAAAAATGCTTACACTCCCCGATAAAGGTAGTGGCGTATCAGAGTAACAAAAACCCCGAGCCAAGTTTGTGTGATATAGCAAGCCCGAACTGGATCCCCCCAAACTGATGATACTACAAGTACAGTGATACCACCTAGCGACAGTTCGGGGTCATCTGCAAACAGTGGTTCGGGGTCATTACTAAAGACATGGTTCGGGATCATCATCGAAAAGGCAGTTCGGGGCAACCAGGAGAATCGTTGATCTCAGACTCGACCATTTACAGCTCGGCAATAACATCATTGATACTGCCGAGCTGGAGGGGCTAACTGTTGGGGTCAGATTCCACCTCTTGAGAATCAACAATTGAAAAATGGCTAAGTATGAAAAAGCACTAGTAGCTGGATCCCTAACCGTGAAGGAGTTAGATCGGGATCCCTAACCGTGAAGGAGTTGGATCAGGATCTCTAACCGTGAAGGAGTTGGATCGGGATCCCTAACCATGAAGGAGTTGGATCGGGATCCCTAACCGTGAAGGAGTTGGATCGGGATCCCTAACCGTGAAGGAGTTAGATCGGGATCCCTAACCGTGAAGGAGTTGGATCGGGATCCCTAACCATGAAGGAGTTGGATTGGGATCCCTAACTGTGAAGGAAGAGTTGGATCGAGATCCCTAACTATGAATGAAGGAGTTGGATCAGGATTCCTAACCATGAAGGAGTTGGATCGGGATCCCTAACCCTGAAGGAGTTGGATCGGGATCCCTAACCGTGAAGGAGTTGGATCGGGATCCCTAACCGTGAAGGAGTTGGATCGGGATCCCTAACCGTGAAGGAGTTGGATCGGGATACCTAACCGTGAAAGAGTTGGATCGGGATCCCTAACCGTGAAAGAGTTGGATTGGGATCCCTACCGTGAAGAAGTTGGATCGAGATCCCTAACTTTGAAGGAAGAGTTGGATCGAGATCCCTAACTGTGAATGAAGAGTTGGATCGGGATCCCTAACGGTGAATGAAGAGTTGGATCAGGATCCCTAACCGTGAAGGAAGATTTGGATTGAGATCCTTAACTGTGAAGGATCGGGGTCAAGCCAAACGGATAAAGGTCAAGGCAAGGAGATCGAAGTTGTCGCCACCCGAACCATGACACAAAGCAACCCCGAACCGTGAACCATGGCGTCACCCGAGCCGTGAGCCATGACGTCACCCGAACCGTGAACCATGGCGTCACCCGAGTCGTGAGCCATGATGTCACCCGAACCGTGAACCATGGTGTCACCCGAGCCGTGAGCCATGATGTCATCCAAACCGTGAACCATGGCGTCACCCGAGCCATAAGTCATGATGTCACTCGAACCGTGAACCATGGCGTCACCCGAGCCGTGAGCCATGATGTCACCCGAACCGTGAACCATGGTGTCAACCGAGCCAAGGTTCAACAACAGGAAATTGGGCCGAAACAACGAGCCCACGGATTCAAGCCCACGAAAGAGATATGACAAGGTTAAAGCCCATGAATCAAAGTCCATGGCGGTGGCAGGTTTTGCTAAAAGGAAATCCCAAGAAATTAGAAAATCTTCCTTATCTCTTTAGACATGAGCTTAGCCGACTAAAACTTGTATATATACTCATATAAACCCTCTGAAAAGGGGATCCACAATTGACCTAGCAAAACTCTGTACTTTTGCTCTCATACAAAAAGCTTTCTAAGCAGCTTAATAAAATACCAACTTTGGATCTCTGTTTGTGTTTTTTTGGTAGTTTTTACTCAGAAGTTTCAGATCTCTCTAAAAGACGTAACAAATTCAATTGGCGTGGATTTACACTCCCACACTCTCCCTAAACTCTCTATATCAACTTTTTTCACTCCGAACCGAACTAGTCTAAACTAAAAATCTTTGGGTGCCAATATTTTCCGTGGCTGAGACCATATCTATCTCACAAACTAGAACCCCGATCCACTCCGTGTGTGTTCTTAGAATATTCATTAACCCAAAGTGCTTACCTATATTTTGATCCCTCCTCTCATCCTCTCTATATCTCTCAACATGTAAGATTTGATGAACAAACCTTCCCCTTTCAAAATCTCTCTCAACCCAAATCTTCTACTGCAGAAACAATCACAGCCTATAACCTTCCAGTCTCTATGATTCCGACACAATCACCTCCACTCGTACGGTCCTTATCGACGGCCCCTCTGCATCGAGATTCTTCACCGCCAGCCACCAGAGTCTCTCCAACCACCGCCACTGCTCTCTCACCGAATCTATTGTAGCCACCATCACTGTTGGTGGCAACCAATTTTCCAGGCGCCACCGCAGCAACCACCTCTCCATCATCATCTCCGATGTCATCCCCGATAACCACAACATTATCTCCACAATGACAGCAAAATGACTCAGTTTTGTCTGCTCCCATTTTACAAGCCCAAACCCAAATTCCTTTTCACATCCATCTTCCCCAGCCCATACACACAACCCACCAACACAAACTCATCCCAACCAAATCCCAGGCCCATCTACTTCACAAGCTCATAATTGTTTCTCCTCTACCATTCCCACACCAACACGATCTGAGAACACAATCAACCTTCCTCCACCTCCAGCCAACACTCATTCCATGACAACCCATGCCAAATAGGGCATCTCTAAACCAAACACAAAATATATCTTAACCGCCTTAACCACCACACCAAACCACAAAATCCCAACGACGATCAATCAAGCTCTTGCTGATCCCAAGTGGAGAGATGCTGCGTTCGAAGAGTTCAACTCTGTTATTCACAACAACACATATTCCCTTGTACCACCGGCTCCCAATCAAGACATTGTGGGATGTCGATGGAGTTTTACACTCAAACATGCTCCTGATGGTTCTGTGCGCAGGTACAAGGCGAGACTCGTTGCGAAAGGCTATACCCAGCAACATGGTGTGGATTACACTGAAACCTATAGTCCAGTGATCAAAACAACTACCATTCGCCTGGTGCTCGACATTGCTGTTAGTCGCTCATGGCCAATAAAGCAACTCGATGTCAACAACATTTCTTCAAGGAACGCTAACAGAGGCGGTGTATGCAACTCAACCACCTGGATTCATTGATCCTGACCGTCCTCATCATGCCTATCGTTTACATAAGGCTCTTTACATCTTGAAGCAGGCATCCCATGTCTGGTATCAAGAACTCAGCAACTATCTTCTCGCCTCTGGATTCTCTAATTCTCTGTCCGATGCATCTCTCTTCATTCTCAACTGTGGTGGTAATCTTATCTACATTCTTATTTATGTGGATGATATACTCATCACAAAAAACAATCATGATCTTATTCAACACACTCTCACCTCTCTCGCCACAAGATTCTCTATCAAAGATTCTGAAGATCTCAATTACTTTCTCGGTATTAAAGCTCACATAATAGAAGCGGGCCTGCATCTAACACAACGACGTTACATCATTGATCTCCTCACATGCTGCAACATGCTCGATGCTAAGCCTGTCACAACCCCGATGGCTACCTCACCAAAGTTATCTCTCCGTTCTGGCTCCGCACTACCAGACCCGATAACGTATCGTGCAACCATTGTAAGTCTCCAAGATCTCGCCTTCACACGGCCAGATATTTGTTACGCCGTCAATCATCTCTTGCAATTCATGCACGCCCCAACGACAGAACATTGGCAGGCCACCAAACGAGTCCTATGTTATCTCGCTGGTACAAGTTCACATGTCCTCTTTTTCAGCAAGGATAATCCCAACTCTCTTCACGCTTATTCCGATGCTGATTGGGCCGGTGATACAGATGACTTTATCTCAACAAATGCTTAAATTATCTATCTTGGAAAGCATCCGATCTCTTAGTCCTCTAAAAAGTTTAAAGGCGTGGTGCGCTCCTTCACCGAGGCAGAGTACCGGTCCGTTGCAAATACATCCGCTGAAGTTCGATGGATTTTTTTCTATTGACCGAACTTGGCGTTAACATTTCTGCTCCTCCTGTCATATATTGTGACAACGTTGGGGCCACTTATTTGTGTGCCAATCCCGTGTTCCATTCAAGGATGAAGCATCTAGCTTTGGACTACCACTTCATCCGGAATCAAATCACGTCAGGCATCCTCCGAGTCGCTCATGTCTCATCAAAAGACCAACTCGCCGACGCTTTGTGTAGAGCTAGTGATGCATGATGCTAGCATTCTCGGGGCTGGGAGCCATCCTCTTCATCTTCATGGATTCAATTTCTTTGTTGTTGGCCATGGTTTAGGAATTTTGACTCCAACAAGGATCCTCAAAACTTCAATCTTGTCGACCCGATAGAGAGGAACATTATTGGTGTGCCATCAGGTGGTTGGGTGGCCATTAGAATCCTTGCAGATAACCCAGGTCAGTAAAAACAATCACTAATGCTTACAATAGACTTACCCATACCTATGCAGCGAATCCTAACCAACTTAAAAATAAAAATATATTTTTGATAGGATAGTGTGGTTCATGCACTGCCACTTGGAAGTACACACAAGCTGGGTTTTGAGGATGGCTTGGCTAGTTTTGGATGGATAAAAGACTGAAGAGAAACTTCTCCCTCCACCTACAGATTTACCCAAATTTTAAAATCCTATATCGAGTCCCATCATTTTTTTCTCCGACTTATTGTTTTTTTCCATTTTCTTTTGTTATGAGTTAAAGCACTTATGTTTATTCAGACTTGTCGAGAAATCCACACTGAGGTTACTTTCTTTGAAATAAAACTGTTTTGTTGGTTATTCTAATAGACCAAGGAACTAAATTATTGTAAGGTTTACAAACTTAATGAGAGACGATCGTCTGTACTTGTACAGGTTTAGTTTAACAGCAAAATCTGAATCTTCTTCTTTATTGCTGCAACCAAATTTGCTCCATAACAACACTATGCTCTGTGCATCACCAAGTGCCTACAAATTTGGGTATACATAGAAAGTTTCGAATTTTTCCATTAAACATTATTAGATAGAACATCACTTCCAGAGTTTATCTTCAAGAAATAGTAATCCCAGATAAATATTTGAAGCAAAAGGAAGAGACCAAATCAACAACTACTTTGTTGCAAATAAAACAGCTTAACAAGTATCACAAAGACTTCCCCTAAATGATTTCTCAATCTGATTCCTCATTGCTATCACAAAATAACATCTTTAACTACACTCACCCGAGTTTCAGAAGATTTTCCTAAAATCCCAATACAAAATCTTCAACTTAAATGGCATAGGAACCAACTTTCAACTACATCTCTTTTGCTCTACTCTTTTTCTTTCTCTTCCCCCCCCCCCTCGTTTTCGTATTCAATTTCCACTTCCATGACTTTATCATCACCTTTTAGCTTTTCCCTCACCTTCCCAAAAACAACAATGTCATCATCTTCAATGGTCCCCTTACTCTTCCTCTTCTTCTTCTTCTTTCTCTCGTTAATCTCAGCCTTCAATTACTAGCTCACACATTCTACCCGATACAGCGCGTCGAATTGACGGGTCAGATTTTGCTCATGTGTAACATCGGAACAAATCAGCATCTCTTTCAAGGGAGACGATTTAAGCTCAATGTGGAGACTCTTCAGCTCGGTAAGGACCGTGGAGGTGCCTCGGAGATACGTGCCGACGTCTTGCGACGCGTCATTCTCTAAGGAGACAAAACTGGAGACAAGCTTGGCTGCCTTTGGTAGGGAGATGGGTTCTACGGCAAGGACTCCTCCGGTGACTGTCTTCATCGGAAGGAGCTTAATGATCTTCTTCGTCGCTCCTCTATGGGCAGAACCAAAAAATTAGGTGTTAGATTTACGGAGTGTCGCATGTCATAGAGTAAGAGAGAATATATTACTAAAAAAAATTAAAATAACCCTATACTTTATAAAAGGCAACTTCAAAAAAAAACCCTATACTTTATAAAAACATCAAATCAAACCCCATTATATATTATTCTTGATTTGTTAAATTGCATAGAGACTCTCGAAATTGGTGCATCGCTTCGCCCCTGTGTTTTTGCACCCCAACAAATCTTTTCACGATTATTATTATTTTTTTCTGAATAATACTTTATTTATCTTTTGTGATCTTTTTTCCCGGGATATCATTTAAGATCATACAACCATAAGATAAGTAAATTTCACCGTAAAACCACACGCAGGTGGAAACTTAGATGAAAGTAATTTTTCTTGCTTGCGTGAATTAAGCTAGTGAAGATAACCAGAGGTACAAACTAAAATAATAGATAGAGAATTGATTTTAGGTGATTGTTAAATTTGGAAAAAAACCAAACCAAGTGGAGAGGAAGGATAGCCCGAAGCTTGGATCACGAGTGCACCTCTCTGCTTGGTCTAGACTAGCCAGTCTCCTTCTAATCGTCAACTAAATGTCACGAAGTCTGGATGATGTGAAGAAACCAGTGACTGCCCGAACGAAGTCAGAACCCCGCAATTCCCAACTTGATGTGAAGAACTCAGCTGAGAAACCATCAGGCCTGGAGACTTATTTTTTGGAAGGGCAAATAGAGCTTGCTTGATATCAGCAGCCGAGGGTATCATTACAAGGCCGGCAGCAAGAGAATCATTACAACGGAAGCTCTGGAGTGATATGATATATGCCACTGAATACAGAATTACCACTGTATTAGGACAACCTAGAAGATTGAAATAATACCTCTCCACCAACACTTTTAACTTAATCTGATCTGATATTTTGTTATCCTCTTCATCCCAAAGGCAATGGATGATATTCCTTGCAATATTTGCTTTAACATAGTTGTGAAAGAATCTAGTATTAGCATTTCCTTCACTTAGCCACTTTATTCTCGATTTCTATTTGAAAAAACTTTCTTCAATGGAAAACCAGAAGTTCCAATCATCCTGAGCTTGCTTTTCTTTGTCAAACAGGGATTGAGAAGGAGAAAGAAGAACTAGCCTCTGTACATCCTCTAGCTTCTCATAAGCATCTGTACTTCTCTTTTGAACATTACTGAAATGGTTCCTATTAAGGGATTTGCAGCACAATTATGCTGCTCTGAGCCTTTTGTAAAGAACCTCCATACCCGAACCATAATCAAGGACATCTTCCCAAGCCTCGAGAAGGAGCCGTTTGAAATCTGGATGCGAGGTGAAGAGGGAGAAGAATCTGAATGGTGATTTCCTTGGTAGCACAACAGGATCCAGAGAGACTGTACATGGAGAGTGATCAGAGCTTCCAAGGATGTCAAAAACTGAGGAAGACAAAGGGAAACTATCAAGCCATGACTCATTGCAGAGCTCCCTGTCTAGCTTTCTAGTAATAGGGTTTGAAGGTCTTATATTCGTCCAAATGAAGAAACAACCACGACTTGTTAAATCCGACAGTTGGCTAGAGACCAAACAGTCTTGGAAATATTTCATCCCAACTCTGGATACCACAAAAGGATACACATAATACATTTCTTCAAAAAGGAAAATGTGGTTAAAGTCGCCCATCACCAACCAAGGGGACTGTGCAAGAAGAGAGAATGAAGCAAGTTGTTCTAATAACTCCCATAGAGGAGGTCTCTTACACCAGAAACCACCGCAAAACCGATTCAAAGAACGATGAGCAACGACGGAGAAAGGCGAGCTGACGACCGGCATGATACCGAAGGCGATGGATCTGGAGCAAAAGATGCACCAGTACTTGCAGCTTTGGATACGAGCCCGGAGGCCCTGATTCAGATAAAGACGATGCTAGAGACGCTACTAAAAAAAGCGGAGGAGAAGGATAAGCTGAAACCGACAAAGTGTAGATTCGCAGTCACGTCCGGAGAGTTTCTTGGTTACTTAGCTACTCATCGAGGTATCGAAGCAAACCCCAAGCAGATTGACGCACTTATCCAGATGGCTTCGCCAAAGACAAAATGTGAAGTGCAAAGACTGACTGGGAGGGTAGCTGCGCTCAACAGATTTATTTCATGATCTACCGACAAATGTTTACCCTTCTACGACACTCTACGAGGAAACAAAAAGTTTGAATGGACGGATAAATGCGAAGAAGCCTTCTAGTAGTTGAAGAAATACCTTGCTAATCCGCCGGTGCTTGCAAAACCAGTCGAGGGAGAGCCACTCTTCTTGTACACCGCAATCTCTGCCATAGCAGTAAGCGGAGTGCTCATTCGAGATGAATAGGGAGAGCATAAGCCAATTTTTTACGCCAGCAAGACTCTCACCGACGCAGAGACAAGATACCCGCAAATGGAGAAGTTGGCTTCATCGGTCGTCATGTCCGCCAGAAAACTAAGGCCATACTTTCAATCACACTCCATTGTGGTCCTTAGTACTTTTCCCCTACGATCCGTTTTGCACAGCCCAAGTCAATCCGGGAGATTGAACAAATGGGCTATCGAGCTGAGTGAGTACAACATCGAGTATCGCGGACGAACTTGTGCGAAATCGTAAGTGCTAGCCGATTTTTTGATCGAACTTTCGGAGGAGAGCCTCGCTGAAAGAAACCCGAGTTTGACTTGGCAACTCCACGTCGACAGCTCGTCATCCAAAAATGGCTCAGGAATTAGAATACATCTGACATCACCGACGGGGGAGATACTTGAACAATCTTCCCACCTAGGCTTTCATGCCTCCAACAATGAAGTAGAGTACAAAGCCCTCATTGCCAGAATGAAGCTCGCACAAGGACTCAAGATTGACTTCATTCGCGCGTTTTGCGATTCACAGTTAGTCGTGAACCAATTCAGTGGGGAATACGCAGTTAAAGACGATCATATGGAAGCATATCTAAAGGTCGTCAAAGACTTGACTGCGCAGTTCAAAGAATTCACGCTCACACGTATTCCACGAGGAGAAAACACTTTGGCTGATGCACTTTCAGCTCTCGCATCCACTTCTGATCCAGACTTGAAGCGGATTAGCCCGGTGGAATTTATCGAACACCCGAGTATCACTCTTTCAGAAACAGTGAGTGTAGTTACTCGATCTTAAGCCGCCAGAAAAACAAGGAAGAAAGTCAGTGCCACCAGACATCGCTAAAGACGACGTCGAAGGACAAGAAGCCATTAAAACGATTCAATGGTCCAATATGAGACATACATGGGACATAAAGGACCCGAATCTCAAACACAAATAGACGCAGTCAACGAGGATGAAATCCTGCAAATGTTGAAGAGGAAGCAACGGCCATGGACGAGGATTCCAGGCCCCTCTCTCCCGACGTCAACCCCCTTCACAAAAATGAAGCGGTCGAGATGGAAGAAACGTCACAGGAAATAAAATATGGCTGCGACAAAGGGTGGCTCGATGACGTCTGAGGATACATCTGCGATGGCATCTTACCTTCTGACAAGTGGGCGGCTCGTAAGCTTCGGGCACAAGAGGCTCCTTACATCTTGCTCAATGGAAATGTTTTCAAATGGAGATTCTCGGGACCATTACTCGCTTGTGTTGAAGAAAAGGAGGCAAGAATAATCATGGAGGAAGTCCATAGTGGTTCATGTGGTAACCATTCAGGAGGACGAGCTTTGGCGATAAAAATCAAACGACACGGTTATTATTGGCCAACTATGATATAAGATTGCAAGAAGTTCTCTGCTAGATGTGAGAAGTGTCAGCGTCATGCACCAATAATTCATCAGCCAACCGAGATGCTTTCCTCAATATCGTCACCTTATCTGTTCATGCGATGGTCCATGGGCATTGTTGGACCTTTACATCCTTCGAAGCAGAAACAATACTTACTGGTCTTGACGGACTATTTTTTGAAGTGGGTGGAGGCAGATTCTTACGCCAGTATCAAGGACGCACAAGTCAAAATTTTCGTATGGAAAAATATCATATGCCGACTTGGAGTCCCATACAAGATTGTTACCGATAATGGTTTGCAGTTCATCTCCACAAGGTTCGAAGCTTTCTGCGAGAAGTGGAAAATCCGACTTAGAAAATCTACCCCAAGATATCCACAAGAAAATGGCCAGGCAAAAACAGTAAACAAGACAATTCTCGATGGTTTAAAAATGCGTCTTGGAAAAAAGAAAGGACGGTGGGCTGACGAACTGGAAGAAGTATTGTGGTCTCATAGGACAACACCACGACGAGCAACCAAAGAAACTCCATTCACTCCCGCTACGGGACGGAATGCGTCATTCCACCGGAGATACATTTTCCAGGAGTCCGTCGAAGACTTCTCCCAGAACAAGAAGGGCTCAATCACTTATTGATGCTTGATGAATTGGACTTTATCAACGAAAGGCGGGATCAAACTTTGATCCGAATTTAGAATTACCCGAATGCAGCGGCAAAGTACTACAACTCTCACGTACGAAATAGAAAGTTATACGGAGGAGCTTAGTCATATAGAAGGTTTTTTAAAATACAGCAGAACGGAACATCGGTAAACTCGGAGCTAACTGGAAGGACCCTACAAGGTCACAAAAGTGATCCGACCCGGAGTTTATGAACTCGCCAACTTGTCTGACGTTCCAGTACCAAGATCGTAGAACGCAATGCATATAAAGAAGTACTATCATTGAGGTACTTTACATGAACTACGGGGCGGCTTGATCCCTGTAAAGGGTACTTAGGCAGCTCGTCTTCGGATGGGTTCAGCTGTCCCCTTCCTTAAAAAAGAGGGAGAGTGGGTACGTATACTAGTATACTCCCATCTCTATAATAGACTCTATGTCTAATTAGAGAAATCTTTTCGAAGCTGAAATCTTCAAATCACATCCTTTAAGGATTACTAAAGCCTTAACAAAACAGGCATCCCAATCACATCCTTTACGGATTACCAAGACCTTAACAAAATAGGCATCTCACTCACATCCTTTACGGATTATTAAAAGTCTTAACTAAACAGACATCTCATTTTCACTCTCGTTGCTGCTGGCCACAACAACGAACTACTACATCCTTTACGGATAAACCATTACATCCTTCTCAGGATTAAAGCACGCTATATAAATGTCTATGTCCATTGTCGGAGCAGATATATTTACGTTAATGTATCTGTAAACCAAAATGTTCATCTTAAACTTAACAGCTGAATATGACCATTGTTGGAGCGGATATGTTTACGGTAACGTATCCGTAAACCAAAATGTTCATCTAAAACCCAACAAACGAATCGTTGGTCGCGACATCTCACAAACGAAGTACTAGGAAAATATTGTCTAAAGTATGAGATACATAAACTCATTTTACGGAAACTCAGTAACACGTCACTGGTTTGAACAAAATCATACACATCCACAAGCTAAGCATTTCACTACATCCCAAGTTCAAAAATACTTGACGATAAGATCTATACGCAAAACGGAACACTTAGATCAAAAGCCGAGTTCATTAAAACATCTTGCATCAGATGAAGATCATCTTTGATACAAGGCGAAAAATCATAGAACGGATAAAGCCATCCAGACAAGAAAAACGAAAGTCAAGTTCCAAACAAAAACGAATAAAGCCGTCCAGGCACCAAGTCAAAGTAAGTTCAGAACAAAAGCATAGAAGTCAGGAGGTAAGCGATCAAAGAGAAGCTAAGAGTCAGTCTTCTCGGCTTCTTCCTCTTCTTTCTCTTCGGCAGTCTTTGACATATCGGCCTCGGCGACGTCCTGGAGAATCTGGCCATCTTCAACAATATCAAGCACTTCGTCAGCATTCTCAACGTTCTCCTCGGAAATATCCGTAGAAGTCCCGGTAGTCTTCTCAACAGAAAGCTCGGGGATCTTCTTAAGGATGGGATCAGGACCACTCGTCATCGACGGATCGCCAGCGCTTGAATCCGAGGAAGTCGGGTCCACAGATACCTTTTCGGAGCCAAACTCGACCATTCCAGAAGTACCTTTATTCGACCCTAAAAAATCGCGAACTCCAACGGTGGCAACGGCTACTTCGATTGGTTCTCCGTCATTGAGCTTATCTAAGATGTTAGAAGAAACGGGGGAAACCTCCAAGTCTTTCCCTAGCTGAACCACGAGAGCTGCAAACTTCTCGTGAGCACCTTCTAACGCCTCTTTTTGCCTGGATAGTTTCTCTACTTCGGCCACGAGTGATGGGGGTTCCGAGCTTTGAAGCAGTCCGAGGAGTTCGATATTGCCTTCCATTTGCACGAGGTCGAGCATGTCCTCTTTGGTTTGGCCATCCAACTCGGCCATCTTGTCTTTAGCTCGACCGACTTTCTCTTGAAACTTGGCCGCCATCTCGCGTCTCGCCTCGGTAATAGTCTGTTTCAATTTAACATCGCAAAGCTCATTTGCCGCTTCCAGCTTCCTCGTCAACTCGGCTATCTTGGCTTCGCAGCGAGCTCTAGCCGGTTCCAAAACCAAATTCCGATCCTCAGCTTCTTTACGTTTCTTGGAGATGAATTACACCTCGGCCTCCAAATCAGTGATCCACTTAGCGGCTCGTTCCTGTTCGGCATGATGCTTGCTCTCTGCTGCATCAAGTGTGCCTTAAACTCTATGACCTTTGTCCTCGCATCCTCGACGCGGTGTCTTTCCTTCCGCACATCTGAGTCATAACCAAGAACAATCTTGTTGATATGCGCGAAGAACTGCAACAAAGACATTGGTTAAAACCTTAAGATAATCACGCGAAAAGTACGAAAAAACCCGACGAATTATACCTTGCCACCCCGAAGAGACATGTCGGCATAAGCTTTGTCTCTAAGCAGCGTATCCGGAGGAGGAAAATGCTCATTGGGACAAGTCATCTTGGAAAAGTGAAGCACCAAAGCTGCAGCATCATTGTAGAACCCGCTAGTCATGGCAGAAGAAGCTGGCACTAAGGCGGGAGGCATTGGTTCGGGGATAGTACAATCTGGTGCGAGGCGTCTCTGTCTCTTTGGGGGATTATTTTCAGCGACATCTTTCCCTTTATCAGCTTTAGCAGCCGGTCTCTTACCGCTTGATGTCCCTTTATCCTTGTCCTTGTGTTGAGCAAGGGTCAACTCGGGAGGACGAAACCCTAAGACAATTCCTCGTGAGTCCGAGGCATCCATAGCAAACTTAGGGCAATCACCGATTGCAGTCTTCGGCTCGATGACAGGGGGACACCAGTTGTCGAAATCGGAACCTGAGACTGAGTAGACGCCTCGGGTTGCTTTGGCTTCGACTTTAGCTTTGGATTCGGCTACGGGTTTCTCGCGAAATGTTGGTCTACCCATAATTTCACCCGAAGAGTTAGAAGAAGGCGATGGATCTACTGATTGATTGTCAAAAAAGGTTTGGGCTCTTTCAACTCTTGAAAAATGTTCAAAGTACGAATCAATCCGAGTTGTAGCTTAAAATAAACTACGGGTTAGCTACCGAGGGCTCCCCACTTCGTCTTCACTAAACCAACACATTCCGGATCCACCGACACATCCGTAATAGGGACATAGAAGTAATAATCTTCCCAGAACTCGTCCTTGCTTGGAAATCCTTCGATGATTTTCCACTTGGCTTTGTTAGAAATATTGTACTTCAGCTGATCCTTCTTGCCACGACGTCTGAACTCTAGAAAGCAAGACAGATGATCGACATCGATATCCGCTTTGCATTCGTAACTCCGGATTAATATACCAATCAAATGACAGAGTCCTCGGGTATTGACTTGAGCAATAGCAAGGTTATACCTCCATAGAAACCGAAGAATAAGCCCAGGGATCGGGAACCACAACAAGCATTGATAGAAGAAGCTCTCATACAAAGTGAAGTGATTAAGTGGGGGACGATCGGCTCGGTCAGTCGAAGAAGGAAGAACTAATTCGACTTCCTCTGAGATACCAAACCGGTGCCTTAAAGCCTCGAATGTTTCCAAAGTCGAAAGAGTAGAACCATACGGATTGGGTCGCTTTCTCTTGGGTTTTCTCTTCTTCGGTATTGGTTTGAAAGACCTTTATCCCACTAGAAGTTCGAGCTCTCGTCTAGCCACTTCGGGATCATAAAACAAGTCTTCGAGCTTAACTTTGGCTTCGAAGCAAATTAGTGCTTCCGCAAGAAGTTTCTCCGCTTCATCGGGTAAAGAGGAAACCCCGATCTCCGCTGGATCCGCAGTACTATTTCCAGTTTCTCCGGTTTCGGGGAGTGGAAGACTTTTCTACCGAGGTCCGAAGGGCCAACCTCCAATCTTACTGAATCATGTAACTCCTCCGAGGTAGTCGAAACAGCTCGGTTGAATTTTCGAAAAGACAATACCTCGTTGGAGATCGACGGCTCGGGGTAAGAAAAAGACCAGCTATGACTTGCAGAAAACATCGTTCCACAAATTGGGATTCAACAAACAGCAGATCGGGTCAAGCAAAGTGTCAAGTTCTCCCAAAACTCGTCGGAAAAATCAGGATCTTCAAAAATGGATCGAGTTCTCGAAGGCAAATCGGGATCTTTGAAGATAGATCGGTATCTTCAAACAAAACAGCCGGAAAATTCGAAGATAGCGGAGGAGTTGTTTGAAGAATGGTCGGACAATTTGAGCGGCTCGGCGGCGGGGTGTAAACAAAGCAAAACCCTAGCTAAAGACTTAAATAAAAAGAGGAGAGAGAAGAGGAATACCTTTCTTGGAGAATTTTGGAGAAGTGAGAATGTGAGAAATATGAAGAGAGATCTCGGGTTTATATAGACTTTAAAAGGTAAATAGTGATGTCATCCATCCTCGGGAAATGGCAAAAAATGATCCCATTTCTCGAGATATTAAAGATCTTTACTAAACGATACAAACTCTTCGAGGTCACTATGTATCCAACGCCGCACCGAAGTCATTAGTGTCACTATGTCTCCAACACAGCATCGAAGTCATTGGGGTCACTATGATTCCAACACCGCACCGAAGTCATCGGGGTCACTATGTTTCCAACACGGCACCAAAGTCATCGGTTCGACATTTTGGTGAAAGATTGGTTCGAGGATGCGTACAATAAAAAGAACGGGGATACCTCCAAGAAAACCAAGGCATCTGAACCATGTCTCTGCGCCACATAAAACCAAACCGTCGAAACACACAACAAGGAGTTTCGGGACTTCGGGTTTACGAAGATACAAACACCTAGGTGATGTTCTCACTTCGGCGATATCAAACGAAAAATACTTAGGTGACATTCTCACTTCGGTGACAAACACCTAGGTGACATTCGACCCCTCGAATACACAAGACATCGGGTTCAATACCAAAGATGTCGGATTGACACCGAAGTCATCTGTTTGGCACCAAAGTCGTCAGTTTGGAACCGAAGTCATCGGCAATATCAAACGAGAAATGCCTCGGTGATATTTCGACTTCGGCAACATCAAAGCCTCGGTGACATTTTGACTTCGGCAATATGAAAAACACATCGGCAACACAATAATGCGACTCAGCATCGGTGGCATCTTCGAAAACAAATCAGGATCCTCATCTTTTGGTCCGAAGTGTTGATCTCGGTAACTGCTATCAAACTCGATACTATTGTCACCAATACTACCGAGATGGGGGGCTAACTATTGGGGTCGGTTTTCACCCCTTCGAGATCAACGGTTGAAGATTAGATTAAGTATAAAAATTGACACCATAAGTCATGATATGGGCCTCGACACCCTAAGTCATGGTATGGGTCTCGACATCCTAAGTCAATAAGTCTCAATACGGGTCTCGACACCCTAAGTCTCAATATGGGTTTCGGCCCCTAAGTCTCCATACAGGCCTCGGCCCCTAAGTCTCCATATGGGTTTCGGCCACTAAGTCTCCATACAGGCCTCGGCCCCTAAGTCTCCATATAGGCCTCAGCCTCTAAGTCTCCATACAGGCCTCCGCCCCTAAGTCTCCATACAGGCCTCGGCCTTTAAGTCAGGATAAACCGATTTGAGCCCATAACAAGAAGAAGGCCGAAGCAACGCCAATACGGACCAAGAAGTATCAAGCCCATAACGAAGTCTTCATGGACCGAGCTCATCGAAAAGGAGGCCGAGGTGAAGTCAAACCTGGATACGAAGCCCACGAAGATATAACCGACTTAGGCGGCTCCGAGAAAAAAAGAAATTTCCGAAGAATAAGGAAGTTTTCCTTTATCTCTTAGGAATGGGCCTAGCCGACATAGAATTCTATAAATACTCATGTACATTCCTTAAGAAAGGGATCCGCAATTTAACCTAGCAAAAACTCTGTACTTTTGCTCTCATACTAAAAGCTTTCAAAACAGCAATAAAAACTATCTCTTATCTTTGTGTTGTGGTTTCAACCTAGAAATTTCAGTTCCCTCTAAAAGTCTTCACAAATTCAATTGTGCTAGTTTCGACTTCCACAAGAGACTGGTGGAATCTTGGGAGGTGAAAGATCTTGAGAGGCGGCGTTCATGGTGAGGAAAGGAAGAGGAGGGAGAAAGATAGAGATTTCTCGTCGTGAGGCGAGAGGTCACGCCGACGGCGGCAAAAGAGGAACAAAAAACCCTAAATTGTCTTTAAAGGGCTTCCAACAATTTTCACTCTTTCTTCACTTTTACACATGGTTGATGTGTCCTCACGTTTTCCAGAAGTCTACCAGTGTTAAATTTTCTTGTAAGTTAGAGGATTTCCAACAATTTTTACTCTTTCTTTAAGACGGACGGATTCTTGTTCATCTTAATTAGCGTTAAACTGTTCGAATAAGATTTTTTGGTATTTTCATCTAACGGTTGTTTCTTATATTCTAAAGAATCGACCATTGGGAGAGTAAATATGGCAATGGTACTACTAGAAAACATTGTTAAATTCGTCTAGAATACTGAGATTAGAGACAAATTTATTTTTAGGGTGTGGATGAAGTGCACCCAATAAATTATAAAAATATTCATCATGTTGTAAAAGAAAAGAAAATGGAGTAAATGGATGACTGCCCCAGTGAAATTCGTTGTTTGGAATTCGATGCACCTAGTGAAACGTTATTATGGCTTCCAATGGAAACTGTACGTCCCGCTCTCCATTCAATAATAACAAAAAATTAATATGTATATATTTTTATTATTATTTAGACCGTTTTTTATATATTTTGTCCCGCACCATAATATTACCATTTGAATCCTATAATTTACTTTTATTTTTTTTTCCTTTAATGTTTCATCCAAATTCTTTTATTTGTATATATATTAATATATATAGTAAAATTTCTATAAATAATATTTTTGAAACTATAATATTTTATTATTTTATATAGATATATTAATTAACGGATAAATTAATGACTATTAATTAAAAAAAATATGTTCCTTAAATATTAAATTTACAGTCGCAATATCAAATATGAATAATTGTAAACAGATCCAAGTCTTTTTCAGGAACAAATATTGTTAATATGGTTTTATTTAGAACAATATGGTTTACAATTTGATTTTCTTTCGGATTTTTTAATATTTGATTTTATTATAAAAACTAAAACCATAAAAAAAACTTCTTGTATTTCGGGTTAGTTTTAATTTGGATTTACCAGTTTTAAAATATTGGTTGATATACACTTTCAGTTTGATATCGAAGTTTTTGATAAATGATTTAGTATCATATTTCAGTTTGGAATTGTTGCTTCTTGAGGTATCTATGTGCAACTGCAGTAATAATATGGCATAAAAAGTTTATATGGTTTTACTTAAACGTAAAAATCTGATTTAAAATTTGAGATATTTTAATTGTTTCGGTCTTGATTTTATTAGTTTTATAAAAACTGAAAACATTTATAAAAATTCAATTGTAATTTGGTTTAACTTCGGTTTCACTTTAAGACAATTTCAATTTGGATTGAAATTGGTTTTTATCAAAATAACTTTATAATATAATAAAATAACAATTTTAATTTATATTTTATTAAACAAACTATGGTGATGTATTAATATGACATTGTAGAGTTAGTTAGGGCATCTCCAACCCATCTCTATTTTTTACTTTATATTTGGAGGAAAAATAAAGAAATATTTTATTTTACTCTAAAATAGAGAAATATTTTGTTTTACTCTAAAATAGAGAAATATTTTGTTTTACTCTAAAATAGAGAAATACATTAGAGATGATCTTATAATTACATTAAACAAATTTTGATTTGTTTATTAACTTAACTACCTAAATGATCGCCAATCGCTCGACCAAAAATAGTGCTCCATGATTAAGCCAACTTCCAGAATTGTTAACTTGCGACTGACGATTTGAAACCAAAATTGCAATGTTTACTTCTTCTTTTTTTTCACATTTTTGATTTCTTATTCCTTTTCTTATCCTCGTCTTACGAATAGTTTAGTAATTCCAAATATATTAATTCAAAAAATCAAATTTTCGTTCTGGTTTAGCTTGGATTTCATTTTATCCTATTTTAATTTCTCATTTATAATTATTATACCATTTAAATCGAACAAAATAATTTATTTGTCTTTTAGATTAATTATTTAGTTTATAAGACATCATGAGCATAGATAATTAAGAACATAGAAAAACAAAACATATCCGAACATAGAGAAACATAAGGAATAGAGACAAGATGCGAACGGGTAAATAAAATCATTGAACCAAACCCTCACATTGAACCTCAAACATACAAAATCTAACCTTGTTGAAGAATCGAATCCGTACGCATAACATAAATCAAAAAAATTTGCCTTGAAAACAGCTACCAAAAAAAAAATTCAGAATAGACCGCGCATGAAATATTTTGGCAACAAAAATAAAAACCAGGAATAAAACCGTAAAATAAAATAATGAACTAAGAACAACTAAATTTAAACCTAAACAACAAAAAAGAGGCGATTCTAAATTTTATCAAAAGGAGAGGAATAAGGTCTATATATATGTATATAACTTCTCATGAAGATAACCATCGAATTTTAGAAAGAAAACACAAAAAATATATTTAAGATCGACGCATAGATTTTACTAACAAAAAGATTCTCGTTAAAGATAACATTATCGAATGAAATCTAAAAAGAAAAATCCCAACACGAAGAGAATATTCATCCGATTTGCACAAAAATATAATTTTAAAAGAAAATGTTCATTTATCTAGTAATTATTATTAAGATTTTTATAGAAAATTTCCGAAAAACATAGAGAATATTCATCGCATTGGCACAATTTTTTGTTTTTATAAATCATTAAGAGTATCCAGTAGGTCTAAACTTTCAACGTGCGGCTTCTATTCCAAAAAAAAATAACATCTCAAATAATAGTATAAAATTATATTATTTTTCGGAGAATTTCAAAAATGCCACTTTTGAAATATCATTTTGCAAAAATGCCACCATGAGTTTTCCATTTTCAAAAATGCCAAAAATTAATGATTTTTCAAACTCTAACCCCTAAAATTCTAAACCTTTAAAAGGATTTTGACCCTAACAAATCATAAACCCTAAAACTAAACCCTAACATAACATAGTTAATCCAAATATCAATGATATTTTGAGTAAATGATATAATATTAGTGGTATTTTTGAAAACATTTTTGAAAAGTGACATTTTTGAATATTGGCATTTCAAAAATGACATTTCTCAAAAAAAATTCATTATTTTTCTAGGCAAAAAAATTATTCTAAATGAACAAATATAAACATAACTAACCCATGATGTAAAAGAACTGTCGTCGTATAAATAGCTAAATTAGCATTAGGGTTTATAAATCCAATTAAAAAAAACTGGTTATTTAGAAGCTAGATTAACTGACTTATAATCGTTTGATCCAATTATTACAATACTCCAATGCCTCTCGTGAGAACACGTCATATATTCTCATGAAGCCTAAAACTCAAACGTAAATTGTGAACCCAAATTTTTTAACCCATAATTAGCAAATCGTGAACCCAATTTTTTGTTAAAAAATTAGGTTATTGGAACGAAAATTTACGACAAAACTTAATTAGATCATTTTTAAACTAACAGAAAATTTTGTTATGAGAAAATTGGATTGTATACTCTAAATTTTATTAGTAATTTGAAATTTATACTAAATTAACAAAAGAAAAAAAAATTAAGATATATTTTTTTGTTGTTGTTAAAATGACATTTTTGTCCCTATTCAATCTAAAAATTCAGAAAAATTAAAAATAATAATAATTTTGATTATTTGATTTTTTTTTTAAATGTTAGCTAATAATTTTTAGATTAATAAGCAATCTTGAATTTTTTTAAAAAAAATCTCAAAACTCATCAAAAAAATGATTAAGTTAAAATATTAGATAATGATTATTTAAGAGAAATTTTGAGAAATGCCACATTTTGAAAAATCTTTTCAAAAATGCCACTAATATTATATCATTTATGTTTGGGTTAACTATGTTATGTTAGGGTTTAGTTTTGAGAGTTTGGGGTTTGTTAGGGTCAAAATTCTTTTTAAAGTTTAAAATTTTAGGATTTAAGTGTTAAAAAATAATTAATTTGTGGTATTTTTGAAAATGGACAACTCATAGTGATATTTTTGCAAAATGATAATTCAAAAATGGCACTTTTGAAACTCTCTCTTGATTTAAAATATTTTGATTTTTAAAAGATTTTGTAAAGATATTAGACAAATGATATAATAATTTTTAATTAATTATAAATTAATTAAAAATAATAATTACGAATTTACATTTAATCATTTAAAATTTAAATATTTAGATAATAATTTGTCAAGTCGACGAACGTAAAAAATTAAGTCAATGGTTTAAAGAAGTTGACAAAGTAAAAAAATCAACCAACCAAAATATAAGTCGACAGTTTAAAATAAATCGACGAAAAAAAACAGTAAGTCGATGAACAAAAACATTAAGGCAATGGTTTAAATAAGCCGACAATGTAAAAAATCAACTAACAAAAAAAACAAGTCGACTGTTTGAAAATAAGTCGACGAATTAAAAAATTAAGTCGACGAACATAAAAATTAAATCAATGGTTTAAATAAGTCGACAAAGTAAAAACTCAACTAATCAAAGTATAAATCGACGGTTTAAAATAAGTCGACAAAAACAAATATTAAGTGGACGAACATAAAAAATAAATCAATAGTTTAAATAAGTCGACAAAGTAAAAAATCAACCAAGTCGGCTGTTTTAAATAAGTCGGCAAAAAAAACAATTTAGTCGATGAATATAAAAAATAAGTCAATGGTTTAAATAAGCCGACAAAGTAAAAAATCAATCGACTGTTTTAAAATAAGTCGACTTGACTAATTTTTTTTTTATTTAGTCAAAATTTTATATTTTAGATAATGATTAATTAATAGTTTATTAAAAAAATATTTAAATACAAAATTGAAATTTAGAACTGAATTTAATTAGTTTAAACATAATTTTGAATTTAAATATAATAATTTTAAATTATTTAAATTAAAATTATTTATATAATAATGCGTTAAATATGTATAGGGATATTTACGTATTTTTATATGATAAAGAGTATAGTTTTCAAATTTCTATAAGATTAAGTGTAGTTTTCAAATTTGCAATAAAATTTGGGGTATTTATCAAAGTAGAGATGGGACGATTTTGGATATCCTAAAATTTCAGGATATCCTGATCCGAATCCGTAGCGTCGGGATATCCAGCCTTCGGAGATCCGACAAAAAATCAGGATATCTGCGTATATCCGGATCCGAAAAAATAAAAAAAATAATTAAAATAACTAAATTAAAATACTAAATTTTTTTATAAAAATTATAATTTAAAATTTTGAATAATATTTTTCAAAATAAATATGATATATTAGAAAAGAAATAAAATCAATTTATATATATATATATATGTAAACTTAATATATGTAAAAATATATATATGTTTTTAATATATTTCATTCGTCCGTATCCGTTTTTCACACAGATCCGAGATTTTACTATCCTTATCTGGATTGGGATACTCCGGATATCCTAATTTTTGGAACGGATCCCGCATCGGATCCGGATAAGGATGCGAATAATAATTCCACCCTAGTTGTAGGTCAACAATTTTGTTTCGCAAACAATTAACACCCATCAACACGACATCCTCTTCTCCTTTTCATAGAAGCAAACACAAACATATAAGAGTATATACATGTAGAGAGAGAGGGGCGAGAGACAGACCTTGTAATGGAGATAGACGTCAGTATTGGGACTTGTACCCTTCTCGCTAGTGCAAAGCGATAAAAAATTATAGACGATTTTGGGGACAGCGTCACCGAAAAACTCGATAATAACTATCCTCACTTCAAGCTCATATCCCATGTTAATGTCCCTGAAGCACCTTGACCGATCCATCATCTTCCTCGTTTTTTTCTCTCGATTTCTTGAATCTACCTGTAACTATAAAGATGAGAGAGAGAGAGAGAGAGAGAGAGAGAGAGAGAGAGAGAGAGAGAGAGTCTTTGATTCTTTGATTTGCTCGGTTCCAAAGATTGTATACGAAGGAGACTTGAAATTAAAACGACACAGAGAGACGCATGAGCAAGAAACCCTATGACCCATTTTTCTTCCTCCAACGAATTTGTCTCTGTTTAATGGATATTAAAATAACTATTGCTTAGAGAAATAATGAAAAACCAAAGAAAAAAAAAGACAGAGAAACGAATATCTAGATTAATATATGCAAGAAGAAGAAATACACCAAGAACCATGATAAAATTTATGTCGAAAAGATTTATAAAAAAAAAATCATACCTAGAATACTATACGGCCGATTATGAATATTGAAGAATGTGATTTTAGGTATGATACTTATAAGATATTATAGGATTGATAGCTAGGGCTGGAGGTCTCCGGAGAGGCCCGACGGAGCTCAGGCGAAAGGTTTCTAGTTTGGGATATAAACTAGGTAGATATTCAAATGGGAAGCTTGAAAAATAGTTTTTCAGTCATTTTGAGTAAAAAACCAGGTGGTTTAGAAAAAAAATGACTTAAAACCGGTTAGTTGAAACCATTTTTTGGGAAAGTCGCCTGGGAGAGAAAAAGGAGATATAGGTCCTAAATGGTAGTGGAAGAATTATGAAATTGAGAGGAACTGAGCAGATTTGATTTTTATTTTTATTTTTTATTTATTTTATAAAAAAATTGTTTAAAATATAAACAATTGCAAAACAAAAATTATTCTTTGTTTAATGTATTTTTAATTTTTATTATATTTTTAAAACTAATGTGTTTTCAATTTGTAATATTTTTAAGTTTAAATTTTTAATTTTAATTTTTTTCATTAAATAAATTGCTAATATTATAAATAAATAAAATTTGAATGTTCTTATTAATTTGAGTGGTAAATAATAAAAAATACTTGAATATTTTGTTGGAAAAAACATTGTTTAATTAATAAAATATTATTATTTTTTGAAAAATTTAATACATTTATAAACATAAATATTTAATTTTGACAAAACATTGTTTAATTAATATTTTTATAAGTTTAATTAATTTATTTATTTTTAAAAATTCTGTCATATTCATCTGTTACCATTTAAATTATAAGTTATTATATCAGATTCCGCAAAAAAATACCAAAAATATAGTCAGATTCAGCCGAATTCAGTCATTACCATTTAGACCCATAAAAACACAAACACGATGGATGGTTAGGTCGGACGATAAAATGCTTTATATTACCTGGAGAAGAAGTGACAATCTTTGCAATGATTTTGGGTCGGAGATTTAAATAAAACATTAGTAGCTAACTTATTATATAATTTCAGATAATCTGAAACATTATACTATTAATTTGGTAATGCATTAGTGAGGTGTGGCTACATTATAGAGTAGTATTATGTAAAAGCAACTCGCAGATACTGAGAAATTAATAAGTGTTATTATTATATCATTATAATTTTTTTGTACAATATCGTAAAATTAATTTTACTTTTTTCAACTGAAAAAAATCACCAATTAACATAGCTATTTTTCATTCTATTTTGGAGTAGGAGTTGCACCGGAAATTCTTAAACATTGTTCCTTTAATATAGGAGGAAAAAACGGATTGAATAGAACTTTCGGTATGCAGTTGGCTTCACCTTCTAAAAATGCTTTGCAGCACGTAGGACCTATGTTGCCGAATCGTCCGGTGAATATGGATTGAGAAATCTCTGCAATGCATCCTGGGATATTCATAACCGATGACCAACATTTTGTTATGTCAGGTAGTCCTGGTATACCAGGACTCGGCTGGAATGGAAATGGAAATGGAAAAGAAAAGGGAGCCGGAAACTGTGGTAACTGAGCATTTGTAAAGACCACAACGCATATGACCGATAGAAGAAAAATCAAATTCTTGATAGCCATGATGATATATTGAGAAAAAAAGAGTTGTATGGTAGGCAAATATATGTTTAAAGCTCGATTTTGTTTTTGATTGATGAACAACAATGAGATCCTTGCTTATTTATATGGAAGGAAACGAGACTATGGTATTAATTATCTTGATAAACCGGCTTTGAATTCTCTTATTATGTATTTAATTAGCTGTTTTCTAAATTTAAATAGAGTCGAAACCCCCAAGTGTGAAACGTGCGACATTAACTAAGAAAAATTGACTATCAAGGGAAAAAAAAATACACATAACCGACTCCCCTTAATCAAGAACCGGTATAGCCCAGAATCTAAACCAATAAACCCTCCTATTGGTTTTGATGTGATTTGTATCGATCTTTATTCAGGTTTGGTTTCTAAAAGCTCCTTGCTCTTACAAATTACAATTAGGTTTTCAGTTTTGTATGACTTGTAGGAATTTCATTGAGTGGAATTTTTGTGCCGTGAAGATTATTTGAGGATTAGATATTAGCATTAATATTATGTGAACAATCATAAAGCCATTCTGATTATGTTGATATCTCTAATACACTTGTGAGTATATCAACTTTATTTTTTCTTTCTAGAGTCTTGCTCATGATCACTACTCGACCACATGGTTTGACACTTTTTTCTTAACATAATTTTGAATTTCATAAAAAATTTAAGTCGTTAGGCTAATCCGATGTAACTACGGCTTGTAGACATTCCGGTACAACATAAGTGATTGTAGAATCACAAGTAGTAAACGAGAGAGCTTGTTTTGCAATTCTATCAACAAGTTGGTCACCTTAAGCATAAGGAGTTTTGCAATTATATCAACAAATACTACCTTTCCGATATGAAATAAATTCAATTTAAATAATTTTATGTAGGCTAATTAATTAAAAATTCATTAAGGCTAAACCCGTATTTTTAAGTCTCAATTTTCGCGGTAAACCATACTTTTAGAATCTCCAATATATTATATCATTTTTTACACCAAAATGTTGTAACTTCAAAATGATGTTGGGTTTCTCTCCAATGTATTACACCATTTTTTACACCAAAAATGAATATTCTAAATATATTCTATTTTTTAATTTTATTATTAATTGTTAATAAAATAATTTATTTTAAAATTTACAAATTGACCCCAACTGTTTTTATTTATTTCAAAATTCCATAAATTATGATATTATTTAAATTTAACATTTATTATATAAAGAAAAATACATGAGAAATTTTGAGAAATGGCACTTTTCCAAAATACCACATTTTCAAAATCTTTTCAAAAATGCCACTAATATTATATCATTTATTCAAAATATCATTTATATTTGGGTTAACTATGTTATGTTGGGGTTTAGTTTTGAGGGTTTAGGTTTGTTAGGGTCAAAATCCTTTTAAAATTTTAGAATTTAAATGTTAAAAATTATTAATGTGTGGGATTTTTGAAAATTGACAACTCGTGGTGGCATTTTTGCAAAATGATATTTCAAAAGTGGCATTTTTGAAATTCTCCCAAAATACATTACACCATATAAAATAATAAAACATATTATGTTTTGGTTTAATCATTACAATTTGTATGCCATAAATGACAATTAACGCATTTCGAAGTGAAAAATGAGCGTCTTTATCTTCTTCTTTTTTCTAAATCGAGCAAGAAATTCTTGGAATCGGATATTATCATCCTCGGCTATTTCGATCTTCGGAGGTGAAGATTCTCTTCCAACTTCAACTTGATGCATTGAGATCGTGCTCATCTTTGATTATCATATTATGTAAAATTATACATGTAGTCATTATATCATGTAACACATTCTTTTTCCAAAAACAAACCGGCCCTTTCACAATTGCAAAACAAGATTGAAGAACTCCGAACGCACGTTCTACATCTTATCTATAACAAAAAAATATTATTTTTATAAAGTTCTGAAATAATGAGAAAGTAAAAAAATGTAAATATTCACCTAATTTATCTCTTTGTACATAGATTTTATACATCTAAAATTTATCTATAAATTTAGCTTAATTTTTATAATAATATATTTTAAAATTGTTTAAAATTTGAAGGACCTTTTTATAAATAAAACTTTTATCTCTTTGTACATAATGTTTCCTTAATTTGATGTTTATGTGAAAAAAAACATTTAATTGGCAAAAGAAATATATATACAAAAAAATAACGATGATGCTTTAGAGAAAAGAATATTAACATTTAAGTTGATATTATGTGTACAAAAAATGTAAAGCCCTTTGTTGACAAAAAAAAATGTGTAAAGCCTTTGTGGGGGTCTCAATAGAATATAATCTGAAGCTGAGACGCATCAGGTGGCTCAATCATGACCTGTCTAATGAAAGCTCTTCTCCACCAAACCTCAAATGCTCTTTGAACATTTGGACATTCATCTCCTTTGCTCATAAACCGATCGAACCATTTCATCAGAATCACTTGTTGTTGTCTCAACGACAATGTCAGCATCATCTGGCTGAGTTCATCCTCCACCGTTTTCCAGTCCACTGATCTCGACGATGCCCTTCTCATCCACCCAAAATCATCATACAGCGCCTCTAACCATGTCTTCAGAACCGAAAACCGAGTCTCCCTCTTCACCAAGATCTTTCCTTTACCAATTCCAACACAAATTTGAGCAGTGATCTTGCTTATTTCATGTCTGTACATCACAGGAATCTTGGAATGGAGATTCGCTAGTGCCTTCTGCTCTGCCCACAGTTTCACAAACTCATCGCAGATCTTCTTTTCAATCAGTATATCTACTATCTAGCGATTTCCCCAATCAAATCACCGGGATCATTCATATGGGAGGTGACTTCGGATAAACAAAGGATAAGAGAGAGGAGACATCGGTGACACAGACTGTAAAGGGTGTCTTTAGGCACATCATGATAAGCTTCTTCTCTAATCAACCTAAAAATGACAGATTTCATTTCGCGGCGTGCTTTATCATCTTTGGCTTGGAGAACACCAGTAAGGAGTTTCAAGAAGATGTGGTTGGTTATTCTTGTGGAAGTGGAGGGCTCAGAAGATGATACTCTCTGCAGAACCAAAGTGGCGGTCGAACCAGGAAAATCAAATTTTTCAATACAAGACACAACGGTTTGTTCCTCGTCTTCTGACCAAGGAACTGCCTCTAAGTACTCCAAGCATGACTTTATCCCCTTCTTAAACATTATAGCTGAAGAAACCTATACAAACAAAAGACATTGAAACCATCACAGAAATAAAAGAAGTCGATAAACCAATTAGACATAAAAAAAGCTCTGAGATTTGGCCAGCCATACATATGGAAAATGTCAAGAACAATTATAGCATATCACTAGACACAATTTGAACGGAATTAGTCCACCAAGTTGCACTGTTCCATTTGCTCAGAAGCAAAAGATATCAAGAACACTCAAGACATTCATGGATTATCATCTATCACTAGAAAAGGTTTTACTCTATCCTAATCATTCTGGTATGAGCCCCATTCAAGCCTCAAGTCTATCCACAAGAATCAAATTCACTATATAAGAGGAAGAAATTGATCAGTCATTGTTCTTTTATAATGTACCATAAGAAAAGCCAAGACTTTGATGACATTTTCACCAACCAACATCTTCATAAGATCATCGCAATACATCAACACCACAGCCTAGACATACACCTCAACATCATCACACTCACTAATCTCCACCATGTGAGACTGAGACTGAGACTTCATCTTCTCCATGAAAAACCTGCTCTTCTCTGATAATACATTCGTGTGCACATCCATGGTCGCTCTGTATCCGTTTCTGCCCACCGCACTCAGCTTAACGTCGCCAGGCTCGACGCTGTTAATAAATATAACATATATTGTACCTACACATGAAACACATGTAACCATAAATCTCAAAACATTATAATTGTATGAAAATATGGCAATATGAAGTTAGATATATATGTCATATAGAAAATGTTATATATATATATATATATATATATATATATATATATGTACATAAATTAAATATCATATATATGTATGTGTACATAAAACTATTATATGTATATAGGTATATTTACGCATATGAAACATATTTTTTTTTTCAACAGCTTAATAAACTTACTTACCACAGATCGGTGATCCAATCCGGTGGTATCGGGTTTACAAAAGAAATATCAAAATTAACTAATCGTGCATAATTCGCTGTCTTGGAATTGAGTGTGCGCGGAATGAGCGATAGAGAAAAGAACGTAAACTTTTTCTTTAGCTTCATTAACTCGTCAAGGTGAATTCCGAACACCGGCCACTCCATCAGTGTAGACAACATCTTCACCAGGTCAGAACAGTCTGTTGCGAAGGCTACTTCCGTCTTCTGCTGCTCAACCATGCAATACATTGCCCATACTATCGCTTCAATCTCCGAGTGTAGAGGAGAAAGACTCCTTCTTAGATTCCGAGTGCACATCATGATCTCTGCATCTTCTTCCTGAAAAGCATACCATCCAAGGCCTGAGAACATGTCCGACTCTTTTCAAGAGCCATCTGTGTAGCATTTCAGTCCTGTGTAGTTCGGGGGGGGCCACTAGTCATCCACCATCGTGCAATACTGGGAGCATCTCCTCATATTGGGCCTTCTCCCATACCAAAACCTCCGTTTCCGCATTTTGTAGAACAAGTTTTGGATCCACATCCACTCCTCTAAAAAATTTATCATTTCATGCTTTCCAAATATACCATATGATCCATGGAAATCTATGATCCCGATTTCCCGGAGGCACCCGCCAAAATAGAAAATCCATGTTAGTGAAGACTGAAGATACCGAAAAGACTCCCGGAGCCGTAGGAATTATCAACAGGGCCCATGTTTGAAATGCGGGAGGGCATTCAAACAGAGCATAATTTATTGTCTCGTCCATTCCGCATCTTACATATTGTGTGTCACACCTAATTACCCTATTTTCAGGTTCACACCCACCGATAGACATCCCGTGATAACTTGCCAGAGAAAGTGCCTCAGCTTTGGCGGACATTGAATCTTCCACGACTGCGCTTGCAACGGCCTTATTGTTGGGCCGAAAGTGAAATCATGGTATGTTAATATACTACCCTGTTCAATTTGTTATCCCGATTTGACCGTGTATTTTCCAGATTTCGTATAGTGCCAGCCTAACGAATCGGGTCTGAAAATGTCCCCTACCGGAATACTGCGAATGATTTCACATCATCTGGAACTATGATTGCATTGAACAGATCCATATTCCAGTTCCTTGTCTGGGGATCAACCAAATGGTTGACCATAAAGGATGGGTAATAATTTATATTTTTGCAAGTGGATGTCCTCAGTTGTTGAGCCAGAATCCAGGGATCCTTTCATATAGATATGGAGGTTCCAGAACCAACTCTTTTTGATTAGCCATTTTCTAACCAGGGGTCTAGCCGATATAATACTTCGCCAGGCAGAAGATGGTGAGTATGATTTACCTGAGTCCAACGGATTGAAGTTCCGATATAAAACATATGTACATGCACATGTACAATATGTGAACACATGTAACCATAAATCTCAAAATATTATAATTATGTGAAAATGTGCTAATATGGAGTTAGAAAGATTAATAAAAAAGAGTTGTGTTTGAAAAGTAAAACTAATTTTTAATATAAAAAATAGAAAACAAAAATGAAAAGAGAAAAAAAAATATATAAATATGAATATAGTTTTTGTTTAGGTAAGAGAGAGAGTGGTGTGGAAAAGAGAGAGAAATGGTACAACCGTGATTTTTTCGATTTGGTGGGGTAAAAACATGATGAACAATATCCAAAAATGTTAAAAGGACAATCATATAAAAAAAATATTTATCTAAATGTCACAAAAAAAACTTAATTACCTAGAATGGTCGCTCCAAAAATTTCTTACCTGGAATGGAAAAGTGAGTGAAATTTGACCAAAATACTCTCACTTCATTACACAGAAAAAAAAAATTCTTCACTTCGTCTTCTGCACAATTCTTCTTCACAGTTCTTCTCTTCGTCTTCTTCACGGTTTGTCTCTAACTTTTGAGAATCAAACCCACAAAATTTTTGTTATTTTTCCTCCAAATTCGCAAAAGAATAGTAGATTTCGTACCCAACTTTTGTCTTTGGTGATGTTATTTCAAAAAACAGATCTGCTAAATCTCGTGTCTCTCTCCGACCACCGCATGTCGCCATCATTGTCGTCTGCGAAAGGTAGAGATTTACCCTATTTTCTTCTTCGAAAACTTATAAATCTGGGTTGTAGGTTCATTTACACACTCGATTTTGATGTCTCTTTTGGATTCGATTAATCTGTAAACTAACATATTATTTGGGTTGAAGGTTTTCGATTAGATGCAGATGGAAACACCTCATTCCAGATTCTAAGTCCATAATAGTTGCACCCATTCGAATCACTAAGTGATCCGAACCAAACAGTCCATTTTAAGGGTCTATTCTTTGGACGGTTAGTTTTATGAGATTCATTCTGAGATTCATTAAGTTCTATAGTCAAATGTGATTAGAGTTAAGCAACAAGCAAGCCATGTTCTTTATTTATAAAAACAATAGGATTCATAAAACTTATGTGTTTGCTTATAAGCTATTACAAATTATAGATCATATCACTATCCGGACTTAACACCACCCATCTTCACAGCCACCAGTCTCGCGCCTAAGCCAAATCCTTTCCACGATCACCATCTTTACCTAAAAGCCAAAGAGGCATAAGTAATTCGACAATTACCTAGTGGTGCGGTCATCCCGTCTCACTAGGCTAAGATGCACGAATCAATGATGCAATTCATGCAGCAGTTTGTCTAAATAAGCCTTTTTCCAATCACTTAGTCATATTTATCAATCCGGATCCAAGGGTAATCATTTCTCGTTTGGTCAAGTCTTAGCTGGTTCAACCCGATCCCCAAGCCACAAGCCTTACCACGAAATCCTTCAAACTCGAACTATTCATCCAATCCAGTTATGCAGATTATTGAATGTAAATCGTTTGTTATGACATTTATCGAACAATTATGCAGAAAATAATGTTTATGCGTAATCAATCAAGTTAATTAACCACAGACTAACCCAATCCTTAGACCCAACCGAATGAACGACGAATCACGGATCCTAGCACAAAGCCACGTTTACGCACTCACCTTTACCAGGCGGTTTGATTGAGACTCTCTTTTGTCTTGATCCTCTTCGATCCAACCGTCTGTCTAGATTTTTTCTTTTGTTCCAACCGGATTTCCACCACTTCGATTGCCCACACGAACTGTCCTGGTGTTCCTCCCGATCTCAACTATTTTCTCTCAATGCCTTAGTTTTTCTGGGTGTTTTTCTGTCTATACACGTGAATGGGCAAAAATTCACCCAAGGCCTTTTATTTATAGAATCCGCGGTGAAAACTGCTTTCAAAACCTCCCTTAGACGCGCCCATTCAAAAACAAGAAAGTATCGGATAACTGCCTTATCCAGATCCACTTAATTCAAATTATCCAACTGATCCCACACGCTTGGCACATGCTGACCCTTGCTCGATCATTCAACCTTCGTTCATAACCGCCTTATTCAACCAGCTAGCATCACAGTCTACCTAGCTGACCAACTAGCATCACAGTCTACCCAGCTGACCAGCTAGCATCACAGTCTACCCATTGGATCGATATACCAGTCACCATTTTTATCGAGTTTTTGATCAATCTTCAACCTTTCCCAATCCTTCTTTCATCAACCAAACTTAATCCGAATCCATTGTTTATCCAACCTTCCTGAATCTTACTTAGCCAATGACTCCACCACATTCGGATTTCCTTAAGCCAATTCTCACTTTGATTCGATCTTTGATCCATCACATAATCTTGATTCGATCTAGCAACTCACGGTCTATCCGTGGTTGGGGTAAGTAACTCATCCATGGTCCATCCATGGTCAAGCCTACAATCCATCTATACTCCCAAGGACACCCACCCCTTATATAGCCTTAGTGCCATTTTCCAATATGGCACCAGTAGATATCACCCATGTCTGAGGAGTCACTGAACCATTTCTAGTTAAGTTATTAGACCATGATTCGAGTTTTATTTAGTTTTTCCCAATAATTTTCAACTACATCTCGACCATGGTCCATCCCAACGATTATATTGCAGATCGGGGATGTTACAAGTCTCCCCCACTTGAATTGGATTCGCCCTCGAATTTGGGTTAAGTTGTTGACCTTTTTCCCACTCTTTCATCCACGTAGGAAAATCAGCCTTCATTCTGTTTTCTGTTTTCCAAGTGATTTCTTCACTTCCATTACAATCCCAAACAACTTTTGGAATCCGAACCACTTTTCTCCTAGTATTTTTGGTCAAACGATCAATGATCTGGACTGGTTTTGCTTCAACAGTAAAGTTTTCATTCAAGTCCTTTGGCACTTCAGGAATGACTATGTCTTGATCTGTCAAACACTTTCTTAACTGAGACATGTGAAAGACAATGTGAAATGCATCCATTTCAGGTGGCAAGTCTAACTTGTATCTGACTGCCCCAACTCGTTCCACAACTCTAAATGGACTCATGTACCTTGGATTCAGTTTTCCATTCCTTGATATCCTTGACCTTCCCTTTTATGTTATCATCTTCAAGTAGACTAGATCGTTCACTTGGAACTCTAAGTCTTTCTGACGTTTATCCGCATAACTTTTATGTCTATCTTGAGTTTCTTTCATTTTGATCCTTAGAAACTTGATCCGTTCTGTGGTTTCATCAACGATATCTGGACCCATCACACTTTGCTCCCCCACTTGGGTCCAACAAATCGGTGTCCGACAAGGTCGTCCATACAAAGCTTCATACGGTGACATTCTGATACTAGCCTGGAAGCTATTATTGTATGAAAACTCAGCCAAAGGTAGATACCTTTCCCATGATCCGCCCAATCCAGAACACAAGCTCGCATCATGTCTTTTAAAGTCTGGATGATCTGTTCTAATTTTACATCTGTCTGCGACTGATAAGCCGTGCTCATGTTCACCTTTGTTCCTAATACCTTTTGGAAAGCCTTCCAGAAAAGTGACGTGAACCGCGAATCTCTATCCAAGATAATACTTACTAGAATTCCATGTAACCGGATAATCTCATTGATATACCTCATTGCAATTTCTTATACTCCATTTGTCTTCTTTATTGTAATGAAATGGGCAGACTTTGTTAATCTGTCAACCACTACCCAAACCGCATCTCGTTTTGACTTGGGCCTTGGTAACTCGGTCACAAAATCCATTGTGACATGATCTCACTTCCATTCTGGAATGGGTAAGTTCTGCAACAACCCACTTGGAACTTGGTGTTCATCCTTAACCAATTGACAGGTTGGGCACTTTGCCACCCATTCAGCCACATCCCTCTTGATTTCCACCCAATGATAATACCGTTTCAGATCACGGTACATTTTATTCATCCCCGAGTGAATGGAAAATTTGCACTGATGGGCTTCCTTTAGGATCTCTTCCTTCAACTCCTTAACATTCGGTACACTAACTCGCTCGTTGATTATAATCGTTCCATTATTTGATGTCTGGTACTCGGCCTTATCATTATGTGCTACCTTGTTCAGATTCTCATCATTGCCTTGAGCAATCCGAATCCTACTAAGCAAATATGCTTGATCTGCTGCACTCAAACCTAACGGTTCTGGATCACTACACAATGCATTCAAATGCAATATCCAACATTTCAAATTTCTTTCCCGCACTTACTTCTGATTGCCTCCTACTCAAGGCATCTGCAACCAGATTTGCCTTTCCAAGATGATAGGCAATATCCAAGTCGTAATCTGCTACAAACTTCATCCATCTCTTTTGCCTCAAATGCAGTTCCGGCTGAGTAAAGATGTACTTGAGACTTTTATGGTCAGTGAAGATTTTCACTTTGGTTCCATAAAGGTAAGATCTCCAAATCTTAAGTGCAAATACTACATCCGCATCAAGACACATCCTAATCCGATTATAGATGCATATGTGTACACCACATAAGGCTCATCAGGTTCTGGTAGGGCCAATATCGGTGCACTTGTCAGCATCTTTTTTAACCCAGAGAAGCTTTGCTTGCATTCTTCTGTCCATGTGAACTTGACATCCTTTCCTGTAAGACGAGTAATGGACTGAGCCATACTCGCAAATCCTTTCACGAATCTTCGGTAGTACCTAGCCAATCCGAAGAAAGTCCTTATCTCGGTTGCATTTTTAGATTTTGGCCATTCCTTAATGGCCTTAATCTTTTCTGGATCCACGAACACTCCTTGATCTTATACGATGTGTCCTAGGAATCCAATACTTCTTTGTCAGAAGCTGCTCTTGCTTAGCTTAGCATAAAGCCTCTGCTTCCTTAACCGTCAAGTGACCTTGATGAGTTTCCCGGTCTTTAGAATACACAAGTATGTCATCTATGAAGATGATCACAAACTTGTCCAAGTATTCTCAGAATATGCCATTCATCATCTTCATGAATGCTGCTGGTGCATTGGTTAACCCGAATGGCATAACCACAAATTCATAATGGCCATACCTTGTCCGGAATGCCATCTTTCTCACATATGATGGTTCTATCAGAATTTGATGATAACCCAAAGCCAAATCGATCTTCGAGAACCAAGTTGCTCCCTTGAGTTGGTCTAGTAACTCATCTATCCGGGGTAATGGGTATTTGTTCTTCACTATTACCCGGTTCAATCCCCAATAGTCGATGCAAAGCCTAAAGCTTCCATCCTTCTTCTCAACAAATAGAACCGGTGCACCCCATGGTGAACTACTTGGTCTGATAAATCATTTATCCAACAGTTCTTCTAACTATTTCTTCCACTCAGACATCTCTGCCGGTGCCATTCGGTAAGATGCCTTAGAGATTGGAGTAGTTCCTGGTTCCAGTTCAATAGTGAAAGGGTCGGACCTATCAGGTGGTAAACCTGTTAAGGCTCGGAAAACATCTTCAAACCCATTCACCACCGGAATGTCCTTAACTCCTTTACTAGTACCAAATTCAACTATGGTGATGGTAGCTAGGTAAGCTTCGTAACCCTTTTCCTGCATCCGTTCCGCTTGGATTGTTGAAACAACCAAACTCCCTGAAGTTGGTTGTATTCCTTGGAATTCTAATATCCGTTCATCCCTTTTAAACCGTACACGTCCTCTGTGACAATCTAGTGTAACCTTGGTACTTTCCCAGCAATCCATACCCAAGATCACATCATGGTGTTTGAGTTGGATAATGACTAGGTCCGCTGGCATACTAACTCCTCCAATATAGACAAAAATATCTAGGACTATTCCCAGTGAAAACATGACCTGTCCACCGGCTGTATTCACTATCTCAAAATTCTCCCTAGGTTCCTTATGGAACCGTCCCTTTCCAATCATATCCGAGCTCATAAAACTATGTGAAGCTCCGGTATCGAAGATGGTGTGTGTTGCAACACCACCTATGTCCAAGATCCCTACACATTCATCTAGAATGCTAAGTACCTAACCGATTTATGCATGATGCAATGCAATTTTCGGAATTTAAAGAGTTTGGGTCAAGTAACGTACCAGTGATCGCATTGAAGTTACCGTCCTCGCCAGCTTCCTCTGATAGTTCATAAATTCGCGGTGCTCCAGCCTGCCTCTTGCCTTATGGCGGTAGCTCAACCCATCCGCGGTTCAATTTCTGTCCCACTTGTCTTTCCACTTGTAGCTTCGGGCACTCCCTCTTGTAGTTCCCATATTTTCCACAGTGGTAGCAAAACCTAGTGTCATCACCACTCGCTTTCTGTTTTCCTTGATCCATTCGTGGACAGTTTTGAATCGCATGTTCCTTTCTTCCGCACCTTGCACACACACCCCTTTCTTTCCAGCACACACCACCGTGCCTTTTCCCACAAGTCACGCATTCTCCAAGTTTCTCAGACGACTTGCTTCCTTCCCCACCATTATCCCATTTCCTTTTCTTTTCACCAGATTTGGTAACTGGATTTGGTCGGGACTGTACCCTTGCACTTTTCACCATGGTTTTCCTCCTCAAGGTTAGCTTCAATCATTGCAGCCCTTTCCACCAGTTCGGAAACTGAATTAAAGGTGCGAACTGAGCAGTAGGTTTTGAGCTCCACCCTTAGTCCACAGATGAACTGACGAACCTGAGCTTGTTGATTCTCAAACTATCTACCCACATAGCACCTGAGGCGATTAAACTCTTCTTCATACTTCCGGATAGTTCGATTCTCTTGCACCAAATCTAGGAAATTACCTTCCAATCTATCCCACTCCTCTTATGGGAAGTATTTCTTATTGAATTCTTCCTCAAATTTAGTAAAGGTCTTGACTGGATCACCTTTAAGTTTTTCAACAGCCAACCACCAGTTATGTGCATCTCCTTCCAGTAAATGGACCGCAATATCCTTACGATATTCATCTGGACAACGTGTGGAACTAAAGTTCCTTACCAGATGACTTTTCCATTCATCCGCCTCTATTGGGTTGGAACTTCCCTGGAAATGTTTTGTTCCCAACCTTATTATGTGCTCCAGCATACACATGTAGTCTACTTTCTTTCTTGAAGGTTTGGACTGTGGAGGATTGATTTCAATCACCTCTGAAATAATCCTCGCCTGATTTCCCACAGCTTGCACTCCGGTCTGAATCCCAGCCGTTTGTGTTACGGTTGGATTCCCTGCCGGTGAAATGACTTGGGTAATGACTACCAATTGGGCCATCATTGCCTTCAGCGTATCCCACATCTCCTTAGAAGAAGGGATCGCAACCTAGTTTGCATTACCAGCTACATCACCATCACCTCGTACTGCATGAATTGTTGGACGAGCTGCAGTTGAAGTTTCAGCCATTTCTTCCTGATTTTACCACATAACGGACTTCTAGGTTCAAGATCGGATTTTCCACCTGGGCAGTTGGATTCACCTGTTGCATCCCAAGATTTTCAATCACAGGACCGACTGGGTTGGGTGCATTTTGGTTTATCTGATCCGCCGTATTCTGACTCAGCTTAATCCCCTTGTCATTCTTTCTCTTTCCCGTTTTGTTACTTTTTCCCATCTGCAGATCAAACAAGTTAGTTCTTTCTAATTTTTCAAAATCTTTCAATGAGATTAAGAAACATACTTGCGCGAGACCCGTTGACCAGATGAGTGGTGTTTCCAAAACCCGACATTTATCTGTCCTAGTAGCAAGCATGCTCTGATACCAACTTGAAATACCCCATTCCGGATTCTAATTCCAGAACAGCTGTTCCCATCTGAATCACTAAGTGATCCGAACCAAGCCGTCCATTTTAAGGGTATATTCTTTAGACAGTTTATTTTATGAGGTTCATTCTGAGATTCATTATGTTCTAGAATCAAATGTGATTAGAGTTAAGCAACAAGCAAGGTAATTCTTTATTTATAAAAAACAATAGGATTCATACAACTTATATGTTTGCTTATAAGCTATTACAAGTGATAGATTATATCACTATCCGGACTTAACACCACCCATCTTCACAGCCACCAGTCTCGCACCTAAGCCAAATCCTTCCCACGATCACCATCTTTACCTGAAAGCCAAAGAAGCATAAGTAATTCAAAAATTACTTAGTGATGCGGTCATCCAGTCTCACTAGGTTAAGATGCACGAATCAATGATGTAATTCATGCAGCAGTTTGTCTAAATAAGCCTTTTTCCAGTCACTTAGTCGGATTTATCAATCTGAATCCAAGGGTAATCGTTTCTGGTTCGGTCAAGTCTTAGCGAATTCAACCCGATCCTCAAGCTACAAGCCTTACCACGATCTCCTTCAAACCTGAACTATTCATCCAACCCAGTTATACAGATTATTGAATGTAAACTGTTTGTTATGACAGTTATCGAACAATTATGCAGAAAATGAAGTTTATGCGTAATCAGTCAAGTTAATCAACCACAGACTAACCTGATCCTTAGACCCAACCAAATGAACGGCGAATCACGGATCCGAGCACAAAGCCATGGTTACGTACTCACATTTGGCACGCGGTTTAATTGAGACTCTCTTCTGTCTCGATCCTCCTTGATCCAATCGTCTGTCTATATTTGTTTCTTTGTTCCAACCGAACTCACACCACTTCGATCGCCCACACGAACTGTTCTGGTGTTCTTCCTGATCTCAACCGTTTTATCTCAATGCCTTAGTTTTCTGGGTGTTTTTCTGTATAAGCACGTGAACGGGCAAAAATTCACCCAAAGCCTTCTATTTATAGAATTTGCGGTGAAAACTAATTCCAAAACCGCCCTTAGATGCGCCCATTCAAAAACAAGGAAGGATCAGATAACTGCCTTATCCAGATCCACTTAATTCAAATTATCCAACTGATCCCACACGCTTGGCACATGCGGACCCTTTCTTGACCATCCAACCTTCGTTCATAATCGCCCCATTAAACCAGCTAGCATCAGAGTCTACCCAGCTGACTTAGCTAGCACCACAGTCGATCCAGCTGCCCATCACTCTGTCCAGCTCAGTTGAGCTACCCGACAGTTGCTCTAGCTGGTTAGCTCGATCATTCCAGCTAATTCCAGCTCGGGTCAACTGATTCCAGCTGAATCCTACCCATTGGATCGATCAATCACCCTTTTTATCGAGTTTTTGATCAATCTTCAACCTTTCCCAATCATTCCTTCATCAACCAAGCTTAATCTGGATCCATGGTTTATCCAACCTTCCCGAATCTTACTTAGCCAATGACTCTACCACATTCGGATTTCCTTAAGCCAATTCTCACTTTGATTCGATCTTTGATCCATCTCATGATCTTGATTCGATCTAGCAACCCACGGTCTATCCGTGTTTGGGGTTAGTAACTCGCCCATGGTCCATCAATGGTCAAGCCTCCAATCCGTCCATATGCCCAAGGACCCTATATAGCCTTAGTGCCATTGGTCCCATCTCTCTCCAACCACCGCCTCTTGCCATCACAGTCTACTACATAATGTAGAGATTTATCTAATTTCGATTGAGCGAATATGGAAGAGGCGGTATAAACCATTAGTGATGACGTCCACCGTCATGTACGTACACCAATGTGTACATGGCCAATATTGATGAAAAAAATGTGCCTCATGTACGTACACATTCTACACACACCATGGGTTTAACTTATGCAACAATCATGTAGGTACATCATGTCGGTGTACAAGGATTGTAAGGAGAATGAACATCATATATACATAACCAACGTCGGACGTCAATAATATTTTACATAAGGATGCACCATAGGTAAGTACATCAGATGTACATCATATCGGTGTACAAATGACATCTATGAGTATGGTGTATATCATATACCCGTGTCTGTCATCTCTCACAGTTAGATATGTTCTAATTTTTATTTTCGTAGACTTAAACTTATATGTGGTAATGTAAACTACTTTATTGCTCTTGACTTTATTTGTAAATTATGTTTTCACAATTCATGGTTCTTTCCATCTCCCATAGTTATTAAACGTACATTAACATTATCACGTCTATGTACGTCCACAAGTCAACATTAACATAATGTGTAACATGTCAACATTAACATAACCCACGTACGACAATAACTACAATGCACGCTTACACCCAAATCCATCGTAATTTATACTCGAAAATACCACAACATCGTGATGTACACGCATACAACATTAACAAAGCCCATGTACGACAACGCGTGTACACGACAATTATATTCTCTCTCTTCAGGCTTCATTAATGGTGGTAGCTATTAGTCTAATCATCTGCACCATCTTTTTTACTTTCATATCAACTCTCTCTTCTCTTTTTGGAGGAAAAAAACATGGGGCAAAACTGTCCACCTTTTACTACTTTGGCATTTTTTGTCACATTAAAAATCATTTGACATTCTGGGTAATAAATTTTTTAAAGTGACTGTTCTGAGTAAATTTTCCTATAAAAAAAGTGTCAAGTTCACATACTTTCTTCTAAAACTTTAGTGAATTCCGGCATAATTTAAAAAAAAAAATTTTAAGTTTGCAGAATTTTTTTAGAAAATGTTATTTACACCAATTCTCTCCTAAAACTTTAGTGAACTCTCGCATAATTTAAAGTTACTAAAGTTTGAATATTTTTGTTTGTTTTTTTTATATATTAGTACTTTCATTTATGATGATGTATTTTTTTGGACAATCATTTATGATGATGTTTTTAGGGAAATTGGGCCAAATAACTATCAAAATTTTAATAATTAGGTGAATGACAATATAAACTCATGGCTAGGTATTCTGTGTAATATCTATAATAATTCTAAAATTGGCGTTGCTGACTGGACTTCTCTCAATGACACAACTATTCTTTATACAGCCACATACACGTCGAGATTGTTTAGGCTCTCCCTTTCTCTCTCTTTCTTTCTTTTTTGTACTTTACTTTTTACCCATCTCATTTGATTTGTTTGTATCTTTATATATATATATATATATATATATATATATATATTGATTTGATTTGATTTCGTTATCATCTTAAAAAAATATAGTTTTTTCGCAAATATCGTAGTTTGAATATTTTTAAACGGATATAAATCAATCGTAAAATGATACATAGTTGTAACTAATTATACGTCATTCTATTCTATATGGAACAACATAGATAGAATATAACGTTATTGTTGTTTTAGTTACCAAATAATTTTTTTTTAACTTAACATAATAATCTGAAAGTAAACCCTAAATTCTAAATTTTGAACTCTAACACCCACAAATTGAACATAGATTTTTTTTACATGCCATGGTTTGAATTTTTGAAAATGGATAAAGATTTCTGAAACCAATAAATTAGTGATTCTACATAGAAATTTCTTGTTCTATTCTATGTCTTTCTATATAGAATAACACATATTATTTGTATTCACTTATCTAGTTTTTTTAAATTTTTGTATTTACTTTTTAAAATTCAATTCATTTTAAATTCAACTCATGACATATGCAAATATGACCATACCCACACATTTTCTCATGTTTCTCTAATTTTTCTTCATAGTTTATAGTTATATAGGAGTTGAGGTAAACAAAATGAAATAGTATTTGCGTCCTACTATATAGAATAGCTAGAGTAATGTTGATTCTATATAGAAACCATAAAATATACTAATCTTTTTAAAATTAAAATATACACGATTTTCATATTTAAGTTTATTTATAAAATCTAAAACTGATTTTTGTGTGTGTTGGTTTAGTATTGGCCACATAAATATTTTGGGAGGAAAAATTCATTAGTTTAATTTATTTAATGGCCAATGGTTAGGTTAGTGAGTTGACACTTTGAAGTAGGAATGAAAAAAATATATTCTCCACTTACACACAATTTTTTTCACCTTTTTGGTCAACTAATTACTTTCTTAATTTCTCGATCTCCATAACTATATATTTTATAATTCAAATTTGTTTTTTACTAATGAATTCTTGTTAATATTTTATACCATTTTAAAAGCTAATATTATTTAAAGATTTTGAATAATAAATATGGAAAGTGCTGAATTTTTTTAGATATTGGACTATCCAACACTACAATATTTTTATAAGAAAACACTGCCACATTGTTAAAATAAATTTTGCTTTACTCTCATGCTTCTTTATTTAACACTAGATTATGACCCGCGTAATACGCGGTGTTTTAATTATAACTTATTTATAAATGATAAAAAATAAAGTAAAACGTGTCGGTAATCGATTAAATTTAATAAAGATAAAATTTATGAAAAGATAAGAAATATATGTTAAATCTTGTTGATTTAAATATTTAGATTTTGATTGTTACTCACACACTTATTTTAGATGTTGATTAGTAACTTTGTTTCAAACTGAATTTCAACTCCACGTATTTCATCTCGCAGTACAACTCATGTATTTCATCCATAATATTAAAACCATATTTTTACTCTATTGTGGAACTCTCGAATTCATGATTTTCTTGAATGATATATTTTTTTTCTTTTCTTTCTCGATTAGTTATGACATTTTTCGTTTTTTTTTTATTTTTAAACGTATTGACATGAAACAAATTTTCCTTTTTTTTTTTAACAAATTTTCCCTTTTACCTTTTTTTAATAACATTTTTGACAAATTTTCCCATTTACCTTTATTTAATGACATTTTTTTTTACAAATTTTTCCAATGATGTATTTTTTTTTCCTTTCTTTCTCGATTAGTTATGGCATTTTTTTTTTTTTTTTAAACGTATTGACATGAAACAAAGTTTTTCTCTTTTTTAATGATATTTTTTACAAATTTTCTTTTTTACCTTTTTTAATGACATCTTTTACAAATTTTCCTTTTACCTTTTTAGTGACATTTTGTTTACAAATTTTCCCAATGACAATTTTTTTTTATAGAAAGACATTGATTTTTTTTTGTTACGTTAGGACATTTTTTTTTTGGCGATGATGTATTATATTTTTATATTAATATATTGACACGTGTCACAATCTCAATTAAAATTAACACATGTCACGATCTGGTGAGTTACGATTTTGCCTACGTGTCACACTCACGTTGAGCAAAATTTAAAGTAAAATAGCTTTGATCGATTTGTGGAACTCTCGAATTCATGATTTGCTTGAATGATGTATTTTTTTTCTTTTTTTTTATCGATTAGTTATGACATTTTTCTTTTTTTTGTTTTTAAACGTTTGAGATAAAACAAATTTTCCTTTTTAAATGATTTTTTTTCTTTTACAAATTTTCCCTTTTAGTTTTTTTTTAATAACATTTTTTACAAATTTTCCCATTTACCTTTATTTAATGACATTTTTTTAAAAAAAATTTCCAATGATGTATTTTTTTCCTTTCTTTCTCGATTAGTTATGGCATTTTTTCTTTTTTTCTTTTTAAACCTATTGACATGAAATAAATTTTTCCTCTTTTTTAATGATATTTTTAAAAAACATTTCTTTTACTTTTTTTTAATGATATTTTTTACAAATTTTCCTTTTACCTTTTTAGTGACATTTTGTTTACAAATTTTCCCTTTTACAGAAGGACATTGACTTTTTTTTATTACGTTAGGACATTTTTTTTTTGCTATGATGTATTTTTCTTTTAACTTTTAGATAAAAAGGAAATATTATTTAAATTAAAATTAACTTTATACGTTAGTATATTAACACGTGTCATCATCTCAATTAAAATGACACATGTCACGATCTAATGAGTTATAATTTTGAATGTATTCTCCTTTATATAATAAGATTTTTTTTTTGCTATGATGTATTTTTCTTTTAACTTTTAGATAAAAAGGAAATATTATTTAAATTAAAATTAACTTTATACGTTAGTATATTAACACGTATCATCATCTCAATTAAAATGACACATGTCACGATCTAATAAGTTATAATTTTGAATATATTCTCCTTTATATAATAAGATATGCGCATAGCCTTCAAAACTCCTATTAGAGCATCTCCATTAGAATATTTCAATAGGGTTCTAAAAAAATATTAAATATTAAATAAGGATGTTCTTACATGTCTTTTTAGCAAATCACCAAATTATGAAAAGCTTCGAATTTTTGTTTGATGTTAGCAAATTCATCGCAATATAACAAATAAAAACTGTAGGCAAAACTTGATTAATTTTATTGACAAGTAACAAAATTATTCTTAAAAAATCACACAAATAAAAACAGATAACAAGAAACACTTATAAATCAAATAGATAATGGTAAAAACAAAAAAAAAAAAAAAGGGAAAAAAGAAAGAAACTTAAAAAAAAAAAAGCATCTCGTTTGAAGCTTTTAGGAGAGCAAAGAGTTTCAAATGGTTCTTTAAAGCATTTAAAAGAACACTAGAAACGTTAAATTGAAATCTCAAAAAACATTTGTTTGCAGATCTTCCAGCTCAGGATCCACGCCTTTCTCTACGCTTTCAGCTTCGCCGGAAAATATCGGAGTTTCGAGCTCCGGAGGAGTCTGCAGATCGAAACAAACTCAGAAAAAACAAAAAATATTATTTTTCTTCTTTCGCAAGTAAAGAGAAACTGTGAAGTTACCGTGCATCGAATCAAAGCCCAATTTATGCCTTTGAAGTAAGAATGATTCTTGACTTCGTTTGCTCCTTCAAGACAGCCTAATCTCTTCTTCGGATCTCGTTGTAACAGCCTAAAGATCAGCTGTTTCACTTGAAGACTTGCCTGCAAACCCATAACAAAAACAATTAAATATCTCCTATTTATATGCGATTAATTGATGATATAAATAGTGATTGGTCCATAACTGGAATGCTAGCTGGGAATTTCAGATCTTTCTGAAGAACATTGGCGAAAGTCTTCTGTCTTGTTTTTCCTCTAAAAGGAGTGTATCCGTACAACATTTCGTACATAAGGATACCAAGAGCCCACCAGTCCACTGCACTCGTATGGCCTGCTCCGGTTATAATTTCCTACTCGTACGAGACATTAATTACCGGTTAAGACACAGAAAAATAGCTTAATCGGTATAATTAAGCTTGTATATATATATAAATACACTAACCGGAGCAATATACTCCTCAGTGCCAACAAATGAGTTTGATGCACGCATAGGTTCAGCCATGAAGATTGGAGTTTGTTGGCTCTTCTGTTGCTTTTTCTTCTTCTTTTCATCTATACTCGGAATCAACAGCTGCGAAATACATATCAATCACCCTTAATTAGTTCATGAGAAAATATCTGTAGGAGAATTTTTCGTCAAGAATCTGATAGGGGAAGAAGAAGAAGGTTGACAGAAAACCTGAGGTCTGCAAGATGTCAAGCAAGACAGATCGAAATCCGATAAGGAGATATCGCCATTGGCCTGGATCAACACATTTTCCGGCTTCAGATCCCGGTAAATTATTCCTGAATCAAAGAAATTTTACATAGATCAAATTAATTTCATGTCAAGATTCCTTGCATCCCAAGTTATCTTTGTAATTGAAGAAGGAAGTTGAACGGCTTGCCTTGGCAGTGAAGATACTCGAGTGCAACGACAACTTGAGCAGCATAGAATCTGAAATTTTGTTCAGGTTGACTGTTAATTCATGATTTATGTGATAAAGCTTGAGATTTTGTGCATATAGGAAAACTTGTACCTTACGGCATCTTCCTTAAGGACCTTCCTTGGTTGTCGATCTAGGAGCATGAAGAGTTCTCCTCCTGGATAATAATCCGTTATAAGACAGATATGCGTTTTGGTCTGCAAAGAAAAACATAATCCATCAGTGACCTGAGACTGGAAGACACGCATATACATACACATGTGCACAAAGATTTTCCGACCTGAAATGAAGCGTACAGTGCAGGAAGAAAAGGATGGTCAAGCAAATCGAGGATCTCTCTCTCAGCTCTAGCTCTATGCACCTGTTAAAATTTTGGTTATCAATTGCTACTTTTATAGCAGAAACAAGAAGAAAAAAAAGCTTGAGATTTCTTGCTACACAAGGTACTGTAGTTACTTTGTTACGGTTAAGCATGACGGCCTTGTCCATTGCTTTCATTGCAAACAACTGATCTGTTCCATTGAGTTCCACTAGATGGACACTGATGATACACAAACGAGACATTAGACGTGTGATGATGAAAACGTTTTTTGTAAGTTGTTTCATTAATTATATCAGAGTTTCAGACCTTCCTGTGTCGCCAGAACCCAAAGGTTTCACCGGTCGGAAATGCTTCAAGCCAATCTGTTCCCCACTCTCCAATACCTTTTGGATAGCTATCCATGGCGGTGAGTCTTTCCTGTGAGGCTTTGAATGAACAACCTTTGAATGATTTGCCCATAAATCCTCTGGCGTCTTTAAACAAGACAAGAAAACATTCAATCAGATATATCCTCATAAACCCTAATCTTAAAATTCCAAGATGCACATCCTCAATCAATCACTTACCATGTTGGCATCAGGAAGTTCTCGTACCGCCTCATCGATACTTACAGCTGTTTTCTTCACCTGAAGAATTCAGATCCCGGGAATCAATACCGGGTTAACCACAACCACGATGCAAAAATCAAGATTTAAACAGATTAGGGTTCCAAACCAGCTCTTCTCCCTCTTTCACTGCGATTTCTTCGATGACATTGCGGACTGGCTCTACGTGCTTGCTCCCGTCTAGTTGGACTCCGATAAAGTATTGAACTTCTCCCTGTCAGGAAAATATCAAAAATACACATCTTCACTTTAAAATTCATAAACCCAAAAACACATGTTCAGATTAACTTGAAGGTGACGTATTACGAAAGGTATCTATGTAAATCATTGTACCTTCTGATCACGCATAGGTTGGAGGTGGAAAATGTTCCAGAACTTCTTTCCTGAAACAGAGAAAGCAATGTATAATTTAAAGACTCTATACATTGATCGACGGATTAAAAGGATATCGAAAAGTTGAGTACCGCTCTTGGTGTAGTTGATGAGCTGAACCGTCACTTCGGTTTGGTTATCAATAGCCGCTCGAATCTTCTTTACCGTTGTTGGATCAGTCTCTGGACCTTGCAGAAACCTAAAGAACATTTTCCCGGAATAAAAAAATGAAGTTAAGAATTTCTCAGATCTTTACTCAAGAGAGCTAAATTCATATTCATGTAATACCTGCAATTTCTGCCAAGAATTTCTTCACGGCTATATTCCGTGAGCTCCAAGAAACTATCAGATGCAAAAATCTGGAAACAGAGAACGAAGCAGAGGAAACGTTTTCAGACCAATCGAAATGAAACAGAACACTTTTTTTCCTTTTTGTTAAACATTTATTCTTACAATGGGATTGTCGGGGAGCCTAGGATCGGTGATGACGAAATTCTTCTCGATACGTTCGAGGGTTGTGGCGAGATCCATACCCTTTCTCATCTCCTTTTGTCTCACTTTATCATCGACACTCTCTGGTCTCTCGTCTCTGTCACTAATCTCATCGTCTTCTTCTCCATACTCTATGAAACCATCCTCGATAGACTCATCCTGAGACTGACCCTTCTTCTTAATCCTACCACAGAGTTCGTAACAGTCGTTGAAATTAAAAAAAAATAATATATATAACACAGGGACTAAGTTGATCTTTATAAAAGGTTAAGGGTTAAAGAGTAAGAACTAGATCTGATTTCGAATTATTACCCAATGAAAGAAAGGCGAGAAGATTTCGTCGATTTCTTCTCGGGAATTTCGCTGATTCTCTGCATCGAGTTTCTTCTTCCGCCGCCGCCAGAGTTTCTTCGGCCTGACGGAACCACATTCTCGGACATTCGTCGACCAGGTTTCGTCGGAAGCTCGTCACTCTCCGATTTTTTCATGAAGGGATGGTGATTCGTTGATTCGCTTAGGGCCCGAGGTCTCTTCACCGCCTCCACCAGCTCTGTCACTGAGTTTGTAGCCATATCTTTTTGGCGGGCTGTTACAAGCAAAATTTAAAAATTATTTTTAATAATATTTCAAAAAAACATAAATAGAATAAATGAAAACAAAATAGATACCATCATATCGGATGAGAGATTCCGGAAGCCCATTGGGCCTCAAAGTCTTTTCTTTGGATCCTTCAGTGTGCTTGCTCACCTCCACTTGCATTCTGATCCAAATAAAAACAAACAAAACATAAACAACACAAAAAACAAACAAACAGACAAAACATATTTGTAATTTTGTATCTTCTTTTTTGGAAAAAAACAGAAATTTTAATTTTATCTTAGATATACAATTCATCTTAATATTTTATTTGTTAGTAGATTTAAGACCTGCGTATATACGGGTTTATAATTTAATATTTTATAACCCGTGAAAAATAAACCAAAAATAAAAAAAATGCAAAACAAAATCAGATCACCAGTGAAAATAATAAAATAATATTTAAAAAATGCTGACGCGAAATGCGAAATTACAAATGGAGAAACCTAATATTATTTGATTATTTGATTTCCAATTAAAATTTCTCGCATGTTTCCAAAAATTTAGGTTTTTCTATTTCTATTTAAATTATGTTTACTTTTTTATCTATTTTTTATTATTTAATATCATGATCTAAAGTATTAGCAAAAATAGAATTATATAAACAAATTAATTTACTTAATTCAAAAAAATAATGTTATTATATTTTTTAAAACAGATAAGACTATTCTAAAAACGAACAATTAGAAAAAAAAATAAGATCACCCGCAAAAATAACTAAAATAAGATTGAAAACGCTGATACGAAATCACCAATAGAGAAAACTAACAATTATTTATTTATTTTTATTCTTTTATTAATTGGTTTCCAATTAAATTTTGTCATTTGAATTATGTTTACTTTTTATTATCTAACTAATTATATATTTATTATATTTTTTTATCTAACTATTATCAAAAAGAAAATTTATTAAACAACATTTTAAAAAACGAATGAGAAAAAATAAAAAATAATTTGTAATCTAATTCAAAAATATAATGGTATTAGGTTTTTAAAAATAGATAAAACTCTTTTAACACATGTCAAAATCAACTTATTCAAAAATTTAATGTTATTAGGTTTTTTAAATAAATAAGATTTTTTTATGTGCCAAAATCTAATTGGAAAGAAAAATTTACACTTGCCAAAATCTAATCGACTAATTGACATGTATCGCGATAATATTAATTATAAAATAGAGACATCAAGCTTTATATAATAAGATTAGTTGGTTCATTTACAAAAACGTGTATATATCAATTCTTGAGAGAAAAATAAATATCTAAAAATTGAAAGGAAAAAATAACGGCCGTTGGATAAGATCTGCCAATGACAACTCTTCGAATTATTGCGGAGAAAGCAACACAATCACATGCCCACACTCAGAGTCCCATCAAAAGGGGTGGAATTTTGAAAAGGAATAAATAAAGGACTGAATAGATAAAAGAAATGTGCAGAAGGGACTAACCCAATAAATTTGAGGACTTTGCCACTCTCGTCTTTAATGGGCGCAATCGTTAGAAGATTCCAAAATGAGGACCCATCTTTCTTGTAATTCAGTAAACGCCCACAATAATTATTCCCAGAAGCTAATGTCTCTCTTATCTTCGCTAACTCATCCGCATCTGTCCCCGATCCCTGTAAAAATCGGCTACAATAAAACAAAACAAAACAAAATTATGTTAATTCATAAATTATTTTTTTCAAATTGCAAAAGCTTGTAGTCTCATATCAGAAGTGATATAAAATTTAAAATGAATAAATATTAACCCATTGTCAAGTGATTTTGAGTCAATAATTTTACCAGTTTCTGCCGACGACCTCTTTGGAAGTGTAACCGGTCATATTGAAGAAACCGGCACTTGCATACATAATCGGGTAATCGGGTTTGGTAGCATCCGAAACCACAAACGTTTGTTGAAACGTGGACAAGGCGTCTTTCAGATCTTCCGATACCCTGGGAATCCCTCCTCTCCCGCCGGCGACATCTCCGTCGGACATCTCCCCGGAGCTCCGGCAAGAATTGTTCGAGGTTCTCTGAGAAGAATTCTTTTTCCCGTTCGGATCGTTCTCCGTCCCTCCCGAGTTCCTCACGCTCACTCCCTGTGGCTTCCCCGTCTTCGTGTCGGTCTTCAAAACCAGTCCCCACTCCGCCGCTCTCTGCTCCGCCGCCACTGCCGCAACCTGTGGTTTCTCGGCGGTGATCGTCTTCTTGGAGATCTTTCCCGGTGATGGGTCCTTTAAGGCCATCCATGAGGTTGTGACGGCGATCTCTTCAGACCGAACCGGGTTTGAGGGAGCTGGTTCGGGTTTGGGTTCGGGTTGGGGTTGGAGTTGGGCACTGCCACGTGGATCGCTCCGGTTTTGCGGTGGTTCTGGGCGAAAGACCGGGTTATCGGGTCGGGCCGGGAAAGTTGACGGGTTGAACACTTCTAGAGAGCCACGAGTGTCTCTAGGGAGAGTCCGAGAAGAAGGTTTGGTCGATGGTTTCTCTGTTGGCTCCATCTTTTAGCTTTCTCTACACACGAAACCGAATTGTGCCCAAAAATAAAGTTATATATATATATATATATAGACTAATATAATATAGTTAAATGCGGAGAGACATATTAGTCACATAGACGACACACGCATGTATATATGAATCGGCAAATAAAATCTTGATGTATATCTACATAAATTATTTATTAAATTATATTCTTAATGTTAGATATTATATATATGCTATGGTGAAAAAAAAACATATATATGCTATAATATTTTATTGCTTTTTTCTAAAAATGGACACGTTACTAAGTTCTTTCTGTAGTAGATGGTTGGTTTGATTTCTGAAAATGAAAACCCTATACATATATGATAATATGATGATATGTGAATGTTAACAAATAATGGTTAGATCTATATGTGTTGACAAAAAGATGGTTGGATATATTTAATCACAAAGAGAAATATAATGGAAAAGTTGATTTTTGTAAAATTAATACGATACTGGAAAATTGGTCGTATCATAGGTAATTTTTTTAATCAAATCAAATTTTGGTTTTTGGTCAATAGCTCTTTCGGATTAAGAACCAATACCTTGAAAGATGATATACTTTTTCAAAACCCGTTTGATCTTCATTTAAAATAGGGTTTTTTTTTTTTTTTGAAATTTAAAAAAATAGGGTTTTGATATAACTAAATTGCAAATAAGATATTTCGGAGACAACTTTTACATGTTTTTTTTATAGAAGCTAATCTTAACCTAATTTTACAAGATGTTGACCGTAAATAATTCATCAATCACTAATTTTGTTTGAATCTTCAAGAACTGTTATCATGGATAACAAGAATCACGTCTCTTTTGGTGTCTTCTTTTGGGAAAGAATAGACAAGACATGTCCAACATGATGGTGAAAACGTATATGTATGTATATGCATGCAGTTTATATATATGTTGATATATTAAATAATTTTGGGATCAAAGAGTTATGATCTATGGGGCATAGATACATGATATATGAACTGGAAATATGGCAATATTGAGAGTGACACTTCCTTTTGAAACGGGGGGGCAAAACTGAGAAAACGACACAAAGTTGTAAAGTTCCAAGACTTTTTGAGTTTTCAGAACCACACAACACATGCATCTTCCAGGGTATTTTAGTCATTTTGCTATGAAAATGGACTGTGTGATTACAAAAACAGGAGCTGAGCCGTTTCGATCGATCATATATATCTTATTTAAAAGTTTCCATCTAAACTCTTTTCTCTTTTCAAAATTCTGGTCATTTTATTGTTTTTCTCACAAATGAAGTTCTTTTTTAATTAATAACTTCTATCCAATTTTTTTAATAGTTTTTATGATAAATTTTATTTATTGTGACATCACATGCACTATTTGAATAATAATTAAAAAGAATAATACACATGATTTGATTAGAGGAATCGATCATATATCTTATTTAAAAGTTTCCATCTAAAGTCTTTTCTCTTTTCAAAATTCTGGTCATTATTGTTTTTCTCACAAATGAAGTTCTTTTTAATAACTTATATCCAATTAATTTCTATTTTATTTTTTATGATAAATTTTATTTATTGTGACATCACACTATTTGAATAATAAACATGATTTTATTTAAAGATGAAAAGAATAAGTTTTTGCATGGTAAACTTGTAATTGGAGTGTCGTCCTCATGTACCACTCAGATTCGCAGCATGTTATCGGAAAAAATTTAGTAATTGTAAAATCTATTTACAAAACATTATCTCGAATTATTTTAGTCAGTAGAAAATTATAAATTAAAATTCAGTAGATATTTTAAAATATGCAACTAACATGTGATTTATGAATTTTACAGAAAAAACTGACATTCAAAAAGAATTCATTTTTTATGCTTGTATGTATGCAGTATTACATACACTAGTCTAAGATCAAACCAAACAATATAAAATGATATATACTTCATTAATATTTATACGTCTACACATTTTAACCAATAGCAAAAATGTGATAAGAACCCTAATTAGGTGACCAGACAAATTAAATAGAATCATATCTAAAACAAACAAATAAGAAACAGCAAGAAAGATTCAGTCAAAAAAATGAAATGTTTTCTAAGAAATGTTTAACTCTTTTCTGAAAAGACCAGGAAAAATAAAATTACCTGGCAAGTTAACTTGTGTAGGAAGAAACAGATTATCTTACGATTTTTCTTTCACTCTCTTCGTAGGGACAATTGAGAAAGGAGTTTGGGATGAGAAGTTAACTTTGCGGAGGCTTTTTAAAACAAGGGACAATGTTGATACGAAGAGATTGAAGAAAGATTAAAAAAATATTTAGGGCTCATGATTGAATTAGCTCCTTTCTAGCTCCATCACTGGATTATTTGATCTTCCCATGCCTCTTATGTTCCTGATTCCACATGGCTTTCTTTTGTTTACTTTTTAATCTCAAACTCCTTTATCCATCTTTCTGTATAATAACATTTTCTTAATACTAATTAGATTATAAATCTGAGTATGCTCAACATTCAATTTCTATGGTGCTTATCCAACATTCAACTCCTTTATCCACCATATTCAATATTTGGACACGAATGGTTTCTATAAAACTTAAACGACATTTATAACATCTGATTGTGATTAGTATAGGTTTTTATTATTGTGATTAGTATAGGTTTCGGTATCAGACAAAACGGATTATAAAAATAATGCACAGAAAAACTTGCTTGGTGTAACTTGAAAGGACACACACAAGTGTGTGCGGGTGATGGTTTGTTCTTTTAAAAGCTTGTGATTTGTGTCAGTGACTGTAGGTGGGAGTGAGTTGTCATTTGAAAACGCCAAAACCGGATAGAATACTAAAAGGCAAATGCAGAAACCCAATATTAACAAAGGAGATCTCTCTTTCTACTTCTGTAACGGTAAAAATCATAGTCCTTACACACAATGGAAGATATTTCATACTACAAAACCGTTAAATCATAACACATATTTTAGCCTATATATTTAGTGACAAAATTGGTTCATAATCGGTCATAAATCGGACGCATATATAGGAGAATAAATCACAATCAACCACTTATTACAGTTTTAATGCTTTTTTTTATTGATTTCTCAAAACTTTTTTCTGTGATACACTTTGTAGATTTCTCCTAAAAATCTCAACGTCTAATATCTAATTTTTTCTGGAATGTTTATTTTATATGCATATTTAGGAGAGAGTTAGCTGAAACAATAATTTCTCACAACTACATGGTGTTTTAAAACAAGGTTTAAGGATCACATGGACGGCAAGCGCTACGCAGTAGTCAAACATTCCAATTTTATATTATGTAGTAGTTTAGGTGGTTTGCAAAAATACGGGTGTCTAATAGCGTTCAAAACGGACGTTTATACGACTTAGGTGGATGCTTGAACGGATGCTAGGCGGCCATTTGAAAAAATACAAAAAATAGTATAGTTATATATATATATATATATTATGTAAATTGTTTTTTAAATAATATTTATTTTTAGTCTCTAAAGTTTAAATCTATCAAATTCAATTTATTTGGAAAATAAAATTAAACATTTAATATTTATTTATCTTTACATTTAATTTTTTATTTATTTATTGTTTGGAATGATTTATATATTTTACATCTATATTTTATTTTCCACGTAAGAGTTTATCAAATCTCTTTAATATTTGTGACTATATTTTGTTTTTCTATAATTAAAAGATGTACAAAAGTTCTCACTAAATATTAAACATATTGTATATATATATATATATATATATATATATATATATATATATATATTTAAAAAATCTCGTCCGCGCATACGGTTAGGCGTTAAGTGCTCGTTCACCGTCTAACAAGTGTTTAACACGTTTTAGAACACTGATTACAAAGTTAATCAAACCAATTCAGTATGATGCAAACAATCTGTGTAAACCGACATTAGTCCAATATACGTTTTGGTCATTTGTAATCTCATTATGTTGCAGTAGACCAAGATTTTGAGAAGCAATGTATAACTTGTTTAACGGTAACCTAAGAGTGCTGATACAGCAGCGCGCTGTTTGAATGGTGAAATATGTCATGATTCGAATTCCATCATATCTACAGATTTTCACTATTGATTTTTTTTTTACCACTGTAAATATTTTTGATGGCAAAAATATATAGTTTTCTACAGGTTTTGAAGATTAGTTCGAGGTTCGGTCATGGTTTTACCTCGGTTATAAAAAAAAAAGCTTATATAACGGTGCAACAAATACATACTGTCATCCCAATCGATCACGATCAAACTAGTTAAAATATCAGACCGGTTTACTAGAGATTCAAACATTTTTGTCGGGAACCTTGTGGACAAAATTATTGAAGGATATAAACACAGAGAAGAGTATGGTTACACTTCATACACAAGTAGGACCATAACCCATGTGAAGATTGATCAAAGAGAAAAAAGATCTTAACAGGTTATTATTATCTTATCCATCATGTGCCAATTGTGGGTTTGAGTGTGTGGTGGGGGCAAAAAATGTCACATCGATATTCACATATTGACCGCTTAATTTCTCCCATTTTCTAAATTGAGCCCTTTTACTGCCATAGATAAATCAAGATCCTGAGGCGAATCAAAATGGGATAACGATGGTGCATCTAGACCTGGACATTTGGGTATTCGTTCGAATTTAGGTCGGATATTTCGAGTTTCGGGTATTTTGGATTTATAGATTTTGGTACCGATCAGGTATTTTTAAATTTCGGTTCGGTACTTTCCGGGTTCAGATCGATTCGGATATTTAATTAAAGAACCGATATTTTCCGGTTACAGTTCGGTTTGATTATTATTTATCCGAACTTATCCAAAAGTATCCGAAATATCTGAAAAATCCGAAAAAACCTAAACACAATGCTACATTTCTACTTCTCTGAAACCAAAGTATAGTGCATAAAACTAAAGTAAAACCATATTATTTTCATTACATAAACCAAACTAAAACATACTTTAGTTCAAACATCCAAAGATTTCAAACAAGCAAAAGATTAAAGTCTTTAGAATAAGGTGAGAAGATGCATCTAAGGATTGAATAAGATAAGCACCTTCTTCTTCTCCATGTCCAGAAGCAAAAGAATCCCTGTAAAATAAGAAACAAATGGACTTAATAACATTGACAGTGTACTAAGATATTGTATACAATTACAATGAGAGATGAAACAAGAACATAATAAGAAGATGTATCCAAAAACTACTAGAGTTTAGACTTAAGTCAGTGTATAGTATATACACTGGATACCAAAGCAAAAGACTAAAAAAAATATCAGAATGATTTCCAACTTACCTTATAGCCATGCCCAAAAGCAAAACTCCCTCTAACATCAGAAGTAAGTAGACTTAACACTAAATTGGTTATTGATTATAATGACAGAAAACCAAAGTCAGAGAGCAACTTACGTTATAGCCAAGTCCTATGAGTCTTCTAGTTCAAGTTGATTTAAGTATCAAACTCTGAAAAAGTAGAAAACAGAATGCTACATGTTAAAAACTTAAAACTATATAGAAGGATTTAATATAATTATAAGAAATTATCTTTCTCAAGTTTGTCTTGTAATTCGACATCAGCAAGCAGTTGTGCATTTGTAACAACTGTTTTGTCACTTAACTTAATCTCACACTTCATCCACTGCTCAGTGCACATCAAGACTTCAACCATATAATGCATTACACAGCTTCTATATGGTTCAATTATTCGACCACTAGTGCTGAAGGCACTCTCAGATGCAACATATGATACTTATAATTGCAAGTACATATCTAGCAATTTCTGATAAAATAGGGTATTTACCACTATTGACCTTCCACCAAGACAAGACATCATACTCGGATCCAAGCATAGTTCTAGGATTTTCTACTTTCTCCTTTAGATATATATCTAACTCATCCTTTGCATCTTCAATTCCTATTTCATCACCCATCTCCTTATAAGAAAAATCCATCCTTTCATATCCGAGATCATCATCCATTAATCCCCTGCAATATTATCTTGGCCACTAGAAGATGATGTATAATTTGACTGAGATGATAGCATAATTGATTCTTTCTTATAACGACTACTATATTCCTCAAACATAGATGCCATAACATCATAGACTGACTAATACATCTCTTTAGCTTCTGCAGTCTCTTTACCATAAAGTTTCTCAAAGCACATCTTCGTAAACTGCATTTTTTTACTCGGATCAAAAACACTAGCTACAATCAACATCCTATTGATGTGCTTCATTCCATTCCAATACTTATCAAATTTGGCTCGCATGTCATTGACCTTTGCCTTCAACTTAGGGTCTAAACTATTGCTCAAAGACATTAGATTCTTTTCTATAGTCACTATCTCACCATAACACTTATAAGAGCAAATAGTACTAGAAGCTGAGACAACTATAGTAGAGTTGTAAAAAATGATTAGAAACTGTACTAACATCTCCACTGCATTCCAATCATCTATAGTAGATGGTCCAATCCATTTTTTCCATTCTCTACTTCATGAAAGTAGTCATTGTAGAGCTTGTCATCTTTCCTGTCTCAACCCTCTGTTCAAAATATTTTACCCTTGTAGTAGAAGATCTCACATACTGGATTACATTACGAATGGCTGTCACATTATCACCTACTTCTTGAAAACCTTCCTTCACAACCAAGTTGATGATATGAGCAGCACATCTCATATGCATGAACCAATGGCTCATTGCCAATTAAACTGAATTCCCTGTGAAATCTCTTAAGAGCAGATGTGTTTGTAGTAGCATTGTCTACTGTGATGGTGAAGATCTTCTCTATGTTCCATTTAGCTAAACACTCTAGAAGAACACTAACTATTGTCTGACCTTTATGATCTGTAATGTACTTGAACCCGATGATTAGCTTCCTTAATTGCCAACTTGCATCAATAAAGTGCACTGTAATCACCACGTAACTAGCACCTGTAGCCTGAGCAACCCATATGTCAGTTGTAAGAGACACTATTTGCTTATTAGCTGCAATCCATTCCTTCAAAGCCGCTTTCCTTTTCAAATACATTTCACAATGTCTCTGGTAGTAGTTCTTCTTGAATGAGGTTTGTAGAGGTTAACTCGGTTGCAGAAGTGCCTCCAAGCCATACTTTCAACAAATGCTAGAGGCAATTCCCCTAACACTAACATCTCATTAGAAGCCTCTCTGAAAACAACCTCATAAACTTTAGCATTCATAAGATTTCCATCTTTAGTTATGATTGTTGCGATTCTGAAATCGTAAGAATAACCAAAATCCACAATTCGACATCAATAACAGCCAATATGAGAAGAATAAGAAGACTCTAAGTATTCAAAATAAGAATAAGAAGAAGAAGTAGACTCAACAATCAAAATATATACACACAGAGACAACAATTCAAGGATCTCTAGCAATTGAAAACCAAACACTTCAAAGATCGAGACATAATCTATAGTGAACCGAATCCACATCAATAACAGCCAAAAACAGGAAGAATAAGAAGACTCTAAGGATTTGAAATAATAATAGAAAGAAGAAGTAGCCTCAACAATCAAAACATATAAACAAAGAGACAACAATACTAAGTGAAGAACAATGGAAGATTCGGCAAATAAGAGTAAGAATTGATACCTGAGATCGGTTTCTGGACATCTCTGAATAGGAGACAATGAACAATCGCGATTTAGGGATTCTAGATTGTTAGTTTGCGGATTTTGTGTGCTATTATTGAAAAATCGAAGAAAGAGGAAGTGGAACCGACGATGATAAGGTAAAACGGTTTTCAGGGATTAGTTTTGTTTTGGGTAGGTTCAGATACTTGTTCGGATATCGGGTATTATCCGATCCGAACCGAGATCCGAAGTAATTTACAAACTAGACCCATTAGGGTATTTCATGGGATCCGAATCTGATCTGAACCGTATTTTTTGGGTCGATACCGTTTCAGATCTTCGAATCCGGATAATATGCCCAGGCCTAGGTACAAGCATGAATGTTTACACTATCAAATCATTCGATTCTCTATCATATCAAGGAAATATGAGGTCTACATAAGGACACTCTACTTTTCTTAATATCATTAGTTTTCTATCATATTAAGGAATTAAAGAAAACGTATTTCAGATGACGATGATGCAAAAAAGTCTAATGCATGAAACAACAGTCTCGACCTAACATCTACGTGTCGAGAGGATTTGTGGGTACCTATCAACAAAAATAAATAATTTATTAACTTAATATATTTTTATAAATGTTTAAGTTAAATATCGTTTTTAGCTTAAACGAATCTTTTAGCATCATGTATAATTTGTTTAGCCGAATTTTTTAACACTATTGCTTAGTCTAATTTTTGGTCTTAGAGATTAGTTCTATAGGTATCTCCCTTCCCGACATCCGGAGACAGAGCTCGACGCCCGAGTTCCCGTATCAGGAACTCGGTCTAAGTATGAAATATCTTCTTTAGGCGCTAAGTTCAAATTTTTATGGTCTTTCATATTCCAGTTCTTGGTCAAAGGGTAAAAAATATTTACTCTATGTATGTAAGGGTAAAAGTAGATGGTCCACACTCGAGAGACAATTAAAGCGTAAAAGGAACTGATTCCGAGGGAGCATCACGGCGTCTGACCCGTCGTGTTAGACGCTGCCACTAGTGCAGAAAGCCAGGTGCAGCATAGCAGAGCCGTATGGTCGGCCAAGTGCTGCAAGAAGACAAAGAAAGTAAGTAAAACGCACTTGAGCACACCGTACCAGATCAAACCCGGAAACCCAGACCGACCTGGCTAAAGACGCAGAACCCGATATTCGAGTCCGGATAGGTAAAAGTCTATAAATACTACTCTATCTCCTTCATAAAAAGAGGCTGGATCCCTGATCTAAAAATCACTTACACTCAGCTTATCTTTCCGAGACTAAGGCTCATTCCCTTGAGTTTCAGTCTCATTTCCGGTTGTTTAGGACCATTCTTTCTGATCTCATATCGGATTCCTCTTCTTCTCCGGTCATTCCTTGGCCAAAAATACTACTCAAACAACTCTTTTTCTCTCTCTTTTAGCCTTACCACCAAATTTCTTCCACCAGACTCTTAGAGATACTCTGCGGACCACCCCTTTCGGCCCGGAGTTATCCTTTCCCTCTCTTTTTCGTTTTCCGACTTCGTTCCTTTCGCTCTCCACGTCTCCTCGTGGTCCTTTCTCTTTCTTTACTATTTGCTCTTTTCTGACTTGAGCGCCGGAGAGCCGTCGAAAAATACCCATCCATCGTGTTTTCCGAGGCCTTCACATGTTTATTGATTGCGTAGAAGCGGGTCCCCCCAGTGGTTGTTTAAGAGGACGAAAATTCTTCGAAATAATTTGGCGTTAGAAGGAGGGGATATACGCTTTACTAAAATCAACAAACCTCACTCCGCACCTCAGATCTGAATAGAAAACCCGAAAATGCAACAATGAATAGTGCGTGGGGGCATCATGCACCGTCAAAGCCGAAGACCTACCCAGAACCAAAAAGCAGCCAACAAAATCCACCGGAACGCAACCTTCGGACACCCTCGAACCTTCAACAAGTCTCATCGGGAAATAGACAACTCCGTGAGTAGCTGAGAGAAGCATTGGGGGCAACAGCCAAGGGGAAATTCGGGTAGAAATGTTTGACCGACAGATACCCACCCCAAACCTGAGAGCCGAAAGACATGGTCGATATAAAGGCGAAACCGCAAAGGATCCCAGAGCACCCGTAAAGTATTAAGGGACCATCTATGAGAGGCATCTCAGCAACAAAACCAACAGACGAGGGAATCACCCTCTTTGAGGTCATGAGCCCCACATGACCGGGGAGTCAACAGTCAGTACCCAACCACATGCGCTTCACAGACGTTCTCGAAGAACCCTATAATCCATGCCACCCGTCATACCATTGGCCTGAAGAGACGCGTCTGTGTGGGGAAAAAGGAAGTGATGGCAAGAAGAATGAAGAGGGCGATGCTAAGCAGACGGAGAAACACATCAGCATAAAGGACAACAGAGCCCCGAAAAAGAAGCGGTAACGAACTGTTAGAAAAGAGTCTCCCGTAAAAATCTGTGAGCAGGGGGGGATGAGACTCTCTAAAAACTAGGAAAGAAGCAGAAGAAATTGAATGAAGAAGCAGCGCCAGCATCACAACCGTAGCCAAAAACCAAATCCATATATGTAATGACCCCGCGTGTCAAAGAAGTATACGCCGGGACGGTGGAAAAGAAGAGAAGATGTGTCATCGACATGTACTTCTACCAGTGATGCAAGAAGGAGTCACACGTTAGGTGGATTTCTCTCTAATTGCCGAACATGGAGAAGATGGACGCAAGCTAGGGAAAAGTACGGGGTCCCTAAACCAAAAAGGAGATGGCATCGGGATCTGAGTAAAATCAATCCCGGGGGCAAGACACCAAAATATGGGGAAGAAGTCAAGAGGCAAAACCTACCCCTATAACACAAAAGGCAAAAAGAGAAGAAGAAAGAGAGGTTGTATTCACAGGAGAATGCCTACAAAAGAGGTCTGATAGGAACATAAGACTTTAAAGCTAACGACCACTCTGGCAACAAAAAAGGGGAAGGAGAGGAAGTCTTAGGACTAGGAAGAGTCAGGGAAACTAGCTCACTTTCTTCTCCTAGAACTTTTCGGGTCAGAAGGAGGAACCCGATTAGCCTCGGCAGCACCGTCAGGGAGGTTGATACCGTCATCTTGCTCCCTTCTCAGCAATATGACCAGTTCGGGCCCAACCTCTCTCCAGCTCCAAAACACGACATCAAGAGCAAGTGGGGACGAGGGTGCCTCAAGTCGGCGCCTCAGGAAGGGACATATTTGGGAGCTGTGGGGCATGCTCTCTCAGGTGAAGCCTAAGCCAGAAAGCAACTAGGATACTTACCGACTCTAAGTACAAGACAAAAGGAAGAGGTAGCGTCTGAGATAGAGAAAGAAAAGCAGAAATACACAAAGAGACAAAGGATAAAAACAAAAAATGAGTTACCCGAAGGCACGAAAAGCCTCGCCGAGGAGGCACCCATGGAGCTCCTCTCAAAAAGCTCATCCCGGAGGAGGAAGATAGGATCACGGAAAATTGCAGGAAGCCGGTACAAATTGGCTGGAAACTCCACGAACAGGAACCTATCCAATGGGACCTATTGTTGGGGTAAAAATTCACCCAACCAAGATCAACGGTAAAAATGGCTAAGTGTCAGTTTTGAGCGTAGCCGACTCTTGGTGAGCCTAGCCGATACTGTATCTAGCCGAACATTATGTGTCTAGCCAAACTTTCTCTATCTAGCCGAATATATTATGCCTAGCCGAACATTCTGTGCCTAGCCAAATCGGCGAGGAGCCAATGAACCGACGAGCTGTGGGCTCGGCTAGGCACCATGGGCTCTCAGCCTTCTTGTACGATGAGCCTTTGGGCTCGGCTAGGCACCATGGTCCCCGGCCTTCTTTACGACGAGCCATAGAACTTCGGCTAGGCATGATGGGCCTCGGCCTTCTTCACGATGAGCTTTAGAACTTTGGCCTACTTTGATGATGAGCCGCGGCGGGCCTTGGAGGGCCGAGATGATGTTTCCAAGACTCGATGGGCCAAAATAAAGAGCCAAAACAAGAAGCCCACGATGTTTAACCGACTTAAAAGAATCTGAGGAAAAAGGATGGATGAACATGAAGAAAGGAAACTTGCGAAGAATTAGGAAGTTTTCTTTATCATTTTAGGGTTTGTCCTAACCGACCGAGATTTGCATAAATAAGCATGTATCTCTCCCAAAAAGGGATCCGAAATTTTACCTAGCTAAACACTTGTTATTGTCTCTGCACTTTTCTTGTATCAAAAGTTTTACAAAATAGCTTAATAAAAAAACCATATTTGGATCTCTGTTTCTACAGTTCATACTTAGAAGTTTCTGTTCCCCTAATTTCTTAACCAAATTTTAGTTGTGCGAGTTTTGACTCCCACAATTTGGCGCCGTCTGTGGGGAATCTGAAATTTTTTTACTCTTTGAACTACAGTGATCGAGATCTAAAGAGATGACCACCGACGAACAAGCACTGATCTCTCTGGAGAAAATCCCATAGATCCTGCACCAGCATACATGAAAGCCGCCTCAGCTCGCCGCGTAGCCTCGTATTAGCTCAGCGCGTTGTCCCAATGCCTCATCTCAGCTCACCGCATCGCGTCGTCGCCTTAACTGTGCCCGTTGCATCATCACCTCGAATCGCTCCTTCGTCTCAGTTCAGTGCATCGCCGCACCGTCATGTCGCATCATCGCCACAACTCAATGTGCCGCGTCGGTACTTCGCCTAAACCTGGCGTGTTGCCTACTCTCAGCTCACCGCGTCGCATCTCCTCGTCTCAGCTTGGCACATCATTCACATTTTTTGGTTCATCGCCATCTTCATGTTCGGCTCGACCTATCTCTCGCCATTGTCTAGCTGAACCATCGGCCCATCCTTTCTCTCGCCGCCGTCTGGACGAATTGTCGGATCGTCCACCATCTCCCTGTCGAACCATTGGCCGCATCCTCATATAAGTTTGGCGTCGCCGCGTTGCGTCGTCTCATCAGTTCGACATCGCCTCATCTCAGTTCGGCGTCGACTCATCTCAGTTCGGCATCGCTTCATCTCAGTTTGGCATTGTCTCATCTTAGTTTGGTGTCACCGCATCGCGTCGCCTCATTTCAGTTTAGCATCACCGACGTCACGTTGCCCCGTCTCAGTTTGGCCTCGCCGCGTCGCGTCGCTTCATCTCAGTTCAGCGAGTTGTCGCATCTCCTCGGCTGTTCTTTCTTACTTAGCGATTGAGAGAACTGGTTGGGGCCTTGTCGTGATTGGTGAATGCTACCTGGTTGATCCTGCCAGTAGTCATATGCTTGTTTCAAATATTAAGCCATGCATGTCTCAACGTACCACATTACGCACCTCGTCTAAGCTCTGTGCGGCCACCGTTTGCTGCGTTCAACTCGCCAGATTTGGTTCGCCATTGTTTGCCATGTTAGGCTTGCCGTTTGCTTTGTTCGTCCTGCTGGTCGCCTTGTTCGCCTCATCGTTCACCGTTTGCCTTATTCAGCTCGCCGCTTGCCTTGATTTCTCGCCACTGTCAGCTTGGCGTCACTTTGTTCAGTTTGCCTCGCCTTCACCTTGTTCGCCATCGCATAGGCGTTGTCTACGACACCTTGGCGCCGCCTCCGTTAGCTCGGCGTTGCCCGAGCCATCTCGCCCAATCGATCTTCTCCCGAGCCATCTCAATCCCGATTCGTCTCGTCCGAGCCGTTCTTGGGTTCAACCCGTCTTGCCTGAGCCTTCTTCGTCCTATCCATCTCGGCCCAAGCTGTCTTTCCCAAAGTTTGGCGGTCGTGACTCATGAGCCATCTTTTGTTCGATGGTCCTTTTGTGTTTGCCGAGCCATTTTCTCTGAGCCAACATTGAGATTATCGATCCAAACCGTTGTCGATTCGTTCCTTGCCGCCGTTGTCGACTCGTCATTCATTGCCCTCTCCACACGAGCCGGCGTCTTACCGAATTGCTGCCTCACTGAACTGATGCCTCGTTCTCCATTTGGTCATTGCCAACCCATTTAAATCGCCAAGATATCACCACGTCGCCAACCCGTTTAAGTAACCGAGCCATCATAGTCTTAAGATATCTCCCGAGCTGCAAGACTCGGCCTCGACATTCTTCTCCTTGGGAACTTTGTCGCAAAACGATTCTCACTTGAAGAGAGTGAGCTCTGCGATGCTCAACATATTCAAACTTTCCCTTCGGCTCATTGCCATATCTCTGACCCGTATTTATTTGAAACTTGGCGGCACTCAAACTTCTCATAGCATCTCTGAGTTGTTTTTGAGTAACGCCAGCGATCCCTCTGATTTCGCCGATCCTTATCTGAAACTCAGCGGTCCTTGTCACGTCTCCGAGTTATCTCTGAGGCGTCTTCACTCTGCCTTTGAATTCTAATGACATCACCATCCGAGCTATAAGATTTCGCTGCCTTATCATGCTTTCGTCGGCAGAACGCCTTTTCGGTAAAACACCGCGCCGGCAGAATGCCTCCTCCGCAGAATCCCACGGCAGATTGCCGCGCCGGCAGAATGCCTCACCGACAGAATGCCTCCTCGACAGAATGCCGCGTCGGCAAAACACCACGACGGTTAAACGTCTCCTCGGCAAAATGTCTCATCGGAAAAAATGCCATCTTTGAAGGAAAAAAAAAAAAAAAAAACTCGTCATGAACTACGGGGCGCTTGATCACCGAAAAGGATACATAGGCAACTTATCTAAGGATGGGTTCAGCTGCCCCCTCCTTAAAAAAGGGGGGGGGGAGTGCGTAGACACGTATACTCCCATTTCTTGTAACGCGATCTTTCGTAGTCTTATCAAAACAAGACACTTTGACATATTCATTGTCCCGTAAAAACCAAGTCTTATCGAAACAGACACTTTGACATGCTCATCATCCTCGTTGTTGCTGGCCACAACAACGAACTACTACATCCATTACGGATTTTAACTAATACATCCTTCACGGATTTTAACTACTACATCCTCTAAAGATTTAAGCGCGCTATATAAATGAAGATCGAGTACTCATGTTTACTATCAGAGCGTGCACGTTAGTGAAAAATATGCACGTAAATCGAAGATAACCTTCGAAGCCCAGCAGCAGAACATTGGTCGCAACAACCAATCGCTAGTGTGAGATAACTAAACATGTTTTGTCTAAACCCAACAACCAATCGCTGGTCGCAACATCTCGAAAACATAGCGCTAAACGTATATCTTTAATGTGAGATACCTAAACATGTTTCATCTAAACCCATCAATCATATGTTTCTTAACACGCTGTTCTTCAACATCTCAAAGCCATAGCACTAAACGTATATCGTTTAATATGATATAATTAAACATGTTTTATCGAAACGGGCATATAAGTCGAGACTACATCGCAGGCCCTAAAACTGAAGTAAATAGTCAAAACCCAGCAATCACTCGCTCCTTAGCGCGCTAGCCTTTAGCATCTTAAAACCTAGTATAAAGTTCCCAGCACAGCATCTGGTAATGTTTTCGTCGGCAAAATGCCTTCCTCGGCTAAATACTTCGTCAGCAAAATGCCTCCTCGGCAAAACGCTTTCCTCGACAAAACACTTTCCTTGGCAGAATGCTCCTTAGCAGAACGCCTCCACGGCAGAATGCCTCCTCAGCAGAGCACCTCCACTGCAGAACGCCTCCTCGGTAGAATGCCTTGTCAGCATAACGCTTCGCCGATAAAATGTTTCGCCTGCAGAACACCTCCTCGACAGAACACCTCTTCGGTAAAACACCTCTTCAGCAGCTCCTAGGCAAAATGCCTCATCATGCTCTTCTTAACTCGTTGCCTCATTTCTCATGCCGCCATTGCGGTGATGTTGCTTCGTCCCATCTTTAAAGACGAGGGGTACCAAAAAAGTGGGCCGTCATCGTTGCATCTTATTTTGTCGGCACTCCTTGAATTATTCCAACCCATCTTTATCAAATCTCAGCGGTGCGCTCAAAACCTACAAACATCTTGCTTAGCTTGACGGTATTCAACAGAATCGAGCCGTCTTTACCCAGAGCTCGATGGTCGCTTTGATTTTGCGGAACCATCTTTATCAAATCTCGGTGGCGCGCTCAAGATCTACAAACATCTTGCTTTGCTCGGTGCTGCTCAACAGATGCGAGCCGTTTCTACCTGGAGCTCGGCGATCCCTTTGATTTTACAGAGCCATCTATATCCAAGATCTTTGGCGCTCCCTTAGATCTTGCCGAGCCATTTTCTTTGAGATCGCCAATCTGAGTCGTCTCCGAGCCATCTTATTCTCTGAATCGTAGCCAAACCACCTTCTAATGTCATCAATGCTCGAGCTTCAAGATTACGCCGTCTCGGCTTCTTAACTCACCACCTCGTCATATAAATGTTATAGCCCCATCGAGTTGTTACCCGTCACCTCATCCCCGTTTTGGCTCGGCACGTTGATCTTGGTAGAACTCTGTCAGCTCATCACAATTGCTCTATAAATCAACGGTAATGGCTAAGTGTCAGTTTTGAGCCTAGCCGACACTGTATCTAGCCGAAATTATGTGCCTAGCCGAACATTCTCTGCCTAGTCAAATATTCTGCGCCTAGCCGAACATTCTGTGCCTAGCCAAATCTGCGGAGAGCCAAATCTGCAGAGAGCCGAACTGCCGACGAACCAAACTACCGATGAACCAAACTGTCGACGAACCAAGCTAATGGCAAGCAGACGAACCAAATCGATGATGAGCCAACGAACTGTCGGGCTTGGCCTTCTTCCACGACGAGCTGTCGGGCTCGGCTAGGCACCATGGGCCTCAGACTTCTTTATGATGAGCCATAGAACTTTGGCTAGGCATCATGGGACCCGTCTTTCTTCACGATGAGTCGTAGAACTTCAGCCTGATTCGATGATGAGCCGTGGTGGGCCTTGGAGGGCCGAGATGACGTTTCCAAGACTCGATGAGCCAAAGCAAAGAGCCAAAACAAGAAGCCCACGATGTTCAACCGACTTAAAAGAATCTGAGGACAAAGGAAGGATGAATATGTAGAAAGGAAACTTGAGAAGAATTAGAAAGTTTTCTTTATCGTTTTAGGGTTTGTCCTAACCTACCCGATTTGTATAAATAAGCATGTATCTCTTCCAAAAGGGAGGATCTACAATTTTACCTAGCTAAACACTTGTTATTATCTCTGCACTTTTATTGTATCAAAAGCTTTACGAAACAGCTTAATAAAAACCATCTTTGGATCTCTGTTTCTGTAGTTCATACTTAGAAGTTTTTGTTCTCCTAATTTCTTAACCAAATTTTAGTTGTGCGAATTTCGACTCCCACACCCATCTTGAGAAAGGAGAACATAAGAAGTCTGAGATGATCGAGTAAATATCCAAAAAAGTCATCAGGGCGGAAGAACTACTACCTGCTGAAGGCCAATCAGTGGGAAGTCTGAGAAGACCACCGTGAAGGAGAAAGAGGAAGTGATCCTCGTCTGGAAGCATCACTAAGTGCGTTGGGAGAGAAACTGGAGTGGGTCTCCCCCTTCCTGAAAGGCAAACCATGGTGAATCGACGAGACCCTCTTGAAAGAAGCGTGGCCCCAAAAGTTCCGACCAACATCTCGGCCGAGATGTTAATGCCGGAAAGGTCGAAAAGAACCTGGAATGAGTGAATCAAGCCCCAGGAGATTAGATCCAACTGACCTGGAGCCAGATGAATTAACTCACAGCACGCCATCATCAGCCATGAGATAGAATTGCGAAATCCAGCCCGAAAACACGACTGGTAGATCATGGTGTAACCACGGGGCAGAGAAGCTGGATCGACCCTCTGATCCGACTAGATGAGTGGTTCTCTAGGTACACGCTAGATGCATCCTCCGAGGATGGTTGATATATCATCCCGAGAAGATTGGGAAGAAGCAGAGGAAAAAGAGAGAGAAGGAGGAGACGAGTTCAGAGATGACATATTGAGAAATCAAAAGAAAGAACAAAGAAGGAAGATGAAGTCAATAACAGACTCTTCGTGTGTGTACATGCATATATATATATGCAAGAGGGAAGGAGAGGATCAAAGCCGGGGTAGACAGAAGCGAGTAGAAGTAATATCCGACATCCACGTGGCACCATTCGTTACTCACACACGGGAAGCAAGAAACCATAATGATTACGCTCCCACCACGTGATGTCAAGTGTGGAGAGTCACGCCGTCTCGCTTCCAACGCATTTAACAAAACGTAAAATCATGTCGTTTTATTACTTGCGCGCTCACTAATGAAAGAGAAGCATCGACCTAATTCCCGGTGACCCAATAGCCTAACTCACACGATCTCCATGACATATCCGTATAAGTACAATTATAAATAAGAAAAATATATATACGTTTAAATTATTTATTCCCTTACTATCCTTATATATCTGCTAAAGAAAAGAGGCCTACGAGCCCAATAAAACAAAAGAGGCCTAAAGGCCCAAAAATTGGAGAATTACAATTGTCAAGAAGACAGCCTAAACTCTTGAAAATGCCCCGCTTGGGGTAACGCCCCGATGCGATTCGGCTTTAGGGAGCATGATTTGTCCCCTGGTCTCTACTCCCCCCCCCCGGAATGATGGATCCGTGTAGTAGTCTCCGAGGGGGCAGGTCGCTTGACTCAGGCCCTTAGCCTCCACGGAAAGTTCTCATGCTTCCCGCCAGGTCTTCGGACTCAGATTATGGTAACCTCCGAGGGGGATCTCGAGCCCTCCCAGGTCTTCGGACTCAGGCAAAGGCCTTCAGAGATCTCGTTCCCTCAGGTTTGCGGACCCGAGTTCTGGCCCAAAGGTCATGGACGCATTGCTCCCGGCTACGTCCATTACCGACAATGGGATGAAAATATTGAACGCATGATCAATCGACTGCGTTCAAGGTTGGAATCCCGGATAAACTTGTGAACCCGAGAGAAATCTCTTGTTCGACCGTCGCTTGAACCGTCAATTCAAGCTTGAATAGCGGGCTTTTTTCATAACCTGACAACATGAGAAAGATCTTAGACGTACGATAAATAACAGATGTGTCTAAGCTATGAATCCCAGAGAATCCCACCCGTCACCAGAGGAACACTTACACTTATACTTGAAAAAGAAGAAATAACAATTTTTATCTGTCGTCTAGGCCTTGGACTCAGGCTCGAACAACAAAGGGGGAAATTGTTGGGGATAAAATAATCCTCTTTGGGTTAAGCGGATCGCTTTAAGCTAGGTATCCCACAGTGCGGTGGAAATGCTTAACTCCTTTGGTGGAGCTTATCTCTTGACAAGGGCCCACATGGGAGTTTGGACATGAATCTACAGGTGAGGTCACTTGGGCTGGCCCAATTCCGGGAAGCGTACCCCCTACTCAGGGTGATCACGGTCCGGAACCAGGTGATCAGACGTATATGTATCTCCCTTCTCGACACCCGAAGATGGAGCACGACGCCTGAGTTCCCATATCAGGAACTCGGGCTAGGTATGAAATATATTCTTTAGGCGCTAAGTTAAAATTCTTATGGTATTTCATATTTCAGTTCTTGGTCAAATGGTAAAAAACATTTACTCTATGTATGCAAGGGTAAAAGTAGGTGGTAAACACTCGAGAGATGATTAAAACGTAAAAGGAACTGATTCCGAGGGAGCACCCCGGCTTCTGACCCGCCGTGTCAGACGCTGCCACTAGTGCAGAAGGGCAGGTGCAACATAGCAGAGCCGTATGGTCGGCCAAGTGGTGCAAGAAGACAAAGAAAGTAGGTAAAAAGCACTTGAGCACACCATACCGGGTCAAACCCGGAAGCCCAGACCCGACCCGGCTAAGGACGCAGAATCCGGTACCCGAGTTCGGGTAGGTAAAAGTCTATAAATACTACTTTATCTCCTTCATAAGAAGAGGTTGGATCCCTGATCTAAAAATCACTTACACTCCGTTTATCTTTCCGAGACTAAGGCTCATTCCCTTGAGTTTTAGTCTCATTTCCGGTTGTTTAGGACCATTTCTTCTAATTTCATATCGGATTTCTCTTTTTCTCTGGTCATTCCTTGGCCGGAAATACTCCTCAAACAACTCTCTTTCTCTCTCTTTTAGCTTTACCACCTAATTTCTTTCACCAAACTCTTAGAGATACTCCACGGACCACCCCTTTATGCCCGGAGTTATCCTTTCCCTCTCTTTTTCGTTTTTCAACTTCCTTCCTTTCGCTCTCCACGTCTCCTCGTGGTCATTTCTTTTCTTTCTTTATTTGCTCTTTTCTAATTTGAGTGTCGAAGAGCCGTCGGGAAACACCCTCCCATCGTGTTTTCCGAGGCCTTCACGTGTTTGTTGATTGCGAAGAAGCGGATCCCCTAATAATTATCTAAAAGAACAAAAAAAATTCGAAACAGTATGTTACTTCTTATTTGGAATCCTGTAAATTTTTTGATAAAATCTTGATTATTAAACCGACATTAGACCTTTAAAAATAACTATTGAAGTTGTCACTTAATCTTACAATGATCTAAAGACTTTGTTTTCTGGGAGTAAGATTCAATATGATTTTTGTACAATGAAATATGTAATATTTCTCTTACGTAAAATTTATATAATATAAAAGAACTTAGTTACATATTTTAATTTAATAAAAATAGGATATTATAATTAAAAATTAAAACCATCATATTTCACTTCCATGCATTTCGCTTTGTTTCCACTAATGTCTTCACAGTTCTTGTGATCATCGACGAAATCAGTGGCACTTGATCTTAGTTCACATCTCAAGTGGACATTAATATACATAGTTTTAATGTTAGGTGATATAAATTGTGGGAGTGTAAATTCACACCAATAGAATTTGTTGAGGGTTTGTTAAGAGGGATGAAATTTCTGAGTAAAAATCACGAAAACACGAACAGAGATCCAAAGACGATTTTTTATTAAGTTGTTTAGAAAGCTATTCGTATGAGAGCAAAAGTACAGAGTTTTGCTATGTCAAATTGCGGATCCATTTCTCAAGAGATGTACATGTCTATTTATACAAGTCTAGGTCGGCTAAGTCAATGTCTAAAGAGATAAAGAAGATTTTCTGATTCATCGGAATTTCCTTTCAGCGAAGCCGGCTACTACCATGGGTTTTAACCTCGTCGTATCTCTATTATGGGCTTGAGTTCGTGGGCTCGTTAAAACGGCCCATATGATCGTCAGCTCGGCCCAACCTCCTGTCGTTAACCCTTGATTTGGGTGACACCATGGTTCACGGCTCGGGTGACACCATGGTTCATGGCTCGGATGACACCATGGTTCACGGCTCGGATGACACCATGGTTCACGGCTCGGGTGACACCATGGTTCACGGCTCGGGTGACACCATGGTTCACGGCTCGGGTGACACCATGGTTCACGGCTCGGGTGACACCATGGTTCACGACTCGGAGTTGCTTTGAATCATGGTTCGGGTGTCGTCCTAGTTCGGCTCTGGTCAATTGTCCAAACGGTTCGGGTGTCGACAGTTGTTTTTGTCTTTGACCCCGATCCATCTTATCTTCGATCCCGATCCGTCTTGTCTTCGATTTAGGTTGCGGTACCCGAACCAATTAACCATGGTTCAGGGGTACCCGAACCAACTCACCCTGTCGTGGTTAGGGAGTACCCGAACCAACTCACCTTGTCATGGTTAGGGGTAACCGAACCAACTCATCCATGCACGGTTAGGGGTACCCGAACCAACTCGTCTATTCTTGGTTAGGGGGTACTCGAACCAACTCACCCTGCCGTGGTTAGGGGTACCCAAACCAACTCACCCTGTCGTGGTTAGGGGGTACCCGAACTAACTCGTCCATGCACGGTTAGGGGTACCAGAACCAACTCCTCCGTTCATGGTTAGGGGTACCCGAACCAACTTATCCATTCATGGTTAGGGCTACCCGAACCAACTCATCCATTCATGGTTAGGGGTACCCGAACCAACTCCTCTATCCACGGTTAGGGGTACCGTTGCAAAAGCCTAAGCTAATGTTGTTCTTTTATACTTGGTCATTTTTCAATCGTTGATTCTCAAGAGGTGGAATCTGACCCCAACATAAATTATTCACAAACAAATCATAATCAAATTTTAGTATTTATGTAAATAAATATCATATTTTTCATCGCGAAGATCGAAGTACCATAGAATAATTCCAATCGATGATTTTTTCTTGGGATTATGAGTTTTTTTGGATGTGTCTGCTTAGAAAAGTCATTAGTAACCAAGAGTCATTAGCTCAATTGGTAAAATATCTCAGACAAAACCTAAAAATCGCTGGTTCAAATGGCACTTGACCCAAAATATCTTAGTATTCAAAAAAAAAAACAAAAGCCATCACGTAGAATCGACATTGTTTATTCAACAATTTGAATTTGTACAACTTTAACAATTTGGCCAGTTAAATCTAGAAAACATAAAATATTAGATTTATCATTTAAATTTTCAATAATTTATTACTGAAGTATAATTAAAAAAAAATGTAAAAGAAAAAGTAAATAGCATAAAAGTGATAACGTTTTGGCTGGGAAACTCCTTCCCCTCGTAGTAGCCCCAAAAGTTTTTAGATGTTTTTCTAGGATCCTTGCGAGTTTAATTGTAATAGTCTTCCTTAGGCCCTGCGGGTTCGGTTAGTTCAGATTTTTCGGTTCGGTTTAATCAGTTATCCGGTTGGTTTGGATTGTGATAATTATGCCGAATTAATCCGAACTAAATAACGGTTCGGTTCGGTTCGATTTGGGTTCGGATTCGGTTACTTCGGATATTAAACTTTCTTGCCGAATTGAACCGAACTTTTCGAATTTATGATTCAAATTCGTGACAAACTCAAATAATTTCGGTTATATTTAGTTAATTCGGTTTTATCGGTTAGTTTGGTTTATAGGTTCAATTTTGCAATTTGATTAAATGAGCCAAATTTGATTAAGTTGATTCTGCCCGATAGAATAAAAACAAATTTTTTGTTTTTGTTAATCTATCGGTTCTATTGAACCGAACCGAAATAACCCATAACCGAATAGAATTTAATTTCTTGCCGATCGGTTCAATGACCATAACCGAATCACAACCGAACTATCTAAACATCGGTTCGGTTCGGAAAATTCGGTTCGGTTTATAATCGCAGGCCAGTTTTCCCCATCAGCTTTTTAAAGATTATTAGAGTGTTGGTAAGTTTATCTCATTGTCTCGATGGGAATGTGTTTTGCGGTTCTCGATTGTATGGCCATTCATTGAGCGGATTTCAATGAAATTAGCTCAACCAGAATAATCTTGACAAAGACAATACAAAGAAGAAGAATCACCAAATTTGGAAAATGACAAGTTTTTTTTTGGAATTATCGCCAAAACTGTTTGCAATCTGTCTTCGGGGCATGTTGTGCGGAAATTCCTTTTTGATGGTCATCCGTAAGACTTGAAACAAAGTTGTGAATGGTATCATCAATGTTTCATCAAAATATTTTGTCCTCATCTACTTGTAGGTGTAGAAAATATCATTGTGTTCTCTTTGTGGTTTATCTATCGTTTCTCTTTTGTACTGTAATTTATTCTAAATTAATATCAATCTGATAAAAAGGCATAAAAGTGATAAAGCATTTTCAACATTGACTGACATATAAAATTCATTATCCCAGCGGGAACTATTTCATAAACCATACAGAGAAAGCTTCACTCTTCTAACGGTAACTTAAAACTTCTCTCTGACAAACAAACTATCTCTTTTTGGATCGATCACTACATATAAACATCGATTTTTTTGGGAGACTTTCTTCATCTTCATCAATGCGGGAGTAGGAGAAAAAAAATTGAGAAGAGAAAATTATGTACGCATGAAAATCGTATGAAAATCGTATGAAAAGTTCGTCTATGACTCACATATCAGAGAACGAAAAATCTAGAGTAAGAGATCTAAAAAAGGAACAATAAAGATTAGTAGTACATTCACTGATTCACACGAATTCTATATGTATATTTTTGATGGATTCAAATGAGAAACATCAAACTATTTACCATATATATATGAAACATATAAATAAACAATTAGAGCATATATATATGAATAGTTTATTGTAGGGAAATTACCATCAAAAACCTCTAACTATTTACATTTTTCCAACTTAAACCTCTAACTTTTTCGGTTTCCAATTCAAACCTTTAACTTAATTACTTTTTTAAAATAAACCTCCAAGTTTCCAAAACAATGCATGACGTTGGGTTGACTAACGGTCAACGTTAAGTCCATCAATGGTAATGAAATTATTATTTTTTAAAATAGCTAACTGATAAATAAAAATAAAAAAATAAACAAAAAAAATAAAAAATAATTTTTTTTTAAAAAGAAACAATAAATTTTTTATATTTATTAGAGAATTAAAATCAGTAAATTTTTTTATAAAATTAAAGAGAAAAATGGTATTCATCTTCCGACTGTAGAACCTACTTGCTCTTGAACAATATCGACAGATCGAATCCGGATGACATCAACGAGATGACTTAAAAGCATTGAGAATTTTGGTAAAATTGATTCGGAGGTTGGATCACTCGTTTACCTCCGCCGACAGAGAGTCCGTGAGGAAGACGAACAATGGAACATTTTTTTTCTTTTTCAAAAAAAAAAATTTATTTTATTGTTTTATTTGATTCTTTTATATTAAAAATAAATAAAAAATAATTTAATTAATTATTGTAACGGTGTTAAACAGAACCATCGTTGACCGTTAATCAACCCAACGTCACGCACTATTTCGGTAACTTGGAAGTTTATTTAAAAAAATAATTAAATTGAAGGTTTGAACTAGAAACCGAAAAAATCTGAAGTTTAAATTAGAAAAATATAAATAGTTGGAGGTTTTTACGGTAATTTCTCTTTATTTTAATATCGTGTTTGGTATTGAATTTTTAATGTATATATATAGATGTGAAGTGAAATGACATTGGCTAGGGGTTTTCAATGTTTTAGATGGCATATCCGATATGCCTTTTATTTTTTTTATTATTGAATCACTGCAAAATTTCATTAATTAATGATGATATTAGGTTCGTAGGCAGCGGGATTATAATTTCTAAAATAATTGGTGATATTTGATTTTAATTAAACAATTAGTTATAAAAATGGGACAATTTTAATAATGTCACTTTGAAATTACCGTTTTACAAACGTGCCACTCAATAATGTCCATTTTCATTTATGCCACTAATTTATTAACAAAAAGTCAATTTTACCCCTGAAAAAAATCTCTCCCTTCCTCTCTCTTTCACTTGTTACAGATCTCTCTCTCTCTTTTTCTCTATTTCCTTCGTTCTAGAGACTCTTCTTCTCCAATTCTCAATTTGGGTTACAAATCTAAAGTTTTTGATTCGATATGGGTTACAGATCTAGGATTTTTTATTCGATTTGGTTGAATATAGTAATAAATTTGGGTTGTATTTGGGGTATATTTCAATTTGTCAGTTTGGGATTGATTTTAATCTGGGTTAATTTTGTTGTTGAATGTTCTTCTTCTTCTACTTTTTTCTTTTAATTTTATCAAACGACTTTCTTCTTTTTGATTATTATTTTTTGTCTTACAGTTTTGTAATCAAAATATTTTGTAAGTTTTAAAACATAATTAAAATGTTTTATAACCTAATTTTGATGTTAGAATCTCTGTTAGATAGACATCTTCTAAAGGTGGAGACGATTGATCTCTGTAACTGTGTACAAAAGTGCTTTATAACCTATTTAAAAGGTTTTATAAGGTATTTAAAAAGTTTTATAAGGTATTTAAAAGATTTTATAAGGTATTTAAAAGGTTTATAAGGTATTTAAAATGTTTTATAAGGTATTTAAAAGGTTTTATAATGTACTTAAAAGGTTTTATAAGGTACTTAAAATATTTTATAAGGTACTTAAAATGTTTTATAAGGTACTTAAAAGGTTTTATAAGGTATTTAAAAGGTTTATAAGGTATTTAAAAGGTTTTATAAGGTACTTAAAATTTTTTATAAAGTACTTAAAAAATATTTCAAAGACTCCTCCTGCAAACACTCCAAGTGCTCTCACAAGTTTATGCATCAACAAAGACAAAACAAGAACAAAAATATTCGTGTAAGAATTGATCAGACTATGTAAACAACAAAGTCAAGCATTACAAGAAACAATAAGGTATTATAATATTTTATAAAGTTTTTTAAACAGTTTTATAATGTTTTAAACAGTTTTACAAGGTATTTAAAAGGTTTTATAAAGTATTTAAAAGGTTTTATAACCTATTTAAAATATTTATAAGGTATTTAAAAGGTTTTATAAGATATTTAAAAGACTTCTCCTGCAAACACTCCAAGGGCTATACCTTCAAAACTAAACTCTATTTAAAAGGTTTTATAAGGTATTTAAAAGGTTTTATAAAGTATTTAAAAGGTTTTATAACCTATTTAAAATATTTTATAAGGTATTTAAAATGTTTTATAAGGTATTTAAAAGATTTTATAAGGTATTTAAAACGTTTTATAAGCGACTTATAAAACATTACAATAAGTGTTTGAAACTTAAAATAAATTGTAAAGCTTTTATAAGGTTTTTAAAAGGTTTTATAAACTGATTTATAAATTGTAAGGTTTTTATAATAAATTGTAAGATTTTTATAAGGTTTTATAAAACTGTATTTATAAAGTTTTGTAAGTTTTATAAGGTATTTAAAAGGTTTTATAAACGACTTATAAAATATTACAATAAGTGTTTGAAACTTAAAATAAATTGTAAAGCTTTTATAAGGTTTTTAAAAGGTTTTATAAACTGATTTATAAAACAGTATTTATAAGATTTTGTAAATTTTATAAAACTATTCAAAAGCGTGGATATTACCCAGAAGTTGATTTTTCACCATTATTGACCTAACACAGGTCGGATCTTCAACAAATCGGGTCATTAATCCGGTTAAACAACCTTTCTTCTTCCCAAATCCACCAGATCTAATCTCAGATCCGTGTTCTTCGTCAAACGCACCACCAGATCAACAACAACTCTTTCTCGAATTTTCTCAGAGGAGATCGCGACGGGTTCGGAGAAGGCAAAATCGGAGATAGAGAGATCTGAGATCGGAGACGGAGAGATTTGAGATCGGAGACGACGATTTTAGAGGAATTCTCGAGTTGGGAGGCAAGATCTGAAGAAATCAATACAGAAAATTAGGTTAAAATGAGTCAAAGGTTAATATGGGGATATGGGGAAAAAAGAGTGGCACGCTTGTAAAAGTTTTTAAACAGTGGCATTTTTGCAAAGTAGCAGTTGAAAAGTGGCATATCTCAGAATTTCTCCACAAAAATTTATATGATATTAATATATGGTGTATATTTGTAGAAGATGAGTATGAATTGTCTAATATCGATATCATAATAATCGTGTAGATCATATGGTTTTATAATCAAATTTGAAATTATTTTTTATATGAATGCAATTGCACATTAATATATGTCAAAATGGACTAAACATCCATTTAATCCGCCTCACATCGGGGTTATATTTTGCATTTTTTGGCGGACCAACCCGTTAAAAATCGGCAGTCGTGAAAATATCAAGCCTAACTTGTCCCACCATATGACTATAAATTTTGCGGATCTGTGTGCTCTTAAAAAATATATCATAAATTAATGCGATAAAGGTTAAATATATAGAGAATATATTGACTAAAATATATATCCGATTAAGTTTTATATTTTTAATAAATTTTCTAAGATTAGGTATAATATCAGAGATATTAAATAATATTTTAACTTTTTGATCAAGTTAATATATTTATAATATTCTAAAATTTTGATCAAGCTAATATATTTATGATATTTTAAATTTATAATATTTCAAATTGTCGACAAAAATTTTTTTAAAATTTTTTTGACCACATTAAAATATTTCCAATATTTTTACTTTTTTCGTAAATATCTATTATCGAATTTACGATTATTTTATATATGAATGCAATGGCATATTTATGAGTGTTAAAATGGACTAACCAGTCCATTTAATCCGCCTCACATCAGACTAATATATTTTGCAGATATTTTTTATATGAATGTAATTACACATTTATAAGTGTTAAAATGGATCTGAATCGTAATAACATCAATCTTAACCCGCCTCACCATATGACTGTCGGTTTTGCAGATTAGCATGTATGCTCTCATAGAAAAATATATCATAAATCAATACAATAAGTGTTATATATATATATATATATATATATATATGATTAAGTTTTATATTTTAGATTAATTATAAAAAAATAGGTATAATTTTAATCGATATTAAATAATATTTAAAATTTTGATCAAGTTAATATATTTAACCTTCTACAAAAAATTTTATTCTTTGATTTCCAAATAAGCTACATAATCTATGGAAAAACCATGATCCCCAACCTGGTCACAAGACTGATCATTCCGATTTGGATTTCGCCAAAAAAGAAATCTAGATTAGAGTACACTGAACAAGTCAGCAGTGATAAAGCCAATTTTGTAGCGCTGGCGCACATCAAATATTGCATGATTAAATGTCTCCTCCTCTGCTCCACATGTGTGACATATGGTAGAAATATTAATTCCACGCTGATGTAACCTCGAAGAGACTGCCAACGAACCATTCACAACCTGCCAGATAAAATGTTTTATTTTTGTCGGGCATTGTAACTTCCAAGCATGTACTTTTAAGGCATTAATACTTGGTTCACTAACATAGTTTTCCCCGAGTTCATGCTGCTTTGACTGAAGTAACCAATATCACGACTTCACTGTGTATTTTACTGACTTGGTAAGATGCAAAATTAGACTATCCTGTCTAAATTATGGACTAATGGCAAGATCTCAAACGAGTTGAATATCCAATGGATCCATGAATTTCTGTAAAATAGGTATATGCTAATCTTTTGTTGATGGGTTTATTAAATGATTAACCTACAAATTCAGGTGTAAATTATTTCCTCTACCTCTGGCTAGCCTGGGATATTCATTTGGAATCCAATGATCATTCCAAACAGAAATATTATCGCCTGAATCCAATCTTATCCGACTATTGAATCAATAGATCCCCTGCTGAAAGTAGGCTCTTACATCTAAAGGATGGGGAATAGTTTTTTTTTTTTTGCTTTCAAAGAGTGTAAATTCCTGAAGTATCTCCTTTAAGTACTTTCACCACTAGAGAGTCTGAAAACTGATACAGACGCCATAACTGTTTTGCGAATAAGATCATATTAAAATTTTATAGGGAGCGGAAATCGAGTCCACCCTCCTTATTTGATTAACATAATTTATCCCATGATATCCAATGGAGACCGCAATCACTTTCATTTGTATTTTACCAGCAATTTTAAATTGCACTAGTTAACTTCGAAGTTAACGACTGGGAAAGTTCAAAGCATGACATAATATAGGTCGATAGGGCAAGCGCCACTGATTTGATCAAGATCTCCCCCCTCCCCGCCCCTTTAGAGAGAAACTTTGCAGGCCAACCATTCACTCTAACGTGAAGATTCTCGTTAATATAATTGAATATTTTGCTCTTCGATCCACCATAAGTTTATGGGATTCCAAGATACGATTCCAGACCAAATTCCTTATTAATACCAATAATCCTTTAAATTTTAGTCATCAAAAGGTTTGGAATATCTTTGCCGAACATAATCAAAGACTTTTTAAAATTGATCTCTTGTCCTGAGGCTGACCATACTTCTTCAGAACATCTAAAATAACTTGACATTCGTCCACCTCTGTCTTACAAAAAAACTATCATCTACAAAAAGAAGATGTGAAATCGTTGGGTTTCCCTAGCTATCTTAATGCATGTTAGAGCCTTCTCCCTTTCCTTTATCCAAAGATTAGCAATAAAAACTTTGGTACATATAATGAATAATGGATTCTCGTGTCTTAGGTCATTAATCATTACTTTAAAAGAAACTGACCTAACGCACCACACTATCCATGATATCCATATATGTCCAAATCAAACTGACCTAAGACCGCTTCCAAGAATGTCCATTCGATTCTATCATATGTTTTATTCATATCAGTCTTTACTGCCATAGATTTTTCTATACATGATGGATTTGTTTGAAATCCATGATCATTTCCGGAGCAATCAAAATATTATCAGTTATAAATCTTCCATATATGAAAGCCGACTAAGTTTTGGATATTAACCGCGGTAGGACCTTTTTGAGCCGGAAACATATAAATTTTGAAATGATCTTGTAACCCACATTGCAAAGGTTTATTGGTAAAAATTCCGCCATCCTTTTTGGTTTCTCCATTTTTAGTATAAGACAAATATGAATCTATCGTGAAGTCTCTCATTAATATAATTGAACATTTAGCTCTTCAATCCACCCTAAGTTTATGGGATTCCAAGATACGATCCCAGACCAAATTCCTTATTAATACCAAGAATCCTTTTAAGGTTAATCATCAAAAGGCTTGGAATATCTTGCCGAACATAATCGAAGACTTTTTAAAATTGATCTCTTGTCCTGAGGCTGGCCATACTTCTCGAGAACATCTAAAATAACTTGACATTCGGCCACCACTGTCTTACAAAACAAACTATCATCTACAAAAAGAAGATGTGAAATCATTGGATTCCCCTAGCTATCTTAATGCATGTTCTCCATTTTCTTTATCCGAAGATTAGCAATCAAAACTTTGGTACATATAATGAATAATGAATTCCCTTGTCTTAGGCCATTAATCATTACTTTAAAGAAAATTGACCTAATGCACCACACTATCTATGATATCCATATATGTCCAAATCCAAACTGATCTAAGACCGCTTCCAAGAATGTCCATTCGATTCTATCATATGTTTTACTCATATCAGTCTTTATTGCCATTGATTTTTCTATACATAATGGATTTGTTCGAAATCCATAATCATCTACGGAGTAATCAAAATATTATCAGTTATAAACCTTCCAGATATGAAAGCCGACTGGGTTTTGGATATTAACCGCGGTAAGACCTTTTTGAGCCGGAAACATAGAAAGTTTGAAATGATCTTGTAACCCACATTACAAAGGCTTATTGGTCAACATTTCGCTATCTTTTTTTGTTTCTCCATTTTTAGTATAAGACAAATATGAGTCTCATTTAACCTTCTACCAAATGGTATCAAAATGAAAGAAATTCCTAATTAAAGTAACCAAACCCCATTTAGTCGAAGGCCAAAACCACTGATAAAACAGAGCTGTTATACCACCGGGACCCGATGATTTTTCCTGATGCATAGTAAAAAGTGGTTTTTAACCTCTTCTTTTGATGTATCCCTTGTTAGAATAATATTCATATCTCTTCTTATTATTGGTTGTATCGCTTGTGTCAAAAATAAAATTTGAAAATAATCAGTAGCTGTAGATTCCAACCCTTAGTCTATTACCTCTCATTTTACAGCTGCATTAAAGAGACCAAATATTTTGTTCCTTGCTATCCTTTGATTAGTTGATTCAGATTACGAGATTTTTTTTTTGTCCTATTACATCCTGATTCCACTGTTTCCAGTAGACCTTCTTTTTCAGCCATCTTTTGCCAAAACGGAAAATTATCTTGAAGAAGATATTTTTGGAATTGAAATCAACCAATATTGGCTTGTGATCTGAGCATATCCTTTCTAAATATTTCACCTTAGAATGATTGTAGAGATGGTGCCATTTCTCATTAATCAAGGGCTCGATCAAGTTTAAATTGAATTGGATTTTTATTTCTACGTCCCCGCAAAGACAATTGATTACATGAGCACTGAAATTCCAACATTCCACGATGACGTGTCATGTTATTAAAAGGTACTAAAGATGATGATGTCCGCATAAGACCTCTTTTTCATGATTTCTGGTTAACTCATTGAAATCCCTTATCATTACTTTGAGTACCTATTCGGTTTAATCGTTCTCACACCAAATCCCTAAATTTGACTACCAGATCTCTATAAACAAAATATAAAAACACATTTTTGCCATTGAATATTGGACTCACATTAATTAATCGGTTATTCGAATCACAAACTTCAAGTTTTATTTCTTCATTAGAAAACAACGCCAAACCTCCACTACAACCACGGGGTTGAACTGTAAACAATTTATTATAACCAAAACAAAGCTGATATTTTTGTAAATACTAAAAATATTGCTTTGTTTATGATAAAATATTAAATCTGGCTTGAACTTCTTCCACACATCCCGCAAATGCTCAACTGTCATGTCTCTTTCTATTCCTTGACAGTTCCAACTCAATATCTTCACGGTTTAGCCGGTGGCTTCGAGAGATAAACCGTCCCTGTCTTAGGGCATTAATCATTACTTTAAAGGATTCCCTTGTCTTAGGCTATTAATCATTACTTTAAAAGAAACTGACCTAACGCACCATACTATCCATATATGTCCAAATCCAAACTAACCTAAGAACGCTTCCAAGAATGTCCATTCGATTCTATCATATGTTTTACTCATATCAGTCTTTATTGCCATGGATTTTTCTATACATGATAGATTTGTTCGAAATTCATGATCATCTCCGGAGCAATCAAAATATTATCAGTTATAAACTTTCCAGATATGAAAGCCGACTGAGTTTTGGATATTAACCGCGGTAGGAGCTTTTTGAGCCAGAAACAGAGAAAATTTGAAATGATCTTGTAACCCACATTGCAAAGGCTTATTGGTCAAAATTCTGCTATCCTTTTTGGTTTCTCCGTTTCTAGTATAAGACAAATTTGAGTCTCATTTAACCTTCTACCAAAGGTACCAAAATGAAAGAAATTCCTAATTAAAGTAACCAAATACCATTTAGATGAAGGCCAAAACCGCTGATAAAACAGAGTTGTCATACCACTGGGGCCTGATGATTTTTCCGGATGCATAGTAAAAAGTGGTTTTTAACCTCTTCTTCTGATGTATCCCTTGTTAGAATAATATTCATATATCTTCTTATTATTGGTTGTACCGCTTGGATGACCTCTGAAGGTTCACCGGGAGAATTTTTCGAAAATAAAATTTGAAAATAATCAGTAGCTGTAGATTCCAACCCTTAGTCTATTACCTCTCATTTTCCAGCCGCATTAAAGAGACCAAAAATTTTGTTCCTTCCTCTCCTTTGATTAGTTGAACCGGATTACGACAGTTTTTTTGTCCTATTCCATCATGATTCCATTGCTTCGAGTAGACCTTCTTTTTCCAGCCATCTTTTGTCAAAATGGAAAATTATCTTGAAGGAGATATTTTTGGAATTGAAATCAACCAATATTGGCCTGTGATCTGAGCATATCCTTTTTAAATATTTCACCTTAGAATGAGTACAGAGATGGTGCCATTCCTCATTAATCAAGGGCTTGATCAAGTTTAAACTGAATTGGTTTTTTATTTCTACGTCCCCGCAAAGACAATTGATTACATGAGCACTAAAATTACAACATTCCACAATGACGTGTCATGTTATTAAAAGGTACTAAAGATGATGATGTCCGCATAAGACCTCTTTTTCATGATTTCTGGTTAACTCATTGAAATCCCTTATCATTAACCAATGTTCCCATCTTTGAGTACCTATTCGGTTTAATTGTTCTCACACCAAATCCCTAAATTTGACCACTAGATCTCCGTAAACAAAAGATAAAAACACATTTTTGCCATTGAATATTGGACTCACATTAATTAATCGGTTATTCAAATCACGAACTACAAGTTTTAGTTTCTCATTAGAAAACAACGCTAAACCTCTACTACAACCACGGGGTTGAACCGTAAACAATTTATTATAACCAAAATAAAGCTGAAATTTTTGTAAATACTGAAAATATTGCTTTGTTTATGATAAAATATTAAATCTGGCTTGAACTTCTTCCACACATCTCGCAAATGCTCAACTGTCATGTCACTTTCTATTCCTTGACAGTTCCAACTCAATATCTTCATGGTTTAGCCGGTGGCTTTGAGAGATCAACCGTCCCTGTCTTTTTTATTTCTCTTGGCAAGTTGGATACCTCCTTAATCTTTGCTTTGCTCCCCCCCACCAACTAACATCATGTTCCTCTTCTTAGAATTCACATTTAAGCACTACGGGACCACGAACCGATTGCCTTTATGATCCTTTTGTGAAATCAATTTGATCCCTATCAATGCCTTATTAATCTCATCAATAATCGAGTTCACATACGGACAAGTAGTAGATATACATGTATGTATTGTTGGAGGATCCAATGAACTCTTTTCCAGGGCTTTCTCTTCCATCATGGAGTACTCCTTCTCTATTCTATCTACCAAATCTCCCTCCTCAAACAGAATGTCCTCATCATTTTCCTCAGACTGTCCATTATCCTGCTGGAAACCATCAAGGACTAAACCCTCCTTAAACTTTTTCTCAACTGTCTTCATGCTGTGTTGTTTTTTTATCAGAACTCACGGCCAAACCAGACCCACTTTGCAAAGTTGCAACAACCTTTGCTTTTCCTGACTTATCCCCTTATCTTCTAAGCTTATGAAGATGTGCTGGCCATGTTGAGGAACCATTTCTTTCAACTTTTGTTGCATCTCTGTCTCCTTCCCTTCTAACATCTCTGTTATCTCTGTTTGAACACCTTTCTTCTCTTGTCTTTGATATAAACTACTATCTATGTGTCCATAATCCCTCTTCACCGATGCCTCCTCTTTGTTTGCAAAATCAGTGAAATTGAACGCGCTTTTAACCGTACGCCGCTTTTAATTCTCCCTCACAGCCTCTTCTGGTCTGCTAGTTATCTGTTGGCCCTTGATTTCATGATATTCACCTTTCATGCTCTCAATATTCCTGACTGATTTTCCCAACTCAGAGTACTCCTCAACCAGATGCGATAACTTGAAATAGTGGTGTCAGTAATTAACAAGTTTCTCATACTCCAAACTAACCTTCACTTCCTCTCCATTGTCAAAAGGAATGATAATCCTAAATTTCAACGGATTGAAGCCATTGATTGTAACTTTTACACTTCCAGATTCTTTATCAATCTCTTCCACAACCCTTAAAGCCTTTCCAACAACTCGAATGGTCTCATATGCCCAGTAATGAAATGATATATCAAGTACCGTAACCCAGAAGGTGATACCAGATGGATAAGAGCAAGAGACCACCGACTCTAATCTCTCCACCTAAATCATCCAAGAGTCATAGTGATAAAGATCATTCCTCAAAACATCCAGAAGATCCTCTATAGTATGGAAATTAAAAGAAACTTCCCAAAATCCAAATCATCCCCAAAGACCTTAGCTTCCAAATCTTTGGCATGTTGTGGATCATAGAGTTCATATTCTGAAACCTTGAATTTCATACTCTATCTAATAAGAGTCAGAGAGTATTATTGAATACGCCTGTAACACCCCCGATCATGGATAGTCAAAGTTGACTAAATCGACCGTGCAACAATCAAACAAGAACATGTACAACCAACTAGCCAAACCTCAACTAGACCAAAGATGCTACAATGCATACCTAGCTAGACATTCGTTCCGAGGTTCCAAAAACAGATTCGAGAACCCTAGACCAAACGTCCAAGCACACATATCCTACTGAACATAACTCAAGGCTTCTCAACCCGAGTTAGGTCCAATAACTAGTTCGCCCGGACTAGGACTAGTATCACATGAAACCCAAGTTTAAGGAATACATTTTTATACATAATTATACTTAGGTTCTCAAACGTGATACAAAAGCGTATATACATGCCGGAAATGAGTCTAGTACTCAAAATGCTATCATACATATTAAACATTAGTCATTTACAAAAGGCAAAATAAACTACTGCTGGTTCCTAGTGTTCCTTGTGTACACCCGTATGGTTTACCCGCTAATGGTCACCTGCAAAACAAGTAGAGTCATAAGCAACTAATTTGCTTAGTGAGTTAGGGCTCCCCTAACATACATATGGATATCCCAACCAAAACCCAAAATAATAATCACACGCAATCATGCATAACATAAGCAATGGAAGCATTATATATGCATCTTTCAAGTTATGAGTTTTAATATTTAAGTTTTCATTAAGGCATTTCGCGATTGACTACTTCCCTTCACATCATACCAGAAGTCATCACTCAGCCCGTATCCACAAAGGCTAAACGACTGATGATACCTCATCATTCCAATGGCCTTATGTTAATAAGGAATTTGCAGTGGAAATCTACATCGTCATGTAGACACGGCCCTAGGCTGTAATCCCGTCTCTCCGTGTCTTCGTGTACTTAAACTAGTGCACTTTTGGACTAGTTAAGCCACGGTATTTAGGGAAGTGTCAAACTGCAATCATTACTAGTTTATATTGTTTACCGAGCAATTAAGCTGTAAGTAAACTTATAAACACAGAGCAACCATCAAGCATCAATGCAATCATGCACACTCATACTTGCTTTGTAGTAAAACAATACGCATACACCAAGACTCACCTTTGGTTTGATGAAAGGTCATGGTTTATCTTGGAAATCTCTATCCACGTTTCTGATTAAACTTGGAATTAGGATCTAGACCGAATAGGATCACTTTCGAATTTTAGACTTATTTTTTCATGATCCCGCCGAAAATTTCACCTAATTTTCATGATGGTTCCAAGCTTTGGATTAATAAACTAAGGTTATATTCATGCTCAGAACGCGAATACATGTCGGACTGGAAAGTTTGGGTTCGATTGGCTTACCCTAAATTTTTCCCCGAGCAGTTCGATAACGGTTCACGACGGACTGGATTATCGGCCTATCTGGGCTGTAATTTGGGGTATCTCCAACCACTAAATCCAGAAAATAAGGTTAGATTCAAGATCAAAAGGCAAAATCGAGTTGGGTAGGTGAGTTTGGGTTGAACAGCTTACCCGCAAAACTTTTCCGACGAACCAGAGTTCACGGCTCACGGTCACGGTTCACGAAAAGATTTGGACAGAGATTTGCTATGGTTTTTGGATACGAAAATGGGAGCAGCTGGGTCATATTTATAGGAAAATTTTCGTCCAGCTGCTTGTGGTGACTCGTTGCGACACCACGTGCTTACCGATTTGTCGTGCTTACTGATTTGTCGTGCTTAATGATTTGTCGTGCTTACTTATGATGCAGGACCAGGCTTGTGGATGACACACGCCCACACACAGCTGACACACACCCAAACTAGCACACAGGTAGGTGAGTCACCCAGCAGCTTACCCATGGTTCTCGGAAAAACTGCCTGATTCAGTCCGTTTCGGCCGTCGAGTTAATCTCTTGAACCAAACTGATTTTTCTTCATCCAATCTATATTTATAAATCCTTTTTATCCTTTCCATAATCCTCTAAATGGGTTGAGAACAATCTGGTCCTATTTCGATCACATCATATCGTATAAGGCTTACCGAGTTTTTGCCGCACGTACCGCGTGACCCAAATTCTATTTTCTTCGTACCAACTTGATAATCTCTCGATCCAAATTTACTTCCTTAGCTTTATTTTCCTTTTACTTAACGTGTCTACCCTGATTTGGCTCTCTTGTCCCAATCTCAACCCTTTTTACCCACGATATGCCACGTATCGTCGATATGGTCAACTAACTCGAACCACAATTAAATTCCTCTGATCCAACTGAGATTTTCTTTGACCAAATATGATTTTAAGGTCTCTTATAAATTTCCTAATTCCACTTGGCTTGATTTGGAACTTTGGATCCAACCTATCTTGACCTAGCCGTATCAACCGTCCTTACGAGTGAAAATTGAAACTCACTCGACCCGGTTTTCTTTAGTTTCGATCCAAGATCTTATCTTGACATTCTCTTGAGAATTATAAGTGAATTTTTCTTGGTCCAATATAGCCCTTATCAGGGTCATTACATTCTCCCCCCCCCCCCCAACAGAATTCGTCCCGAATTCATAAGGGTTCTTAGGTCCGCAGAGAGTTCTGGGTAAGTTGTATGCAATTCCTCTTTATCTTCCCAATCTACCATATCCAATGTTCCTTTTCCAACCGTTTGGTCTTGAAAAATGTATCAGTTCTTTAACTTTCTAACTTATCATTTCTCTCATCTGTTCCGGTCTTTTAGGATAAGTTAAATTGGTTTGAAGAGCTTCTATCCATTGGGGTTCTATCATATTCGGATCACGGAATATATTTCCGTTACATGAATACATAGGACACTGGCTCAAGTGCCATGTCTGAAGGAATATCGAAATAATAGGTGACTTCTATTACTCCTCTTATAACACACAACATACCCTGTGGCCAACTTCTCTATCTTTCCACCTCTCTTTCCCTTTCCAGGCAGTGCAGTTACTTTTAACTATAGCCCATCTCTGACATCCAAATCATTCTTCTTCTTCTTCCATAGTCTCCATATTACTATTGACAGTTTTGTTCCCTCTTCATATTATTTTATACTCGAGTGGTAGTTATTATTATACGATAATTCTACCAAGGGTAAGTACTATTCCCAGTACTTAATATATCCAGCTCACATGATCGAAGTAATTTTCTAACGCCCATTCTGTTCTCTGATTTTGTCCATCGGTCTGACGATAAAAAGTTGTACTCATGTGGAGATTGGTTTCCAAGGGTTATGGAGAGGCTCACAAAACTATGCTGTGAACCTTAATCATTTCCTGATGTATACTTGATTAAGACTTCAACCTTGTCCATAAAGTTGTCACACTTGTCCTACTAACTTCGAATTGGCTTTTACAGTGACAAGTGACTCACTATCTTTCTTCTAGTGGCTCCTGTGTTTATCACATGTTTCAGTAATACAATAACTCTTTATTCTCTAATGGTCTGATCTTATCAGATAAACTGATCTTCTGTCGTTGACCCACGGTTGTACTCTGAACTGATCAGTTTAACCCAACTCAAAATCCTCAAAACAAAAGCAGTTCTTCTTAAATCAACTAATCTTTTCTTGATCAAAAATTTCCAAGGATCCAAACCCATCATAACATTGTTGTCTTATCTGAACCTAACCGTCCTCTACCAAACTGTCTGTACCGCTATGTCCATCAGGTTGTTCTGTCTTGACCCCAAATTTCTCTCTTGGCATCTTATAACAAGAATATCTTGGCCGTCCATTCCAAGTTTCATAGGAAAACATACCAAATCCTTCATGGTAGCTATTGTTGTATGAAATGCTACAATGGCAAATAGCCTTCCTAACTCCCTGGCCAATGTAACACACACCTTCGAAGTAATTCTCCCAAATTCTTATAATTCACCTCCGTTAATCCATTTGTCCTGAGATGGAAAAATTTACTTATACGAAGGCTGGTTCCCGATTCTTACTGCAAGGCCTACCAGAATTGATCTTTGAACCTTGGTTCACGGTCAAATACTACATTGGTTAAAACTCCATGTAATTTCACCATGTGCTTCAGGTGCGGTTCAACTATTACTCCTAGTTTGTCGACAAGTTTTTAATGGGTAGAAAATAAGCATTCTTGATCAGTCGGTTTACAATTACTCATGGAGCATCGTTACTTCGTCCTGGTGCCCTTGATAATACAGTTATAAATTCCATGACCACTGCTTCCCATTTCCATTTTGGGATCATTAAGCTCTGTATTAATTTCCCGCTGGTACATGATGCTCAGCTTTAATCTATTGACAAGTCTAACATCGTGTCACCCATTACACAACTAATCTCTTCATTCCCGGCTAATGGTAGTAACAATGAATATCATAGTACATCTTAGTACTTCCTAGATGGATGCTAAGTAAGGAATGATGTATCATGTCCTCTTAGCTGTCTCAATGCATAGACAATGACCTTTTCGTCTTGCATTAACACGCATTTAAATCGATTAGACGTGCGATCTTCCTCTTTGCTTTATTTAAATGGTATACCTTTCATAACATTATTTGGGTAAAGCCACTCATGTACCATCTTAATCTTTTCCTGGCCGGGAGGGAATCCCTATTCAAATACTTCGTGTCTTCACAACCAATTTTTCCTCTTCTGGAAATGATATTTGCTAAATTATCAAAAAGCTTTTGGCTCCTTAAGCGATTCTAAACTTTTCTCACATACTTTTCATGATTCTCGACGCTTCGTATCTTCGTGAGTATATCATCGATAAAGATGATTACCAACTCGTCCAAGTATTCCCAAAGAAACTTCATCCATTAATCTTGTGAATGTTGTTGGTGCATTAGTAGGTCCAAACATCATGACTATAAAGCCGTGATGACAATATCGCGTCCTAATGGCAGTCTCCATGATGTCGAACTTGCCTACCCATTCCCACCAATTTTGCTTATTGATTTCCTAAGCATTGCTGATGTAATGGTAAAAAATATGGTATAACCGCCAAACCTAACTGGTTATCCTCACTATGCTTGACAATGAATCTCACTTCATTCGTCTCGGATTACAAGTTTGATGGCAACTTGTTGCTAAATCCCTCCTAGAGAACTAACTTGCACCTTCAGGTGGATCCAATCATTCTTCAATCCTTGATACCATATACTTGTTCTTGATTATGGTTCTATTGATCCCTTGATACACTATCCCCCATCATTTGCTTCTTTCCTTCCCTTCCTAAACGGTTTAGAGTTGTCCAATGGTACTAAATCTCGTCCGCTACATTCTTCCTTTAACATATCCTAGAGGTAGTGTTCATCATATCTTGCATGAACATGGTAATTCTTGTACTCAACTGCAAGCTTCCATCATTCTTCTCTACAGAGTACTGGAGCTTCTCACGGTGATGAACTTGGTCGAATTTTTTTTTTTTTCAACAAATCTTCTCACTGTTCCTCTGACTCAACTAAAAGAACCGGATCATATGGGTTGGTGCCTTGGTTATCAGAGATGCACTCGATTCAAGAGAAATGGTAAATGATTACTTCAGAGAGGATGTAGTCCTTTAACAGTTTGAACCCATCCTCATACTTCTTCATAACTAAAATATCTTCAAGCTTCCGTTTATCCTCTAGTCCTTCTCCCACAATGGTCAATACCAAGTAGACTTCCCTTTCTCTTAACCCATCATAATCTTCAATGCTAAAACCAGATGCATTCCTGATCTTGAATGGATTCTTGAATGCATCTTCACTGATCATCCATATTCCTCCCGTGTAATTGTTCCTCTGTATTCTTCACTTTCCCAACCAACTTTTCCTTCTTCCCTTCGGGTCTGACTGATCTTGGATTCTTAAACTGATCTCACAATCACTGATGAAGACTTGTTACTCTGGACTTGTACAATCCTTACTTCTTCATAACTCAAATACTCAGAATCTTCATACTCATCCATAATCAAACGGCTTCACGCTGACCTATGGATATAACCAATAGACCGGCTAAGAAGGATTTTGTATCAATCCACACTAGAACTCCCAGCAGTAACTTATGGCTTGAAAGTTTTGGTTTATGGGTGTTCTAATGGGCACACACACCCCTTCAAAACCGTAAAAGTTCCCTCACAACTCGCTACGACCCCAGGAGACACAAGACTATGTGCTACTTCTGAGTCAAACAAAACGTGTGTGGGAACACCACTAACACGTAATGTTACTAGACATGCATTCAAATTTTCATTTATAATTTCATACTCATCATGAAATCAATCATCAAGTAAACATAATTATCATTTCAATCAATCACATCATGAGTTAAAACCCTTACGTACCTGTAATCGAAACTTTGATGGATTTAGAAAGGTTCAGTTACTTACATATAAGGATTAGTCGAGTTCCGATGATGCTTATCACCAAGCCGAAGCTTTATCACCACCGTCTCCTTGATTCTCGGATTGTTTGTGAAGGATTTCGAGGAGTCAAAGAAGTACGTGGACAACTAATCGAGTAATGACCATTCCTTTTGCAGAAATAACAAGTGACATAGTTCGGAACAAATTCGGGTTGTCTCATGCTTGGACAAGCCCATGGATAATATCCAACTCGACCGCAATGATAACATTCAAGGGTCATGTCTATTGGAGTTGTATATCTGCACCGAGTTCTCTGTCCTCGTTCTTGGCTAGTCGATAGAGGTATATATGATCCAAATGTCATGTTCGTTGGATGTGAGGATTCAGGGGATGATGATTTTTTGGAAAACCATCCACCATAACATGTTCATCTCTGACCATAACCGCATGAGTCTTCCACCACATTCACCAAATTCTCACCAACTGATTCCTCCTTGTTACCCGCTGGTGGATCAGATCCGATTGGGCTATCTGAATCATCACATGGATATCGACTTGAACACTGATAACTTGGTGCACGAGGTGCTGATGGCTGTCTCCATGGCCATCCTCCATGCGTAATAATCAACCGCGGTGGCATTGCTGCATCAAGAAATAAGGTAAGTCCTTATCCCAACCTATTCTAAAGTACAGGAGCCATCCAGTTTATCCTAATTGCCTTTTACGACCTATTTAACTCGATAAATCATTTGAAAATCAAGTCCCATTTGAACATGGTCAGAACCATGCTCTGATACCATCTTTTGTAACACCCCCGATCATGGATAGTCAAAGTTGACTAAATCGACCGTGCAACAATCAAACAAGAACATGCACAACCAACTAGCCAAACCTCAACTAGACCAAATATGCTACAATGCGTACCTAGACATTCGTTCCGAGGTTCCAAAAACATATTCGAGAACCCTAGACCAAATTTCCAAGCACACATATCCTACCGAACATAACTCAAGCCTTTTCAACCCGAGTTAGGTCCAATAGTTAGTTCTCCCGGACTAGGACTAGTATCACATGAAACCCAAGTTTAAGGAACACATTTTTATACATAATTATACTTAGTTTCTCAAACGTGATACAAAAGCGTATATACATGCCGACAATGAGTCTAGTACTCAAAACACTATCATACATATTAAACATTAGTCATCTACAAAATGCAAAATAAACTAATGCTGGTTTTCTAGCGTTCCTTGTGTACACCCATATGGTTTACCTGCTAATGGTCACCTGCAAAACAAGTAGAGTCATAAGAAACTAATTTGCTTAGTGAGTCAGGGCTCCCCTAACATACATATGAATATCCCAACCAAAACCCAAAATAACAATCACATGCAATTAGGATCTAAACCGAATAGGATCACTTTCGAATTTTAGACTTATTTCTTCATGATCCCGTCGAAACTTTCACCTAAGTTTCGTGATGGTTCCAAGCTTTGGATTAAGAAACTAAGGTTATATTCATGCTCAGAACGCGAAAAAATGTCGGACTGGAAAGTTTGGGTTCGATAGGCTTACCTTAAATTTTCCCCCGAGCAGTTCGATAACGGTTCACGACGGACTGGATGGTCGGACTGTCTGGACTGTAATTTGGGGTATCTCCAACAACCAAATTAAGAAACTAAGGTTAGATTCAAGATCAGAAGGCAAAATCGAGGTGGGTAGGTGAGTTTGGGTCGAACAGCTTACCCACAAAACTTTCCCGACGGACCACGGTTCACGGCTCACGGTCACGGTTCACGGACAGATTTGGACAGAGCTTTGCTATGGTTTTTGGATAGGAAAATGGGAGCAGCTGGATCATATTTATAGGAAAAGTTTCGTCCAGCTGCTTGTGGTGACTCATCGCTCACGGCCGCGACACCATGTGCTTACCGATTTGTCGTGCTTACTGATTTGTCGTGCTTAATGGTTTGTCGTGCTTACTTATGATGCAGGACCAGGCGTGTAGATGACACACGCCCATACACAGCTGACACACACCCACACATAGCTGACACACGCCTAAGCTAGCACACAGGTAGGTGAGTCACCCAGCAGCTTACCCATGGTTCTCGGAAAAACTGTCTGATTCAGTCCGTTTAGGCCGTCGAGTTAATCTCTTGAACCAAACTGATTTTTTTTCAACCAATCTATATTTATAAGTCTTTTTTATCCTTCCCATAATCCTCTAAATGGGTTGAGAACAATCTGGTCATATTTCGATCACATCAGATCGTATAAGGCTTACCGAGTTTTTGCCGCACGTACCGCGTGACCCACATTCCATTTTCTTCGTACCAACTTGATAATCTCTCGATCCAAATTTACTTCCTTAGCTTTATTTTCCTTTTACTTAACGTGTCTACCCTGATTTGGCTCTCTTGTCCCAATCTCGACCCTTTTTACCCACGATATGCCCCGTATCGTCGATATGGTCAACTAACTCGAACCACAATTAAATTCCTCTGATCCAACTGAGATTTTCTTTGACCAAATATCCTTTTAAGGTCTCTTATAACTTTTCTAATTCCACTTGGCTTAATTTAGAACTTTGGATCCAACCTATCTTGACCTAGCCGTATCAACCGTCCTTACGAGTGAAAATTGAAACTCACTCGACCCGGTTTTCTTTAGTTTCGATCCAAGAGCTTATCTTGACATTCTCTTGAGAATTCTAAGTGAATTTCTCTTGGTCAAATATAGCCCTTATCAGGGTCATTACAACGCCTTTCCACATCCAACAGTGTCATTTTTATCATTTCTGTCTGATTGATAGATAGATTATCTGCCATGATACCAGATTGCACCATTGAACCCTTCACAAACCTCTGCCAGAACATCACACACCCACGATCAATCCAACAAAAATCTCCAGAAGCAAAGAGGCAAAGCTCTGGAAAATTTAACAGTGTATAGAGAGAGAGCAACTGATAATAAGGTATAACGAATATTAAGATATCTCCACCACACCCTATTTCCAACCACTTGCCATAAACCAAATTTTTTTAATCTACATATCCCGGTTCCAATCTCATGTAGCCTCTGATTTTTCGCTGCTAGATCCTGAGGAGATCTCCTAATCATCACTAGCATTCTATACAAAATAAGCCCCTGATTAATGCGACCAGATACCCGATGTAAAGAAGTATCATGATAAATCTCCATACTATCCATGCAATCCCATTGATTATATCTCCAAAGCATGTTAATAAGCATTCAACTGTCCCAAATATTCCTTATTTCCATTAACCCTTCACGAAGTCTCACTCACCATCTTGACAAATTTTTCTTCTTCGAACCAGAAGAGAAACAACAGCAAAATGGATTTATCCCTGGCTGATATCAAAGAACAAAGGCAACCCACATCATCTGCCAATAACACAATTTGCCAAACCCTTCGAGCCTTTGATCGATTACCGAAAGTGAAATTTTAATTTGGGCAACATAAACCATATAACAAAGCAATGTGCCGTCACCATAAAAACGGAGCTAGAATCTTACTCAATCGATGACCCAGATCGCGCATCTTCCCAAATAAGGTTCCATTCCGAGTCGAGTTGCTACTCGATCTGTAGTTGAGAAACTTATGTACCAACCCCATATTCACATTGAAACCCATTAAACCGTCCACCAACCCCCTTTGAATCTCCCTTGAACTAGCCGACCATATCCAAATTGTTGCCATAAGATCCAATCGTAGTCCATTTTCAAAGACCTAGGGGGTGATTGGTAAGGACTTTAACTATTGACTGTTACTTTCATTTTTTTTAAAATTGCTTTAGAGAATTTAACTTTCAAAAAAGTTGGTTGTGACTTTAAAAAAACAAAATTCATATTTTGTAGGCTTAAAAAAAAACTAACGAAACAAGAACAAAATTTAAAGAAAATGGCTGTGAGAATTTTTAGGAGGAATTTTAGGACTTTAGAGATTTTTAAATCAAAAAAGTTTGATGGGGTAAATTGTGACTTTAATAACTTTAATTTTTTTAAAAGTCTTTACAGTTTTAAAAGTTCAATTGCCAATCAACCCCCTAAATTGATCGCCTTCGCCATTGCCATTACAGAGCTTTTTAAAAAAGTGAATTTACATAATTTTTTAAGATAAAAATTAATTTCACTCATCCACTAAGGCGGCATGTAGGAATGACCAATTTGAGCAACCCAACCCAACCAAATCCGATCCAACAAAAAAAAACCCAAAATAGTTTGGATATGGGTATATACAAACCTAATTAAGTCTAATAATATATATATACTAGATGATTACCCGCGCCTACGCGCAGATTTTTCTCATTCATAATTTTTTTACAAAATACTATTTTACAGTGCAATTCAGTAAATTATAATTTGAGAAGTATGTGCAAATCGCCTTATCAAAGTAGAAACCAGTCTCATAAATCTTAAAATCAAGAATGAATACGGTTCACCATATCACATTATATTCTTTTAACAAAGTTTTTTTGAATAGCTATTTTTAAGCAAATGTAGTTTGTTGCACTTGAACTAATGCTTACATTACAAAATCAAAGCTGGCATGAGTCGAGTCGAGAGGTTTCTTTGTCTTTCAAATAAACCCGAGAGGAGTCGTCGAGTCATAACACACGCTGAATTATAAGTCATTCCTTGCACGTCCATCTCTCGCAATAACAGTTTAGGAGTCTTGAGTAGCACCGCTTGTGGACCATTGGATCCCACGACATGCATTTGTTAATCTCATCTTCCTGCTAATCATATAACTAAATTATATATTGGAACAAATACATGAATGTAATATTCCAAATTTATACATACTGTAAACGTGAACATGAAATTTGCAGGTGCATTTGAAAGTTATTGTCCCTAGATTATGAATCGTGTGAAAAATCTCAAAAACATTATGAACTCATGTGGTTGTCCTGCAGAAAATGTGACCTACAATATAATGGTTATGATTGACTGTTGCAACATTATTCATTCTTATAAATCAGCTTCTGCCCTAGTACAGCCTAGATGATGAAGAATGCGAGAAGCTCAGTCCAGAATAGAACTGAAGCATGGCTTCAGTGTGAACAAGCATTGGCTCATAACTTCCACATCTATTATGATTTTCTTTAATAACCATTTAAAAATAAATCACTTTAAGATTAGACCCTAAATAAACCATATTTTAACAAAGAATACATTAAAAAGTGTGAATATAAGGTATCTCCTTCTGGATTTGGGGGATTTTTCGCAGCTAACTGAGCTGAAAATTCTCTAAAATGAAATTAAGATTAAACCTACAATGTGGCACTCAAGTTAAAAGGAAGCGAAGAGCCGATGAAAGTACTGACCTTGCAATTGGCTAATGCAAAGGATTCACTTATGCGGTGAAAAAAATAATTACTCTATCTATGGTCTTTTTTGAACTGCATAAGTGTAACACGAAGCTCCAATAATGTTCTTTGTTATAGTATTGACTACGCTTCTAGTCTGTTCTATCGCTGGAATTGTAAGGTTTAATCATTCAGAAGATCAACAACGAACCAACATAAACAGATCGATTCATTGGGAATTCTTGTTTGACTTCGATGTACCTTGTCGATTCATGGATTTACTATGTGCTTGTTCTCGTCAGGTGCACCCTTTTTCTCATCTGAAAGTTGTAGAAGCATGCATTAAAATCTAATCATATCAAATAAAATCTAAACAACGGCATAGACAGTTTTTAGTATACTCTTCATTCACCCAAAGAGAAAACATTCAACCTTATTTCTGCCAGGCATGGACAGTTTTTGTTTCATCAACTTCAATTATCTTCTCGTTTCCTGTGAAAATAACAACAAAAAAACCAAGAAATTTGGAAGCGTTCTCCTTTTGGTCGTTTAAAATCAATCAAATTAAAGAATTGAAACCCTTATGATATTCATGGAAGGAAGAAAGGCAGAAGTACTATTTGTTGGAATTGTGGTTAAAGAAAAGAAAAGTAAGTTGCTTTCAAAATCAGAAGAAAGTTAAAGACTAAAATTTCAAAAGCTTGTTTATTGATCGGATAATCTCTTTGCTCATAGAGCTACATTATTTATAGTTTAATAGTTAACATATTTCTTCAAAGCTAAAATAGGAAAAAACTATATATTTTCCTTTTATTTTAAAAGTAAATAAGACTCTTTCTATTTCTTGACTTTTCCACGCTAACTCATCTTCCTCTTTATTGTGCAGACATGTGTGGCTTCCCCTTTATTTCCAAATCCTAAATTGACATCTCCTTCTTCAATCGATCCTTCTTTGTTCTCAGTCAAATCAAATGACACAAGCTTATTCCAACACTATTAGAGTATAATTTCCTAAATACAATATTCATATGAAATCTAATCATCAAAAAGTCAACAAATAAACTTAACTCTTGCTCCCGAGGGATTCCGTAATGATTCATTCATAGCATATCACACAAAATGAAAGTAACGAACTCGTTGACAAAGCGAAAAAGACGAAGGGATCGAGATATGCATAAGTTACCTAAGAGACATACAAGATTCTCGGACGGATTAGGAGGAAGTTATATTTTTTTTAGAGAATCCTCTATATATTAATTGAAAATATATAAGTGTAAAAAATCTTATGTGCCGATCAAAAAGAAATTTAAGGGACACGTCAATTAAATTAACCAATAATTTTTTTTTAATTAATTCTAGATGCCATGGTGGAAATCTCTACATATCTCATTAATTTTTTAACATAAGCCCACAAATAAATGTGTTACAAATTTAAATCCAATTAAAACGTAACATTTAATATTTTTAAATGTTATATAACATAATGTTTTAATGATGAATCATTTACTGATGTCATATATATATATATATATATATATATATATATATATGTATCTAAAGGTTTTGATAATTTCTATTATAAGAATATACAAGAATTATTGCTATGTTTGTTATCAATCAAACTGTTGGAGTTTATAAAACTATCAACCATATGTACAAATTGTCAATATTGGCGAATGCCAAACAGTTTATACAAAATAAATTGAAAACAAAAAAAAATATTTGAATTTCGAAAAATCATCAGTTTTCACATTTTACTATTTCTTTGGTTTTTTAATTTATTTTAAAAGATTTGTACATACTAACGCGTTAGTTTTTTGTTTTGGTGAACTCAAATAAGTTTGAGATAACCCATAATCTTAAACGTATTCGATTTATATCAAAATTGCTTACATCCAAACCAATTATCATGCAAATTAAATTTTAGAATATAAAATATATTTATCTATATGGGAGATGTAACACATAATCTTGTTATTTCTAATTTCTCCAATATATTTTTTAAAAATCATGATTTTTTGCGTTTGACGCGGATCATAATCTAATCGGCTATGATTAGAGAAGCCGAATCAAGTCGTATTCAACTCGCATGTTATGAAGCAATTCTACTTGAAAGCTGGGATGGAGGGAGAGGGAGATGACGATGGCTGGAGGAGAAGAATCCATTAAAGTGGTTTATGAAAACAAAGAAGTTTATGTAAGAGATTAAAGTCAGACTTGAATATCAATGATTTGTAACCGATGCGATGAAACAAAGAGAAAACGAAAGCATCTTACATTGAAACCTAATTCTCTTCTTACACCGTCGACGAAGTCGAAGAGACGTTAAGTTTTTGACGTTTTGTTTTTTCAAGAGACACGTGCCGGCCTCTCCAGCGCCGAGGTAGCAAGTTTTTAGTTCCATTTTTAAATCAAATAAAACTAAGATTTATTAATAAATTAGGGGATTGCCCACGCGTTGCGTGGATTTAAAAATTAACACGGTAAAATATGCAATATATTGATTATATGTTTGAATGCGTAAGTCTTTTCCCCCTTCCAGAATGCTTCTCAGAAGTCTATTGCTTTTTGTTATCCATTGTCGTTGTAGAAAACATATAAGAAGTGTTTGTTTCAAACCATGAGTTAAAGTGATTATTAAAGCAGAGATTGAAATAGATGGAGAAAAAGAGAGATGGATTATGGGTACGTGAGTTTAAAAGAGCATGCGAGCATGAACATAAATTTTCATTGAACCCAAATTAAATGCATAAATTTAAAATACTAGTCTCTTAAAAACAACACTGACCGGTTGTCTCAAGGTTTTTTTTAGGGTTAATTAGCTGAATATTACTTTTGAGAGAGATAATTGGGAAAGTAGCAGTTCCATTTCGGAATTAGGTAAATAGCAGAGAGAAACAAAACTGGACGAAATTACCCATGGAACTATATAAAAACATAGTTAACTATTTTCATAAAATAGTTACCAATTTAAAAACATAGTTAACTATTTTCAGAGCATAGTTATCTAATTTTATGACATAGTTGACTACATGAAAATATTGTTGTGATAGTTACTTATTTAAACAAACATAGTTAACTACGTTCAGAACGTAGTTACCTATTATAGTTTGCATAATGGAAAAATAACATACATAGTTACCTATTAATTTCCGAACATAGTTAACTACGTTTATGAGTTTTTGTTGTTTTTCATTAAGGGTAAAATCGGAATTTTAGGTGGGTTAAATGCTAATTACTATATTATATTTTATATGATGTTAGATAGTTAATTATAGGTGTAAAGACTAATATAGAGTGTAATTTTCCTTTTTTTATTGGTTTATATCAAATTATGCGGTTGAATATTTGATAATAAGATGAAATGAATGGAAATATGTATGTATGAGAAACTATACAACCCAAATATCTGAACCCAAACGTAGAGTCAAAGAAATTGTGTTTTTCTTTGGAAAATATCGAAAATGTTATTGAGCTTATTGAGATAGCTTTTTTATATTTACAATCCACTGATATTCACTTGAATTTATATTTAGCCAAATAGATTAATATTAAAATCTATTTAAAAAATATAAGGATCATAAAATTAGATTATAACTATAATAATTTGATGTTTTTTTTTGATAAAGGTATAATAACTTGATGTTGACCCAAAAAAAAAAAAACTACAATAACTTGATATGTTATTTTCAGTTCTTTTTTAATAAATAATTTTCTTGATGTAGTGATTGGTAAGAATTTAATTCTATAAACGGTTTTTATTTCTCCTAAAGTTATAAAAGCAAAACAAAATTAATTAGTTTTTCATTAAAATTAAAGGAGAATGACACACGTCACAAATTTATGTGACATAGCAGCTTCTCATAACTTAAGTTTTGAAGAAACCTTAAAATATTATTTAAGATTAAAATATATTTATAAAATATAAGGATCATAAAATTAGATTATAACTATAATAACTTGATGTTGACCCAAAAAATTAAAATTAAAATAACTTGATATGTTATTTTCAGTTCTTTTTTAATAAATGATTTTCTTGATGTAGTGATTGGTAAGAATTTAATGTTATAAACGTTTTTCTATTTCTCCTAAAGTTATAAAAACAAAACAAAATTAATTAGTTTTTTATTGAAATTAAAGGAGAATGACACATGTCACAAATTTATGTGACACATGGCAATTTCTCGTAACTTAAGTTTTGAAGAAATTTTAAAATATTAAATAAGATATATATATATATATATATATATATATATATCAATTTGGGTTTAATGTATTTGGATTGGTTTTTAGATAACTACATATCCCAAATAAAACAAAAATTTTTTTACATAAGTTATATTCGTAAATAACTAAATAGAATTATAAAATTAAGTAAACTAAAATTAATTATTTAATATTAATTTTAAAGTTATATGTAAAATTTTCTAATTTTACTAATAATCGTAAATTAACTACTTTTTTAGCGTAAAAGAAACCATATTTTAATAAAAATTTGACATTCACTTTCAAAGACAAGTCGTTTATTTTATTTTTAAATTTAAGATATCAAGGATAATGTTTTAATTTTATTACATGGTTTTATGAATTATTTTATCTATTGAAATTGCGTAAAAAAATTATTTTAGATGTCATTGTCATTTTTTTATATATAAAAATTCAATAATTGATCCTAATCCAAAACTTAAACAATCCAAATAAAATGAGAGATAGATTTATTTTGGTCAAATTATTTATGATCCAAATAATTTAAACCCAATCTAAAATCTATAAAATTTGATCCAAATTTTATATGAATTGAATTTGGTATAAACCTAGTGCAAATAACTTAAACCCAACCCAAAACTTAAAAAACTCAATCCATAACCTAATTTAGCCACCCCTAGCGGTAACACATAATATCTTGATATATACACAACAACACAACCTAAACTTAATACAACAAAAAGAAAAAAGAAAATTAAGGGACAAGAAGTCACAGAATTGCGCTTCATGTTTCAATATAGCCAAGTTACTTGCACAGAAACTATTCATAGCTGCAATTATTTTGTTTTGAAGGAAAAAAGGCATATAAGATAATTTGGCAAAGAAGAACGTTAAAGCGACCTTACAAGAGGAGACTGTTACATGTCAAATTGTTGCCATTTCTTGATTCATCATCTTCTTTATGACTGGTCCCTCTACTCATTAATTTGCAACTTTATTCTAATAATCTAAATACATTCATGACATTTATTATAGCCACTGTACTACAGTTTTGGTTTTTTTGGGCTTTCAGATAATAAATTAATAATAGAACTAATCTCTTTAGTCTTTACACACAAATTTCGATTTAGTTTTGGTTTGAACATGTTATTTTGGTTACCATCCCTAATTTGATTTATTAAATAACCAAAATTTAGGAAATTGAAACGTCGCCGTTTCTGAATAATCTCCGCGTACCTTTTAAAAACTAACTACAAGTCTACAAGAAACGACTAAACGGCGTCGTTTTCTATATCACTGTGTGTGCGCGACCGAGAGAGAGGGAGGAGAGAGATGGCGGCGTTGATGAAGTCAGTCGCCGTTCGAGCTCTGAAGTTTTCGCCGGCGGTGAATTTCAGGTTAAACCGATGCGGTGGTGGAGCAACAGCACTCTTTGTTAGATCGTTCTCTACCGTTATGTCTCCGCCGTCAAAGGCCATCGTGTACGAACAGCACGGTTCTCCCGATTCTGTCACCAGGTTCGTATGTTGCATCGTGACTCCGGTCTACGGTTACTGTCACGTAATCACCATTTTTACCTTTTTTCTCTTTTGGTGAAGACAGATTTGTGGATCTCCCGCCAGTGGAAGTGAGAGAAAACGATGTATGCGTTAAAATGATCGCCGCGCCGATCAATCCCTCTGATATCAATCGAATTGAAGGTTATTGCTCTTCCCAATCCTATGCTCTCTAATTCGATTGCCATAACTACGATATGTTGGGGAAGAATGTTTGTTTGTTAGCTTCAACTTTTAATTTCAGGAACCACTGTTGTGTTTCTTTTACTTTTGATGTTTTTGGAACAAGGAACCTGACAAATGGTTGGTTAATTGTGTGTTAGTATTAGATATCTCAGTTTTGACTAGTCTCTTTAATCTACCAGTTAATGAGAAAGTTGTTAGTTGTTTCAGTATATGAGAGAGTCTCTGTAACAAGAACATTCTTGTTTTTCTCTCAAAGCTAAGAGTTAGATATGAATTTCATTTAGATACCGAGTTCAATGCTGGTAAAATGACGATTTGTTTAGGTGTGTACCCGGCGAGGCCACCGGTACCAGCGGTTGGTGGTTATGAAGGTGTTGGGCAAGTCTATGCAGTTGGATCCAGGGTCAATGGTCTTTCTCCAGGTGATTGGGTTATTCCATCTCCACCCTCTTCAGGTAAACTGTTAAGTGTTAACTGCTCTCTATGATATTCAGACCAATCTCGATTAGTATGAGGAATCTGAAATTTGGATGTTCAGTTTGATGAAGGCTGTTATGGTAAAGGATTTCTAAGTGAAACAAAAGATGCATTAGTTAAAACTATCTAGTGGTAGCCCTTTTCATTTGTGTAACTTGATGGGAGTCTGATCAAATCTCTCTGGAATAAGGGACTTGGCAGACGTATGTTGTGAAGGAGGAGAGTGTGTGGCACAAAATTGACAAAACGTGTCCAATGGAGTATGCGGCGACGATCACTGTTAATCCATTGACGGCTCTAAGGATGCTTGAAGACTTTGTGCTCTTAAATTCCGGTTCGGACTGTATCTTCTGTCTCCGATGTAACTGCTCCTTACTTGCTTTTTCCTTACCAAGTAATCCTCTGAAACAGGAGATTCTGTGGTACAGAATGGTGCAACAAGTATCGTGGGTCAATGTGTAATCCAGTTAGCAAGGCTCCGTGGCATCAGTAGCATCAACATTATTCGTGACAGGTGTAATATAATATTATGAATCGATTTTTAGATATTTGGTTACAAACAATTAATGCTGCTCTGGTCAAGTAAATTCTGTCCTGTGCTACTGATTTTAGAACTGGGTCGGATGAAGCAAAAGAGAATCTGAAAGCTCTAGGTGCAGACGAAGTATTTTCAGAGAGTCAACTGAATGTAAAAAACGTGAAAAGTCTTTTGGTAAGATTGAAATCTAGCAATTACGTAGCAGAAACTTCGATTATCCGAAATATGCATCATATATATGCTTACATATGTGTATATGTGTGGTCTAGTGGAACTTACCTGAACCAGCATTGGGATTCAACTGTGTTGGTGGCAATGCTGCCTCTCTTGTGCTCAAATATCTGAGGTGCACTGAACATTTCCATTTTTGTGCACTTTCAGTTGAATTGCGGTCGTGCTGAAGGTTGTGAAAACATAAATATTTCAGGGAAGGAGGAACCATGGTAACATATGGTGGGATGTCTAAGAAGCCAATCACTGTGTCAACAACATCTTTCATCTTTAAGGTAATTGATAGATCGTTCGGATAAATTAAGCTTGCATGATTATATCCAAGCGCACGGACCGGTTTTCTGCTTTCTCATGTCTCAGAAAGTCGGTTGGTGTTCAAGATTTATGGCTTTTGTGCATTGTGTTAAAGTTTGACTGCCCTACAGGATCTGGCATTGAGAGGATTCTGGCTGCAGAATTGGTTGAGTATGGGTAAAGTAAAAGAATGCAGAGAGATGATAGACTATCTCCTCGGGCTTGCGCGAGACGGGAAGCTAAAATACGAGTGAGTCTTTTTCTTAAATAAAGATTCTTAACTCCCGGGAAAGTATGTATCTTTGTTTTTTTAATTTTTGTGTTTAAAAGTATCTTCTGGTTACCTTTTAAATCAATTGTTGGTTTCTTCTGACAGAACGGAATTGGTTCCTTTCGAAGAGTTCCCTGTTGCTCTCGATAAAGCTCTCGGGAAGCTAGGTAAGCAACCTAAACAAGTCATCAGATTCTAAAGCTTCCTTCTAGTGAATCATTTAGTAAGTGTTGCCACTATGTTAGTGTTAGTTATTATAGGATGATGATGCACAATGTACTTTAAATATACTCTCTGCTTGTCTTGTTAATTTTATCAGAAACAATGAGAATGTAGACTGAAGAAACCAAAATAAATGATTATGCTCATGTTCAGAATACATGCGGTGGATCCGGATTTGATAACTGATCATACTAACCACATCAACGGGACACACAATTCGCATTGGAAAGAGAAATTAATCAGACCATCAGAACTCTTGTCGGTTTTCTAATGCTGTGATTTTTGCACCGGGACATCCTGTCTCGGGGTGATGTCTATTCAGTTTAGTTTTAGATTTTAGATTATTTGAGATTATATTTTTCAGGATCATATCGAAATTGCTTCACATCAGGTTTAGGTTAAGTTAATTTGTAATTTGTTCTCTAATTCAATGTAGTTTTTTTAGTTTTAATTGGCTTTCTTCGGTTTATTATTTGAGGTCAATTTGGTTTAGGATTGTTCATGTTAGAATTTAGCCCGAGTTGAACTGAAATTAACAAATCAAAACGAAAAATTAAAATAAAATTCTTCTTCTTCCTCTAAAATGAACCAAAATTCAAAGAATTGAAGTTTCTCAACATTTTGTGCAAAGAAAAAAAAAACTTGTTCGCCAAAATGCATCGTGAGATGGAGAGACGTTTCTCCAGAAAAAAAGATGGTCAAGGACGATGGAGATTCGCTTCTGTAACTCGCTCTTAATCCACTGAATGGGACTCAATGTGAATTTTGTATGGGTCAGTTTGAACACGTTGGCATTGATTGAAATCTTAATAATCTCAGCGATAAGGTTGAGATGATTCCTACGGCCATTATGCCGATCAACCTCCATTAATAAAGGAAAAAGGATAAACCAAAAACTGAACTACATCGCTTATCTCTTGATTCTCCTTCAGTATTTTTACATTGGTGTTTTTATGTCCAATGAAAAACCAGTCATAGAAAATCAAATAATGGGATCGGTTCATCAAAACACAAACAAATTTTGCATATAGATGTTAAACTTTCCATACGAACAATAATCTATAAAATTCTTCCGGGAAAGGCCCGTTAAACCGTGTGCCAAGGTAAAGAAAATTCAAGGAAAATCCATCGCATTGTTCCTTCTTTGTAATCGAATCGGAAAAATCAATTACTATTTCAAGTTCTTGTATCTTAAACTTTACACTATATGTGTAATTTCTTCCCCAAAAATGTGTGACTTTGTCATAGCTTGTATCCGTTTTAATAATAAAGTTTGATTAAAAATAATAAAAATAATAATAATTTCAGGGATTTAAACTTCCAAATTAAAATCTTTATGAACTATTTTTCATTTATTGATACACATTTATTTCCACAGAACAAAACAATCATATTTAAATAAATATTTTTAACCAAATGTTACACTTGTGATTAATGTGCAACAATTTACATTTTATCCAAAAAAAAATATTCTCCTCTATATCAAAATATTGGAAACACAAAAATAAAACTCAATCCGCACTAACACCTAGTATTACACATTAATACCAATAAAGTATATTTACAAACGAAACAGAGCTTTTGTCAACAAAGTAAACAAGTAATACAGAGTTAATTAAGATCATTTTTGGTTATATTAGAAAAAAGCTCCTTTCCGTTTATAAGAGCCCAACCGAGGAAGCTGTTTCATCTCATTCCAAACAAATGTTTGGGGCTTATACGAAAAAAAGAAATAGATTTCATTGTTATACTGGCGGTTAAATCATAAGATGTGAAGAGAGACAAAATAATGGTAAGAGTAAATGAAACACATAAATTAGGCCTTTTAAACCGAGACTAATCATCTCGTTTTCACCTTTTGCCTCCTCCTTCCTTGCAGGTTGCTTGATCTGCACTAAACTTGGAACATAAGAACACACATGTGTGTTCTTAGACTTTTGTAATTCTGGACACACTTTAATGCATCCAAATTCTACTTTCAAACTCATCCAAAATATTTGGATATTTTGGATGAGTTTCATTTTGCATCCAATTTTTGTATCTAGACGCACTTCTTAATTTGACAAAAACGAACATCATCTCATAACTGCATCCAGAAGCTGCGTCTGGATGATGAAACGAACAACCTCATAGTCACCATTCACAGCCCTAAACGAAAAAGGCAGAAGCGATCCAAATCTCTCTCTTGCAAAATCAAAACAGATTAAGTGACCGTCGAGTTCCTCGTCGTCGTCGAGTTCGTCTTCTGAGTTCATTTTTGTAGAACAAAAGTAAGTATTTCCCTTGAGAGAAACGCCACGCTGATAAAACTTTATACCCCAGTGTGAAGGGACATCAAGGGTCGTCCATAAATAAGAGTCAAAATCGTGTACCGAAGGTTTCCAATGGAGGGACGTGATCATCAAAAAACTTAAGGATTTCGTGGCTACGACATGTATTGTTCTTCTTATTCACGTATCCAAGAGCGTATCTGTACTTGTCCATAAACCATCCGTCATGTCCCGGGTGAGAATATCTAGGTTCGATCCACCTTGTTTGCCCCCAATACGGATTCCAAACCACAACCTTAGTATCGCCTTTCAAGATGCATAACAATAAACCCTCGCAGTTAAAGACTTGAGATATTTTGACTTGTTCGTCTTGACAAGTAAGTTTGCCTTTAGGTTATGCATATGGATCTCCGTCGACAAAGAAGCTCTTTAGATAAAGATTAGAATCCATCATCACGATGATCTGAGACTCCCCTTCTCTTAAGGTTGTTTCTTTTCCAAAGTACATTTTTGAAAAGCTCTGACTTTTGGATAAAGTGTCCCACTTACCGGTGGGTTGCCTCCCATCCAGCGCTTGTTTTAAGTCACGAGTTTGACTTGGATGCCGTCTAGGCCTGAGGCGGATCATTGAGAGGAACGGTGTCTCCTTCAGTGATTTTGGTGTCAGCGAGATACGGCTTTAGGCGTTGACCATTAACCATAAATTCTCCTCCTGCAGTGTCCAGCAACACAACAGCTCCATACGATCTTACTTCTTTGATGGTGAATGGACCAGACCATCGTGATCGCAGCTTTCCAGGGAAAAGTTTCAGGCGAGAATTAAAGAGCAACACCTGATCATTTGCAGCAAAGTTCCTTGGAATGATCTTTTTGTCATGGTAAGCTTTAGTCCTTTCTTTTTAAATCCTCGAATTCTCATAAGCCATATGACGAATCTCATCTAACTCTTTAAGTTGCATCAAACGTCTCTCAGAAGCAGGCTTGATGTCAAAATTCAACAACTTAACGGCCCAAACTGCCTTGTATTCGAGCTCCACTGGAAGATGACAAGACTTCCCATAGACGAGATGGAATAGTGTCGTTCCCAAAGTTATCTTGTAAGCAGTCCTATATGCCAAAAGAGCGTCATCAAGCTTTACGGCCCAGTCTTTCCTTGTTGTGCTTACAGTCTTCTACAGAATGCTCTTGATCTCCCTGTTGGAAATCTCAACTTGTCCACTCGTCTGCGGATGGTAAGGAGTGGCTACCTTGTGCTTTACTCCATCCTTCTTCAAAAGACCCTCAAAGACCTTGTTGATGAAGTGAGATCCACCATCGCTGATCACAACTCGAGGTACACCGAAACGTGGAAAGATCACAGACTTGAACATCTTTAAAACCACCTTGGCATCATTGGGTTGACTAGCCAGCGCTTCAACCCATTTAGACACGTAGTCCACTGCGACAAGGATGTATTGATTCCCATAAGAAGATGGGAATGGATCCATGAAATCAATACCCCAAACATCGAACACCTCAACCTCCAAGATAAAATTCTTAGGCATCTCGTTCCTTTTACTTATGTTCTCTTATCTTTGACATGAATCACACTTAGAGACGAAGGCATGAGCATCTCTAAACACAGTCGGCCACCAGAGACCAGCTTGTAGAGCCTTGGACACCATCTTGAAAGTAGCAAAGTGCCCTGCATAATTAGAACCATGGCAATGGAAGAGAATACCAAGGAATTCTTCCTCTAAAATGCATCGTCTGAAAACTCCGTATGAGCATTGCTTATACAAGTAATGCTCATCCCAGAAGCAGTGTCTGGTGTCTCTCAAGAACTTCTTCTTCCTATACCCAACAAAGTTTTCGGGTTCCTTTTCTACAGCCAAGTAGTTTGCAATGTCACCAAACCAAGGGATCTCAAGAAGCGTGGTGTCGTGAGAAGGTGTGTAATGGTCAATGTTTCCAAAGCTGATGGTATACACATGCTCCTCAGGAAGGCAATCATCCAAAGGGACATCTTCCTCACACGTAGTTGAGATAAATGATCCACAACACCGTTTTCAATCCCTTTCTTGTCTTTAATCTCCAAGTCAAACTCTTGCAGCAGGAGAATCCATCATAGCAGTCTAGGTCTGGCATCCATCTTGGTGAGAAGGTACCTCAAAGCAGCATGATCGGTGTGTACAATCACCTTAGACCCCACAAGATATGACCGGAACTTCTCAAAAGCAAACACTACGGCAAGAAGCTCTTTCTATGTGGTAGCGTACTTGCATTGAGCATCATCAAGAGTCCTACTTTCATAGTAGATGATATGAAGATTCTTCTCCTTCATTTGTCCCAAAACAGCCCCTACTGTGTAGTCACTACATCCGTCATTACCTCGAAAGGTAGCTCTCAATCCGGTGGTTGGAAGATTGGTGCGCTAACAAGTGCTCTCTTGATTGTAAGGAAGGCTTCAAGACAAGCATTGTCGAATTGAAACTTCACATCTTTGCACAAAAGCTGAGTCAAAGGTCTAGCAATCTTGGAGAAATCCTTGATGAACCTCCTATAGATCCCAGCATGTCTCAGAAAACTCATAATCCCTTTAACAGAATCAGGTGGTTGCAGACTTGTCATCACCTCAATCTTCGCCTTGTCTACCTCGATTCCATTCTCTGAAATTCGGTGTCCCAAAACAATCCCATATCTGACCATGAAGTGACACTTCTCCCAGTTTAACACAAGATGCTTCTCCTCGTAGCGTCGTAATACCCTGCATAAATTAGAAAGACAAACAGAAAAAGAAGATCCATAGACAGAAAAATCATCTATAAAAACTTCCATTATGTCCTCAATCATGTTAGTAAAAATCGATATCATGCATCTTTGGAACGTGGCTGGTGCATTACACAAACCAAACGGTATTTTGCGATAAGCATAAGTGCCATAGGGACATGTGAATGTGGTCTTCTCCTGATCGTCTGGATGGATGAGAAACTGAAAAAACCAGAATAACCATCTAGAAAACAATAGTAAGCGTGGTTAGCCAATCTCTCAAGCATCCGATCAATAAAGGGCGCAAAGGAAAATGATCTTTACGAGTAGCAGAGTTCAATTTCCTATAATCTATGCACATACGATGGCCAGTGACCGTCGTAGTTGGGATCAACTCGTCCTTATCGTTCTTAACCATAGTCACTCCACCTTTCTTTGGCACAACATGGACCGGACTCACCCATTTACTATCAGAGATAGCGTATATGATGCCTGCTTTTAGAAGTTTCATTATCTCCTTCTTTACAACATCTTTTAGATTCGGGTTTAACCGTCTCTGATGTTCTATAGAAGTCATCGACTCATCTTCTAGATGGATCATGTGCATGCAAAGATCAGGTGAAATGCCTGTGATGTCATCTAGTGAATAGCCTAAGGCCCTGCGATACTTTCTAAGTTCACACAAAAGCAAAATAGTCTCCGCATTATTCAAATCAGCATTGATGATCTAGAAACGAGTACCTTAGCCCGGCTGGAAGTGTTTTGAGCTCTACCTTAGGAGCTTTCAGCTTTCTCGATGGGTTAGATGGTGCAGAAAGGGTTGCTGCTTGAGACTTCTCGACAGCCTCGTCCAAGCTCATGTAGGCGGCCATCTTCCCCAAAATCTGGCTCGAGTTCAACATCTCTGCATATACAGTCGCGTCGTCACTCAAAAATCCATGCTCACTCGTAGCCGTTGTCAAAGCAATCTCCAATGGGTCATCAACTAAAATCTCTTCTGCGGCCTCGTTAGAGATCTCTAGTGAATCATCGACCGAGAATGTCTGTCCATCCAACATAGGCTTTTTCAGCAGCTTGTCCATCTCAAACTTCATGACAATGTCTCCCAGGTGGAGATCTATTCGCCCATTTCTCACATCTATGATAACTCCAGCAGTGCATAAGAAAGGTCGTCCCAAGATGAGGGGATCCTTTGGCTCTTCCTCTAGCTCTAGAATCACGAAATTTGCATGAACAAAAGCATTGCTAATCCTCACATGTAAGTCCTCTAGAATCCCAACCAATAACTTCACAGAACGATCGGCAAACACCAAGGAGATTTTGGTTTGCTTGAACTTTGTAAATCCAAGTCGCTTAGCCACAGAATATGGCATCAAGTTGACACTTGAACCTAAATCACACAAAGAACAAGCAAACATCATTGCTCCAATCTGCACGGATAAAACGAACCTCCCTGGATCTCCAAGCTTCTTAGGCATCTTGTTTTGAAGGACATCGCTACAATCTTTTAAAACCTTGACGAATTCATCTTCTCTAGAAATCTTACTTGTCACCAAGCCTTTCAGATATCTCTTCATCGCAGGTATCATCTGGATTGCATCGGCAAGAGGGAGCTTCACTGTTAGATCATCTAGCATCTCCTTGCACTTTGCTTCTTCTAGGTCCTTTCGCGACTTCTTAGGGCGAGTATGGTATGGAACCCTTGGAGCATAGACACGCGCAGGCAGTGGCTCCTTTGCAGTCGTGTCACTTGCAGGCTCTCGTACCAGCTCAGCTTTTGAATCATCACTCTCTTCCAAGTCAATGACTACATCGCCATCTTTCCCTTTTTGCGCAACAGGCTCTATCACCTTTCCACCTCTAAGCGTAATAGCATTTACGAACTCGTTCCTAGGATTTTGCTCTGCCTTTCCTGGAAGGATTCCCTATGGTCTCTTGATTGCTTCGGTCGGCTGAGATACCTGAGTATCCAGTTTCTTTACATGAGCAGATAGCGACTCAAACTTGCCATTGAGACCACTGTACATGCTATCCACCTTAACATTGATCTCGTTGGCAGATTTTCGTTGGTTGAGCAAAAGCTGCTGCATGAGAACCTTGAGATAATCACCAGAGTTGTTTGCAGAGCTCGTAGAGGCTTGGAATGGGCCTTGTGTCGTCGGTTGGACGTTGTTGAACGGCTGTTTCTGCAGAAATCCTCCCTTAAATCTGTTCTGGCCCTGATTTTGCACGAATTGATTTTCCTGAAAACCCTAAGAGAAGTTCTTCTGAAAACCCTGATTTTGCACGCCAGTCTGTCCTGTCAACCCCTAAAAAGTAGTAAAGCCCGTGTTTTGCACGGTCGGTTTTCCCTGAAATTGTTGACCATGAACGTTCACTTGCTGTGGGTAGATTTGATCTTGCAGATTCTCGACATTCGTGCTCTGGTAGGACAGATTTGGGTGGTTTCTGTAATTCTGGTTGAAATCCCTGTTTTGCACGAAACCCTGTCCGTTCACATAATTCACTTCTTGCAACTCATCAGCCCCTTCTTCAGCGAATTCCTGGTAGAAAATAGGGTCCGTTCCACTCTCGCAAAACTGAACACCTCTTTGACCTTGACTCGCCTTCAATAGCTGATTTACCTTCTCATTCAGCTCGTCAATCTTCTAAGACTCCATGCTTAGACCTATCATACTCAGCACAGCGGTTGTTGGAACTTGCACCCAAGTTCTCAATCAGTTGGTAGGCTCCATCCTTACTCTGAGTCATGAAATTTCCATTGCTAGCAGCGTTGAGAGCGTTCTTGTAATCCCACTCGACTCCATCGTAGAAGATGCTAAGAATCTGTCCATCCGAGTATCCATGATGAAGGCACTCTCTGCGATACTCTTTGAACCTCTCCCAAGCCTCACAGAAGGACTTTCTTGAATGTTGCTGGAAGGTGGTGATCTTGTTCCTCAGCGAAGAAGTCTTGGATTTGGTGTAGAAGTGATCCAAGAAAGTGGCTCTGCATTCATCCCAAGTAGTCAACGACCCAGGAGGTAGAGATTTGAGCCATCTCAATGCCTTGTCTGCCAAAGAGAAAGGGAAGAGCTTGCACTTGATGTAATCAGCTGGCACCCCATTCGACTTAGTAGTGCTGCAGATCTCTTCGTAGTTCTCTATGTGATCCATACAAATTTTAGCTGGTAGACCATGAAACACGTGTTGCTTCACCAACCCGATTATCTGAGGCTTGATCTCGTAATCCTACCTTACAAGGGCTGGTGGACAGATATCAGCTCTGTTCTGGTAGAAAGTATGGGGAGTGTCCGCATCCCCAATCGTAGGCGATCGCTGCTATTGTTGTTCCTGTTACAGCAACTGTTGCATCTGCTGCTGTAGCCTCTGAAGTTCGGCTGCAGTAGCGAGTGCATCGTTGTCGATTTGATCACCCATTGTGACTTGATTTGACCTTGTCTTCCTGTTCTCTCTCTCTCTCTCTCTCTCTCTCTCTCTCTCTCTCTCTCTAACCTTGCAAGTTCTTGGTTGCGGAAGTTGAAAAAGTTGTCAGCTCCTTTGCTTCTTCTTTTCATACACCTGAAACACACAAGAGAGAAAGTTAGTAAATCTTAGTCTAAACTTCAAACAAAAATTTGAAGGTAACGCCATTAGTCCCCGACAACTGCGCCAAAAACTTGATACAACGAGTTTTAACTCTAAAATATCACTGCAAGTGCACAACAAGCGAAGTAGTATTTAGGGATCGAATCCACAAGAACAAAGTGAAACGCTACGAATCTATATGAGTGGAATTAAGCTAAGATGGCAATATGATTGTTTGTTGTGATGCAAAACGAAATAGCAATATAAAAACGATGTAAAATCAATTAAAAGTAAGCGTTAAGTCTAGGGCAATTCGCAGGAATTCAGAGATCATGAACCAGACAATTATTTAGGAAACGATAAAGCACAGTCTCAAACTCAAACATGAATGTATAACCAATCCACTATCGTGGTATCAACTACTTTTTCTAGCAACCTAAAAATCTAAACTGTCGTTTGATCTTAGAATTCTAAACAAGCATTAACGAGTAGGTTTGTTATGTTCACAAATTGCCTTAACATCAGCTTTCATTGGCTAAGGACAATTTGCTCACCTATGTTCTATCAAGCAACCTATAACACTTTTGATGAATAGATTAAACATAAAATCAGAGATTAAGTGATCAGTGTAATCTAAGCAATAAGAACAACAATAGGTGAAGACAAGATCAATAAACCTTATCTATGTCTGATTCAATGATTAATAAACTCCTTTGAAAACCATAAACCTAACTATGAAACTACTCAAGCATGGAAATATTCAAAACAACTGAATATGAAGAAAAACTCATAATAAATAAATCAAGGGGTTCATAAAAGTTTCTCAAAGATGCAGAGTCAGAGATTCGTCTCCCCGGTGCTTACAGATTGCAGAAAACCAAAAGTCTATGTAGAGTAGAAAGAGTATGAAAAAGCTTAGCCTAAACAATGGCTCAAACTTGAATATATATATATATATATATATATATATATATATATATTAAAAACGTTCTGGATGAAAATAAATGGCAAAACCCAGTAAAAATAGGAAATTAAAAATTTCCTTTTTCTGGGCGAAAGAGCTTGGATCGATCGATCTGAATGTTGCACGATCGATCTGAAGTAAAATAAGTCGGTCTGAAAAGTCTCGGGGTTTTGGATCGATTGATCCAACTCAGATCGATCGATCCTAGCTTCACTGGTCGATCTAAAATGTCCCGGTGTTTTGGATCGATCGATCTAGCTTCCTTTGTGCTCCTTTTGCTTCATTCCATGCTCCTTATGTCTTAGATTCCTTCCAAACGCGTTTCAACTCTGAAAAGACACTAAAATCATAGAAAAGACTCGAAAAACCATTGAAACTTGGGTTAGAATGTGTTAAAAATGCAATACATCAGTTACCGCGGAGCGACAACACATTGTTGGTAGATTGACATTTGCAACGCAAGTAAATGGAGAATACGCAGAGTACTAGTAAAAATAGAAAAGAGTTGGCGCAGTCTCTGCTTTGGCTCGCAGTGGACTAGTATAAATTTCTCACTCTCTGCCACTTGAAGCAGAATAGAAGCAAACATTGCTTAGATTCGGCTTCTATTATGCAAAATTTGGCAAACACTGCTTTGTTATTTACATTAGGGGTTCGCAGATCAATAACGGTAGACAAAAGGCAGTTTGGTATCAGACTTTGTGATGATTCATATCACAGTTTTCCCCCTAAATTTTGTTACCATGTGTTTTTTTATTCACGAGCGACAATATGTCTAACCACTGGGATTTCACTGAGTTTTTCGAGATTGCTTATCTCGTTCCGGTTTATATAGGTTAATGTGCAACTGCGATATCCCACGCACTGGGGTTTCATTGAGTTTTTCGAAATTGCTGATCTCGTTCCGATTTATACCGGTTTTCACGTGTGCTATGTTCTTAAGTCCATGAATATTTTGATATGTAGCAGTATTGGATGGTAAGTGATTGAACATTATGAATCTATTTTTTCCTTTAAGAAATGCCTTTTGTTCACCAAAATGCATTTTGGGGCATCTTCTTCGATTGTTTTAAACTTTTTGAGATTACCTATTTTCAAACCTTGGTGACGACCTAATGGTGGGTCATCTATCTCCTATCATACCTCCTAAAATTGCTTCACGTGTGCTTGAAAGTGTTGAATTGTGTGATAGATTGAGGAATCATTCCTATGTAAGTCTCTTTATCCTCGGTTTGGTTTATATTATACATTTCTTTTTGTTTGGTTTTAGGCTTGCAAATCAATGATATTGAAATATTTTGCCAAGATGATTTTGCCTTGTGTCGACAATGTGTTGAAATATGGTAATGTTGTATGTCTCCACATTAACAATCGGCCCATAATCTAAGATTATATTTTTATAAAGCTTTTACATATCCCATATCATTTCTTTGAGTCTTTTTATAATCCTTCTCTAGGACAAAGTATTGAAACTAAGACTTCAAGAGAGCAAACAAAAGCTAGGATCATCTATGCCTATTGAGTTCGCTAAGTAAATGATTACTCAGCTTGAAGCTGAATCCTCATCACTCAAAATATACTCTTTCTTACATTGTACTGATGTAGAAACAATTTCAGATTTAAAATTTATGTTGAATATTTTTTGTAAGGATAATCTTAATGAGAAGAGTTTGTTTATGGGTCTGTGTTACCATGTCAACAAATTCTTAATCCAAATCTTGACTAAAATAGTTAATATGTTTTATAATCAGACACTTGATTCTAGCAAGTGGAGCTGAAGGAATTTAAGAATTCACCAGAGATGGAATATGTACGGTCGGATGACGAATACCAAGTATTGTAACAAATTCTAACCTTATAGAATAACAATGTTCATAATGGAAAATCATGGAATTAATATGAAGCATTCTTCCCAATTGGCTTTTACTTGGATATTTACATATATCTTTATTTGAGCTATATGATCAAGTGTTAGCATTATATATAATGAAGTTTGGGCAAACATATAAAGAAGCTTATGTGGTAAAATATGTTTGATTTGGGTCTGCTTCTAAGCTAAAAGACAAGGTTTTTTCTGATGTCAGAGAAAAGACTGGAATCACTGAAGTAGAGAATGAAGAATAAGAAAAAAAAGATGAACATGATCAATCCCCAAAGTCTTCTACTTCGAAAAGATTGTTCTTTTGGTGAAGTTTCTGCGATTTTTTTAGAATGCTCTATGACGAACCATGTGTTGGATCATAAGAGTTGAAAATCACACACTTCTTATATATGGTGAAGATGCTTTCCAGAGTAACCAATATTAGTTATGAAAAGTATAATAATTCTAAAAGAAAATGATTTTATTTAATGAATTTTCAATTTTCACACCTAAAAAAAAAATTGTTTGCACCACTTTACTTCATATGGGGTTTTTGGGTGATAAAATATTTCAGTGTATTTTATGGAATTTAGAGTAACCAATATTACTTATGAAAAATATAATAATTCTGAAAGAAAATGATTTTATTTCATGACTTTTCAGTTTTCACACCAAAAAAAAACAAATTGTTTGCACCACTTTACTTCATATGGGTTTTTTGGGCGAAAAAATATTTCAGTGTATTTTATGGAATTTTTTTCCTTCACAAGCTTTTTTTTTAAATCATGAGAATTCCGGATCTTCGAATAATAATCTCGCCAGATGCCGAAGTCTGGCTTTTTAAGATATTCTGAGTGATCATCCAAAATAAACCCATCTTCGATGATCACTCAATTTACTGATGAAATGATTTCAAAAGAAGAGTTTGAGGCTAGAAATTATTTGGGTTTGTCATTGAGAGTAGACATTTGCAAATAAACCGAACCAAAGTTTTCTAACCGAATCGAGGCTTTGTAACTTTGGTTTTAATTCGGCTATTGGGAAAATACTAATCAGCATAATTTTTAAATATCTTCAGTTCTCAGTTTGGTTCGGCCAAACCGAACGGTTACCTAAAATTCTTTTCTAAAACCCTAAAATCTAATTATGCATCTCATTTTCATTGGTTAACCAATCCGAACTAACCAAAATTAACTGGACTAACCAAAATTAACCGAAATTTTCACTAAAAACCTAACCGAATTAACACTTCGTCTTAATTCGGTAACATTACTTCCAAACCGAACTTTGCAATAACTGAACCAAGCATGACGAGGATATCCACCTAGTCTATCTATACTATATAAAAGTTCATGCTATTTGAAGGTAAAGACACATATGATTTTAAACGACCAATAATTATATGACACATTTGCATTTAAAATTAAGTTAAAAGAAGAAGAGTCTAAATAACTTTGTAATTAACCATTCGGTTTTTTGAAAGAGAAGTGAACAATTGTATACGACAGGGAAAGAAGAAGAGTATATATATAAGTAAATATAGACTAGAGAACTAGATCGTATTATAGAAAAGAGAAGTTAATTACTGAGATTATAATAATTATTATGAGATTTTTGTTGACACAACGTACAACCATACCTCTCCTGCACAAGAACTCTGTTCTTCGTTGCTCTCCAATTTGTTTTTTTTATTGCAAAACAGAGTCAAAAAAGGACTTAGAAACAGAGTCGAAAAGCAAGAACTAACAAAAAAAACGCATAAATCAAACTCGTCTAGCCTCTTATGCAATTGATGTGTAAAGCGTAGATTGATTTTGTTTATATTTTTTACCAATGTATCTTTTCAACATTAAAGCATATACATGTAAACATGATGAGTTTTTAATCTCATCGATAATTTAGAAAAAAATATATAATATTTATTTATTAGCAAAAGATACTCCTTATCTAAACAGAATTGTTGTTTTCAGAAAAATATTTTAAAAATATTATCACTAAACATAATTTCGCATAATTGAAGCTAAATACCGTAGACTTTTCCGATTGAGTTTCTTAACTGCGACGGTAAGTGGAAGAGAATGAGAATCTCCTCAGGTTGGATTATCAATGGTGGCTTTATAAACACTACCAAAACCACCTTCTATGATTTTAAGCTTTCTGCTAAACCCACATGTGGCATCACTGAGTTCCTTGTAAGTGAAAACCCTCATATATTGATCTCTCTGTGTATAAGTCTCGGATACTCGTTGGAGATGGTAGAGATCTTGGTGTTGGGATATTGAATGACAATGGCGTCGTCTGGTTCCTCCTTCTCGTCGTCGTCAATTCTGGAGCTGAGTTTGGTAATAACTCTCTTCTTCTTCTTGTGTCTTTGTTGTTTTCTTTGGATTTGATTTCTTGGACTTGAAGATGAACAGACAATTCATGTCTCCTCTGTTTTTTCTTTCTTTCTTTCTCTTTGGTTATAGTTTGAGGATTTTAGTGTATTTTATTCTATCAACCTAACACTTATTATATACAAATTATAAAAGTAGACACAAGAATTTCTAGGGAAAACTAAGGAGAGAGACAAGAAAAGTCAGAGATGCTATGAATGAAAGAGTGAGATATTTTTGTTTTGTTTCCAGAAAAAGAGAAGATTATTTGTATGAAGAAACCTTAAAATGGGATTTGGAACAGAGGAGTCACAAACAGTGGAAGAGTAGATTGGTGTAAACACAAGGGAAGAGAACCAGATGAGAAAACGAGAAGCGAGATAGAGAAAGAGAGTTAAGTAAATGACAGAAACTTTTCTATCTATAAAAGAACAAGTTTAAAGGACTGAAAATGAAAGAAGAAAGCAGAAAGATACCAAGCTTTTGATTAAGAAGAAGAAGAAAAAGGCAAAACTATGGAGTGGAAAAGTAAAAGAAAATAGTTCCATAGTTGGATTTTTTTTTGTTGTGTGGTAAAAAGAATTTTAGGGAATGATGATTCCAATTACGTATGATTTCAATTCAAAAATCAGAAAAGTAGATATGGTAGTAGTTTTGATTAAAAAGTTGTATAGGCTAAGCTAATGAACTATGTAAATAGAAAGCGTGTGATAATAGTCAAGTCAATACTCTATATATAATATGAGATGTATTGTTTGTTATCAAATTTGTTTTTCACAAAAATGTCAAAACGTTTGATGTATTTTTAGTGGCCATTCCATAGAAAAATATGACGAAATAAAACGTCAGTACAATAGTCATAAATTGAGACAAATTTACTATACATTTTCGTTATAATTTATAACGATAATTTTTTGTCAATGATTAGTACCATATAGTGACTGATTTTTAATTACAGTATCATCACAAACCAATACTTGCAACTTCTTTATGAATTCGTAAAATATAGTGACAACACATATGGTGATAATATCGTAATAGTTGTCACGATTGCTATTTTCACAATTTAGTCACTAATTACCACAAAATATTGGCTACGATTTTGTCCGTCACATTATTGTGACGAAACAATTATGAATTTGAGACATAAATATTTGGTTACAATACAGTATCTAAAATGTCACAGGTTTGTGACGAAAACTGTTAGTCTCAAATTTCGTCACAATAACTCTATTTTTTGTAGTGACTTGGTTTTCTACGAGTTTGAAAAATGTTTAGTAATCTATACTATATAAAAGTTGAAGCTACTTATTTTTAATTCAAATCCATCTAATTTGGATGTTTAAATATTTGTGTTATCCATTCGGTTATTCGACAGAAGAGCAATATCTAGATTTTATGCATATATAAGTTTCAAATGATATTATGTCATCTTAACCTTAGACCGATGAAATAAAGTGGTATAATTTTAAAAATATATATTATACGTATGCAATAGATCTTAAGAAGTTATGACATTTATGAAAAATGTAAAAAGTTGTGTATGAACACATGTTTATATGTATATGTACAATTGGATGCAAATGGGTCTTACTTTGAATACGATGCTTGTATGTTCAGGTTGAATGTATTTCGTAACTACTTCTGATATGCAATATGTAAAGAAAAATAATATACAGATGAAATTTAATAAAATCGTTCACAAAGACATATCAACATTGAATGAAAGGTAAAAAATCAATTGATTTGAAGTCTATAAGACCCTAAGAATAAAAAATTTGTTTATAAATATAAACGGTTATATACTATTAATGAATGAAAATTTATGAATAGAAAATGAAATGTTTTATGTTGTTAATACTAAATTAAAAATACTTCAAAAGATAAGCTATGAGCTGTTTATAGTTTTTGAACAAATTGAGAAGATAAGTACAATAATCATCAAATAATATATATGTCCAATCAAGTATTTATCCATAATGCAAAAAAATTCATATTCAATTATTTAACTATATATATTACAAAGAAAATAAAATAAAAATTATTAAATTTGCATATTAAAAATCCAATAACTCAACAAAACATTAAAAACACGCACAAATATATCATATAACCATTGATAATCATTTTATTTTCTAGATTTATACTGGTAGAGTTTTCTGAATTATATATTTGAAAATTTTAAGAATAAAAGTCGTTATGAATGTTTTTCATATATTAGATGTATATTATTATCATCATCAATATAGAAAAAGAAATATTTTAATAAATATTATTGATCGCTAATTTTATACAACAATTTATACAATGATTTCGCGCGTAGCGCTGATCTAAAATCTAGCATCTTATTATATAAAGCATGATGCATTCAACGTGAGTGTGATATGTAAGCAAAATTATAATTTACGAGATCGTGCCACGTGTTATTGTTAATCACGATTATGACATGTGTCAATCGTTTTAAGAAATTAAAAGAAAATTAATAATTAATTTAAAATGGAAATTTATGTGCCTAACACTAAAATGAAAAATTACCAAATTAAAATAGCAGGTAATATATTATAACTTTCTTTTTTGACTGTTCATAAATTTCATTTTTTGTAAACTAAGAAAAAAAATGTAAACCATAAGATAAGAATGTATTTACATAAAATAAAAAAGGAAAAATCTAAAGAGTAAAGAAGAAATTGAATGATATGCATGTGTTTTTTGTGTGAAATTACAAATAATGAATCTAGATGCATGTGTGTATTTGAGGTGTTGGTGTTGAGTTTTTTGGGTAAATATATGATATTCATATTTACAAGTTACAACGTCAAGTGATGAAGAGGATGCTGTAGACTCAGAAGGTATAAACTGTTCCACTCAAGCATATTAGTAGAATATAATATTTTTTTCAAATATACTAAATTAACATGAGGTAGAGAAAGAAGTTGAAGTTTATATACCAAAGTAGAAAGAAAAAGTAGCCGAGCAAAAACAACAAAATAGTGGCAACCATCGATAAATTTTTCTAAAACATATTGGTAAAGATTTTTTATTATATTGATGTACATTAGTATCTTTTGAACGGTGATAAGAATATGTTCACTATTTTCTGATGTATAGTCGGATTCAAATTAAAAACTTGGGATTCAACCAACGAGTATTTAATTTTAATTTTGTTGAATATGAATATTTTTTATTATAAAACTCGTGCATCCCGCACAGGTCTAATTGCATACAATAGTATTTACACACATAATCATGTGCACACAAAAAATATGACATAACATCTTAAGATCTATTGCATACGTATAATATTTTCTAAATTCTACCACTACAATAACTGAATGGACAACACAAGATATAGAAAATCAAAATCAGATGGATTTGGATTAGAAGCAAGTAGTTTCAACTTTTATATAGTATTGAATACTAAAACTTTTTTCAAACTCGTCAAAACCAAGCGGGAAAGTCGATAGGCGAAAGTGGGAAAGGGTGAAGCGGCCATAGTTTTAGTGAGACTTGTGAAAAAAATGTAAGTATTATATTTTGAAAACACTTAAAGCACCACAAGCTTAATTTATTTTTTAAGCTCTCTCTCTCTAAAAAAATCAATTAATGTATATGTTTTTGTATCTAATTTACATTCATAGACGGGAGAATTTCAAAAATGTCACTTTTGATGTGTCAATTTTCAAAAATATCACAATGAGTTGTCCATTTTCAAAAATACCACTTATTAAGGATTTTTTAAACCCTAAACCCTAAAATCATAAATCTTAAAAAGGTTTTTGACCCCTAACAAACCCTAAACCCTAAAAACTAAACCCTAACATAAAATAGTTAACCCAAACATAAATGATATTTTGAATAAATGATATAATTTTAGTGGAATTTTTCAAACCTTAAAAGTGGCATTTTTCAAAAAAATTCTTCATATATTAGAAACTAGGTGACTTTCCGCGATATACGCGGGGATAATAATTAAAAAAAAAAATTAAAAAGTTTGATATTTTGCTTATATAAGTCATTTTTTTATATTTGTTAAAAATATTCTTAGATACATGTTTACCATCTCATATTAAAGTATTTTATCCGCGTCATACATGATTGTAAAAAAAAAAATTAAATAAAAAAATGTTATAGTTTGTGTCTTAGAGTTCGAAGAAAATTATTTGGTATAAATTGGTAACTTTTTCTTCTTCATCTCCTATATTTTCTACTTCTTCACCATTTTCTTTTTTTGGGTTTTTTCATAATATGGCTTTTCTTTTTTTTGGTACTTCTAATTAGAATTATGTGTTAAGAAAGATATAGTAATGCTGAAAATAAAGTTGAAATTTAAGAGTTGTGTTGTATATTTTGGATTAATTGAATTTTTTAAAAAAATTAATAACTTGTTTACCAATATAAAATTATACTTGAGATGGGTCATGCAAAATATAAAACAAATACTTTAAGATATGATAAAAATCATTTATTGGCTGGTCAAATCCCATGAAATTTCATAACTTTATGTATTTTTTTTTTTTTGTCAAAATTCAATATGTAAGAAGCTGCAGTAATATAATTATCTAAACACAAAATTAATAAATTTTTCACCAAGAAAAATTATACTTGAGATGATTCATGCAAAAATATATAAAAAATACTTTAATATATGATAAAAATTATTGATTGGTTGGTCAAATCCCATGAAACTTGATAACTTTTTTTTAACGTCTGGATTCATCATCTATTACAAATTATGAGAATAGTTACATGGACGATTATACAACGGACAAATCTACCGTCTATAAGAATCCACATCAAACCGTTATACCTGCACCATGTTCACGCGAGACCACAACGAACGACTCTACTTGCACCATGTTAAAAATCTCATGTAAGTTTGCCTCTATTAATCTGCATAAATCGCCTTTTCTGGGAATCGAACCCTATACATTCTGGTGTAGAAGCATTAATGAACCATTTGTCAAACCACTGGACTAAGTGGCTTCTACAGAAACTTCATAGCTTTAGGTATTATTGTTTTGGTCAAAATTCAACATGTAAGAAGCCGCAGTAATTAAAACAAATCTCTAATCCTCTTGATTTTCTTCATAACCACAACAAAAAATTTCCTGGAGATTTGGGGATTATGCGATTAGTTATTTTATATTTTAATTGAATTTTAAAAGTAATATTAATGGAAATGACAATCTATGTAAATAATGATATTTTCGATATCTAATTTGTAATCTGAGATACCATGCGGTATTTTTTTTTCCTCAGAACAATTTTGAAGGCGACATACACATAAGCAACTTTCAAATAATCACTTTTTAAAAAAATTAATCCAAAAATATAATATTGGTTGTGGAAATATTCTAATATCTTAATTATATAAAGATTTCTTATTTTTTTAAAAAGATATTATCAGAATTTGTATTGTATAACAAAATAAAATATTATGCAATGAATGACGTTTTCCTTCTATAGCATGAATAATACAGTATTCTAATGATCAATCAAATGAATGATGTTTTCCTGTTATAGTATTTAATATGATAATTTTGTTCAATTGTATAGTTTTTAAATATAAGTATGCTTCTTTTAAAAAAATTGTTGAATTTTGCGGATTAAAAATAAATTTCGTAAAAGCAAAACTTATAAAACAAATTTGATTATGTATATCGTGTATTCATATTTTTTTGAATTTAGATCAAATTATTACCTTATTAGTATATCTTGTATAAAGATATTAATTTTTTTTTTAAAGATATGAAATATAAAGATATTCGATTTTTTTTAAAAAGATATGGAATATACGTAATTTAAAATAAATAAAAATCAAGTGGTACAACTTAGTAATTTTATGAAACTTTATGAATGATTTAAGTAAGATGACATGTCATAATAAAATTCGTGAGAATGATTCTAGCGACGACACGTAAGCAATTTTGAGAAAATCACTTCTAAATTAATGTTAAGGGGATCTGTTGTTAATGTTGGGGAAAATAAATTCACTACCTGGTTAATCTCGGTTGATCTTGATATATCTCGGTTAAGAAGTAAGACTTGGCGTTACATCGTCCACGTCAGGTAAAACGAGGTAATAACATGCTATTACCTGACAATACGTCGTCTACATAATGTAAGACATGGAAATGACTTGTCATTATCAAGTGAGACATCGTTATTACGTCGTCGTCAAGTCGTTAATATCGTTATGACGTCATTACAAGGTTAGTTAATTTATTTGACATTATTTTATAGACATGGCTAATAAGATAACATCACCGAGACCTCGTGATCAAAGGTATTGTGAAGTTTGTTATTATCTAGACTTCATAATATGAAGAGATAAAGGATTCAAGCATATCAAGATCCCGATTACTAAGGAGATAAGCTGGCGGATTGATACGTCAATTCCCATCCTAATCCAAAAAGGGTTTTATCAAGTCCTATAAATAGAGACATCTCAGAGAGAAGAAAATCATCACAACAGACGATCACACAAACACTCAGAAAACTTGAGAGCTACATCTTTGCAGCATCCCAGAGATAGCAATGGAAGATCTAGCCCTTGTTTCCGACGTCCAACGAAGTTCTTTATAACGCTTTAGATACCTAAACGTTGTAATACATTTCGGTTACAAGCCAACTTCGTTGATTAATAAAGATATACTTCTCTTCGTCATTCCGTAGATCTGTTTACTTGCGAACCTGGTTAAAATTTGCCCAAACAGTTTGGCGCTAGAGGGAGGGGAAGTTTTAACTACGTGAGATATGACGAACGGAGAGAACAACGAGGTCCATGCAGGAGGTAACAACCTTCAAGATTTCGCTGCTCAATTGGTGGTACTCACCGCCCAGATGAAGCAGAACGAAGAACGATTAGCACTACTCGAGGCGGAGAACACTTCCCTGAGAGCTGAGAATGCCTCTCTGGCCGCCGAAAACAAAGGCACTGAGGACGATGCTCGAAACCGATCAACAGATGATCCATGCATAGATGCGATGGTTTTCAAACGTCTGGAAGCAATGATTAAGCGACTTCCAGGAGTAGCTCCCCCAATTACTAAGAGTGCTCCTAACTGCTATGCGGACACTCCGTTCACGGATTAGATCGCATTTGTGGAGATGCCGAAGAAGTTCACGTTCCCCTTGATGAAGATGTACGACGGGGTGACAGATCCTGACAACCACATAGCACAATACAAGAAGCGGATGTTCACAACCGCAATTCAAAGAGATTATAGAAAAGCTAGCATGTGCAAGAGATTTGGTTCAAGTCTCATAAGACCAGCTCTCCAGTGGTTTACGAACCTGCTAAACGCGTCAATAGAATCCTTTGCGTCTCTAACTGACCGTTTTGTTGAACAATTTGCAAATAGCAGGAACCTGGAAAAGATAGCCGACGATCTCTATGAGGTGGTACAGAAGAAAGGAGAGTCGCTATGCAGTTATGTAGGACGTTTCAACAAGGAAAAAGTATCCATCCTAAGCTGCGTCACGTCTACTGCAGTCTCGGCGTTTAAACGAGGTCTACTTTCAGATGGTGACTTGTATAAGGAACTAACAAAGTATCAGTGCAAGACTATGGAAGACATACTCTCTATAGCATGGGTACAAATCAAGTGGGAAGAAGATCCAGCTCATCGTTACCAACAATCTATGTGGTCAGAATCACATATAGAGCGACATGACATACACTAAATAACTAAGGTATGTGAGTCATGAGCTTAAAGTTTGCATGATAGGAAAGTCAAGAACTTACTTAACAGCTAGAATGCCTTGCACTTAACGACCTACTATTTTAGAAGTTTTAATCTTTCAAGTTTTGGTTTTTTGTTGTTCTTCGACGATCCACGAGACGTTGCTGCATTTTAATTTTTTTTTTTTGAGTGGTTTGCCACATGTCTACAAACAAGCATTATAATAAAAGAGGTTAAACATATGAATCTTACGAGATTTTAAGTATAAGTATTCGAGTAATGGTCACGTCAAAATTGTTCAGGAGTAAGACCTCCTTAGACAAGGCTTCGACCATATTCATTTATAAACAAATAAAGGCAATGTCTTAATCTACAATGACCATGGTCAGTGTCAAATGGAATGGGGGCAACACTTCCTGAAAGCATGACAAGCAGCAACCACGGGTTATGCTGTTGGCAAACTTGACTACGATAACTGTCATCAGTAATTTAAAGGCATAACCTCAATGGGTATTAAGAACAGCCAATACCCGACAAACCTGGAGGTACATCCTCGGCAGGTTATGGCGATAGCCAATACCTGATAAACCAAGAGGTACATCCTCGACAGGTCATGGCGACAGTCAACACCTGACAAACGAAGAGGTACACCCTCGGCAGGTTATGGCGACAGCCAATACCTAATAAAATAAGAGATACATCCTCGGCAGGTTATGGCGATAGCCAATACCTAACAAACCAAGAGGTACTCCTCAGAAGGTTATGACAAAAGTCAATACCTGAAAAACCAAGAGGTACGTCCTCATGAGGTTGTGACAAACGTTATTACCTTATAAACGAAGAAGTACGTCTTCATGAAGTTGTGACGACAGTCATTACCTAATAAACCATAAGGTACATCCTTAAAATAGGCTGTAACGAGAGTCACCACCTGGTAAATTTGGAAGTACATCCTCTGGGAGATTGTGATGAAAGTCATTACCTGACAAGTCAAGAGACACTACCTCAACAGGTTGTGTCAATAATAACAACTTGACAATTCAAGAGGTAAAACCTCCCAAATGAAAAGTAACAATTGTCATTACCTGACAAGATAGGAAAGTGCTATCCCCAACTGATTGTGATAAACACAACGACTTGATAAATTAAGAGGTAAAACCTCCCCAAAAAGTTATCAGAATAATCACTACAAATGAATCACGTGGTACGACCTCAAAAGCTGTTGACTACGGTCATAACCGAGTAAATAAAGAGGCATAGTCTCAATATGTTATGACAATGGTCGTTACGAGATAAATTAGAGGTAATACCTCCAAACAATACGACATTACAAAGTAATGGGCAATAACCTTGATGACTACTGAACCAATAGCGATGTCAAAGCACAGGTGTGCCAAACGTAGTCGATTATAAACCTGAGCGACATAAGATGTCCAAATAAACAAAAACACAAGAGAGGAGGTCCTCTCCAAAGAGTTTATCATGACTAAGCCATGAGTGACTATCAAGGTCGCTTTTAAGGTCTTAAGATCGTTTATCACGATCCAAAGATCATTTGTTCTGATTATCTAGGTCGCTTTTGAGGTCCATGGATCGTTATAGCGATCCAAAGATCATCATCGTGATTACCTAGGTTGCTTTAACGATAATGCAATGATGGGACGTCCCTGGATTAAGCAATCTATGTGATCATCAACGTCCTTGGTCGTTAACATGAGTAATGGATGACTTCCAAAGATGATAAGTGCTAAATAAAGGAGGTCCTACTCATCGAGTTTTGAAACATGCTACGTGCAAAAAACAAACATGCTAGCTGTAACCAGGAAGAACCTACGAGGTCAATCCTTAAAATGGAAAAATCACCACAAGAGTTCCAAATATAAGTCCATAGGATGTAACAAACTCACAAAACAAAACCGAACAACTACAACTACTACTTGGTAGAGGTAGAGGAAGCAGAAATGCCCTCTTCAAAGTCTGGGACAACCACTGAGAAAATATATGGAACTTCACCGTTGAGCTTGGTCTACGCAATCTCTACTTCCTTGAACCTCACCGACGATAATCAGGAATTTCATCAATGCATTAGAAAAAATAACAAAATAAAGAAAGTGAGAACATCCTTGGGATGAACTTGCGACTTGTCAAGTATATTGGCATGTCCTAGATTGTCGAAATCTTCCCGATCGCGAGGAAATGTATGTTTACTGAGACAAACGTGCGACTACCTGAAGAAACAAAATACTTCCTCTTCGTATACCTGGCAGGTCGGAGACAATGCATCTCTTCCAACAGGATATGTCATAATGTGTATATGACTATGGACATCTCCAAATCGAGAACTACGAAAATAATATCTTCATATGTGTATAGATATATACACAAGATAAATTGAAATGTATACGTACATGCAAAAATGCAATCCGACAAGTTTTGGCATTGAGATACATCGCGGACGAAGACCGCCATAGCAAGCTCTAATTAACTGCTCTTCAAATTCTAAATAAGAAATCGAATGTGGGGGGCAAACTGTTGGGAAAAATAAATTCACTACCTGGCTAATCTTGGTTAATCTTGATATGTCTCGGTTAAGAAGTAAGACTTGGCGTTACATCGTCCACATCAGGTAAAACGAGGTAATAGCATGCTATTACCTGACAATACGTCGTCTACATCATGTAAGACATGGAAATGACTTGTCATTATCAAGTGAGACATCACTATTACGTCGTAGTCAAGTCGTTAATATCGTTATGACGTCGTTGCAAGGTTAGTTAATTTATTTGACATTATTTTATAGACGTGGCTAATAAGATAACATCGCCGAGACCTCGCAATCCAAGGTATTGTGAGGTTTATTATTATCTAGACTTCAAAATATGAAGAAATAAAAGATTCAAGTATATCAAGAATCCCGATTACTAAGGAGATAAGCTGGCGGATTGATACGTCAATTCTCATCCTAATCCAAAAAAGGTTTTATCAAGTCCTATAAATAGAGACATCTCAGAGAGAAGAAAATCATCACAACAAACGATCACACAAACACTCAGAAAACTTGAGAGCTACATCTTCGCAGCATCCCAGAGATAGCAATGGAAGATCTACCCCTTGTTTTCGACGTCCAATGCAGTTCTTTATAACGCTTTAGATACCTAGACGTTGTAATACCATTCGGTTACAAGCCGACTTCGTTGATTAATAAAGATATACTTCTCTTCGTCATTCCGTAGATCTGCTTACTTGTGAACCTGGTTAAAATTTGCCCAAACAGTTGACATGTTTTACGACAACTTAATATGGTTAGTTACCACCAAATTATATCATCACCAATATTTCCAGTTACTTTTACCACAAAAACATGTTTATTTACCAACTTTTTATATCTTTCACTGTTATATCTTCTTGTTCTAGCTAGCATCACTTACATCAATTTTTTCATCTTATTGCATAGTATTTGCTAAATACTATAAAAATAATTGATTGCGTGTAGTAAAATTTTCTTATAAAAACTTAATATGATCAGAGATAAAACTCTTAAAATTCAAAACACATAATTATATAAGTGACAAAAATATAAAGTAATGTACCTCAATAATCAATTTCCAAAGCCCTCTACATAACAAAAACAAAGAAAAAAATATGATTTAACATAATTATAATTTAGTAACTTTAGTAGCACATTATTCAAAAAAATCCAAATTAATTTGTGGAGAATAACACACATATAAAAAATAAAAATATGCATGCATAAAAACTTGAAAAGAACACACAAAATCACGAACTACTTTAACACACATATATACATATTGATATAATAAACTATTTCCTAAAAAAAATTATATTTACATTTTTTCTTTATACAGCGCTCCTCGAGTTTCCCGATGACAATCTCACGAAACGACAAATTCAGCAATTCCTTGGAGTAATCAATTATCTAAGTGACTTTATCCCGCAACTTTCGGTAATGACACGACCGCTCCATAAGATGCTGACTAAGAATCCACCACCATGGGCAACACGACAGACAGAAGCGGTCAGAAGCCTCAAACTCGAGGTACAGAAGCTACCACCTTTAAAGATTCCCTCGCTAGAGACACGTATCCTACAGACTGACGCAAGTGAAAAATATTGGGGAGCAATTTTATTTGAAGAAATAAATGGCAAACGTCAAATCTGCGGATATAAAAGCGGACGCTTCAAAGATTCCGAGATCCATTATCACTCCACGTTCAAGGAAATCTTAGCGGTCAAGAAAGCAATTGAGAAGTTTGAGTTCCATCTGATTGGACATAAATTTCGCATCGAAATGGATATGTCTTCTTTCCCAAAGATGTTACAATTCAAGCAGAAAATGGTCCCACACCAACAGTTACTACGATGGGGCGAATGGTTCTCAAAGTACAACTTCGAATCCTTCTACTTAAAGGGCACGAAGAATACCCTTGTTGATATACTCAGTCGGAACCCGCCAAAAGAAATAAATATGATGGCAAGTTCTTCATCAGAAAAGGGTTGCTACGACTTCCGCAACAACATGCCTGAAGACGCCCATCAACTTATGAGCAAGAAGACCTTACACGAGCATCTTCAACAAAAAATTTTCCTGTACCAGTCTCGCATCCTAGCAAAGCATGGACTCAACTGTCACTACATCGCCCCACTCGGGATACACCCCGACTACCCGTTCGCCCACCTCTACAAGATTGACAATCAGAACCTACCAGAAGAAGTACTATGTTTTCTCTGGTACCTATGCTCGATCTACACCATCGGTATCACTTTTGACATACAGTGGCTGTACCAATATGTCAACTCCTACCAAGGACAGCAGGATTGTCTCTCGACGTTCTTAACATGGTTCGCACCGTTAATCATATGGAGCGGCAAACTACAAAAATCGGCGAAAGCAACAGGCTTGCCATTCAAGAAACTCAAAAAACACGGAGGTCCAAATCCTTTTTTCAACCCTCATACGATATACTTCTTTCACCGACCTGTTCAAGTCAACGTCAAATCCAGCAAAGTCCATGCACTACCTACTCTCATCCATCACCACGACTATCAGAGAGGAGTTCGTCCAGATTTCAACATCAACGACAATAAAGCTTATGAAGACTTCCAAACCCATACCTTTCGCCTCAACAACGCCAGGCAAACATTTCCAGTTCCGTTCAATCCAAATTGGTCGTATTATCCACTCGACTATCACATGAGCCTCACTGAAGATCTACAGTACTTCATGACAAAGAAAGAAAATAAGGCAGCAATGGCAGCAATGATGGCTAGTCAAAATGCAGCAGCAATGGCAGCCGCCAGTTGGAATACAGCCGAGCAAGAACCACCATCTCACGACTGCCCACCAGAGTATTTCCAAGATGCTCAAGACCCCAATGACCCCAATGACACCATGAACATAGACAAGATTGGAAAAATGTTCAACATTGATGTCAACACAGAAGTACAACCAGACTACGAAGAACTCGACAAGATGTACGACTGCCTAGGAGATCATTACGGATGCTGCGACAAACACATTATCAAGTTCGAAATGGATCACTAAGTAAGCCAGCTTAAGTAGTTAACATCATATAAAAATTACTTAATAAGAATGTTAACGTGTGTAACGTGTGTAACGTGTGTAGCGGTAATATAATCGCATAAATAAATAATGATGTAAGCGATGATGTAATCGCTGACGCTGAGGTAAGCGTGATGTAAGCGATGATGTCATCACTGACGCTGAGGTAAGCGCTTATGTCTGCGCGCACCAAACCTCTCCTATAAATATGTGTGTATACCCTTGTTAAATATCATCTCATATTTTCCACAAAAACCTCTCTCTAGTTTCTCTCTCTAAATGAGTCTCTAAAAAACCTTTCGTTTTCTAGGCTTCTTAACATCTTCATAAGCCTTGATTTCTTTCTTTCATCCGCAAGTCGCGATTCTATTCCGTTTCTTTAGATAGGTATAGTGGTCAGTTAACACGACGGTCAAACACGACCTTAGTGGGGAAGGTAATATTCCAAACATTGGTTGAGCGCTTAGAGGCAAGAGGCCCGTTTTTTTTTTTAAATTAGTGTAATTTTTAATTAATTTAATTGTGCACCCACAAAATTTTAAGTTTGTGCCCCTATTTTTTTGTGTCGTTCAATAAGCTCACTGAAAATATATTTACATTTTTTTCTTTATTCACTATAGGGCCGATGTAAAGAACTGACTCAAGTCATAAAGCCTACTTACGTTTTTTTTTATAAGTTTTCATTTAAAACCCATAAATTTTTTATTTCTTACTTTATTTTTAATGTTCTATTTAGTTAATTTAATATTGTGCCCGGGTGAAAAAAAATTATGGATCCACCCTTGATTATATAATTTCCCATTTTTTGTTTTCATTTGCATCCTTCGTTTTAGTAATTCTATTAACTTAATTTTAAATACTAATGTGGCATATAATTATTGGTTGTTTAAAATTCTATGTGGACGCCTTTAACTTCAAATATCATAAAAAATTGAAGCTATTAGCTTTTAAGGCTGTCCACATAAACTTAAAATATCCAATAGTTATATGCCACATCAGCATTCAGAATTAAGTTAATTTTGTTTTTGTTGTTAATTGGAAAACAAGACATCATTTTCTAACTTCATAAGCTCATAACTTCATGTAATTTTCATTTTTGTGAATTTTTTAAGTTTTTATTTTCCTTTGTAAAATATATACTATAGATTAAGAGATTGTTGTAAAAACTATAGATTGGGAAATTGTTGTAAAAAATTAGGAAATGTTTCTTAATTTGTTATTATTTCTTTTAAAAAAAGTCAAATATGGTGATATGTGGAAATATTTTTATTTATTTTATGAAAAATATTTGTTTACATGACTGTAATATTATATTATTTTCTGTTATTTTCAACTTATAAAGCAAATATTATGACTTATCTAATGGCTTGAACTTTAAAATCGTGGGAAAGTAAAATTCAAATATTACCGATTTGGATCGAAAATCTACAATTCTAAAGTGATTAAATTGGATTCTTCTATTTTCTTTAATTTTTAGGTCGATTGAGTAAATATGTTTGAAATGTTTCTTAAAAAACATTTGAATAACTACAAATTAGGTAAATATGGAATAATTTATTATAACAATAGTTCGTAACCATTTTAAAATTAGAAAAATATAGTTAAACATGTTCGCTCAGAAAAGACTTCAAACAACAACAAAATATTTCCAAAAACGCCAGTATTGTTGGACCCTCTAACGACTTCTATTAAGAAAACTCGAAAAAATTGCTATGAGATGTTCCTAAGTAGATTAAGTGATAATTTATCAATGCAACTAATAAAGTGAAAATGAAAAGATAATTGTATTTGTTTTTCATTGTTGATGTTCTCTGATTATATGTTCTATGTAATTTTGGAAAGTAATTACAAAAATACGTTTGTCCATTGGTCGACAATATATATAATATAAAAATATGAATTTGTTTCTTTTATTAAACTTTTAAGTAAGGAAATGAAGAATCCTCACCAATTTTTAATTTCGTAATAGTTTTTATGAAATTTTTATTTTGTAAACGAACAAAGTTCACTCGATATTTATTACTCACGAACACACAAAATCAAGATGACTTATAATTTCCATTTAAATTTTCAGTTTTTCCTAACCGCCGGGCTAAAAATATCAATTTAGAGCGTTCGAGACACAATCATGATTATTTGTGAAATTTTTGTTTGTACCGATTATTCGTAGATAAACTGTTATTTGACGTTTAAAAATTGGATTATATAATTAAATTAAATTAAATTACAATGGTTGTCTCTATCCCCTTTAACATTATTTGTGAAGTGATTTTGGAGAAAACGCTTATGCGTCATCTCCACAATCACTCTCACCAAAAGAATTATGACGTGGCTTGAAAAATTATGATTTTGCTTAAAAAATAAAGACATGACAAATTTTCAAAGGAATTTTTTATTATAAATTTAAATTAATCATAACTAAATCTCCTACAAAATATTCCATAACTAAATTTATATTTATTTCTTTAAAAAATTAATTTGAAATTAAAGAAAACCATATATTCCATAAATAAATACTTACCAAATTTTGTGACTCAACTATAAAAAAACGTATTCTTTTAATTACCAAATTTAAAAACGTTTAATTACTATTTTTCTTACATATTGAAATTTGACCCAAAACATACGTAAAACTATGAAGTTTGATGGAATTTGACCAACCAATGAGCGGTTTTTATCATGCCTTAACGTATTTGTTTTATATATTTTTGCATTACTCATCTTAAGTATAATTTTTTTGGAAAAACTGTCTATTTTCCCACGAGAACTATGACATAACGATATATAGAGCCCAAACTTTACCCTCTTTACAGACATCCCTAAGACGAAAGTTCCAAACATATATCTCCACCAATACAAAATTCGAAACATATTTACCCACGAAAAAAAGTTCGAAATCTATTTACCCACGAAAATCGGTTTTAGTTGGTTTACTGTTTTCAAATTGAAGCTTAACCACTTATAATGATTCCTAACCGGGTTAATACCGGATTAAAACCCGATTACCATAGTAAACCGGATTAAGACCAAAGCAAAATTAAAAAAAATACCCAAATTTTCTTCTGGGTTGAGAATCTCAACAAATTTATTCTCTCTGAGAATCGACGAGAGCTTATCGTTCTCTTCTCTTCTCTCTAAGACAAAAATGGCGCGGCCGTTCATCTTTACTGGCGAGCCCTCCTCCATTCTTTTGGCAGTGCATCGGCCCTTCTTCTTTGCTTGGCGGTGTCGGCTTTTTCTCAGTGGCAAGAGGTGGCGAGAGGCGGCAAGATGTGATTTCGGTGTGGGAAAGCCTCGACGCCTCAAATCAGTGGCAGATCTACGGTGGTTCGTTGGCCGTCTTGCTCTCCAGGCTCAGTCTGGTTTTCTTCGCGCGGTTGAATGGCCTTCGACGGTAGGGTTTCTCTTTTACTCTCCTCCGGTCTATTTCTCGGCGGAGGATCCGACTGCGAATTGGTGGCGGTAGATGGGTAGAGTTTTTTTACTCCAGAAACTTCAAGGATCTTCATTTCGACCCTGGTCTTTGCTATTGGTCCTCGCAACAGCTTCCTAAGTCAACGATTAAGGTCGAAGATGGTCGGAGAAGCTTCTGTGTTTGCTATTTTGCAGGTTTCTTTGGCGGTGGATTTCAGAGGAGAAGTGCTCCGGAGAGGAGAAGAACAATCGGGTAAAGAAGAAGAAAAATCGAATCGTTTACGGGTTAGATTTTTTGGTCGGGTCTGGTTGAATTTTAATTTGGTTTAGGATCAGATTTGATCGGTTTGTGTTTGGTTTGTAAACAATAACCGATAAAATTGAGTTTGTGTGTTCTGAGATTTTTAACTTTGTATTGGTGGAGATATATGTTTGAAACTTTCGTCTCAGGGATATATATAAAGAGGGTAAAATTTGGGCTCTATATATCGTTATGTCATAGTTTTCGTGGGAAAATAAACAGTTTACCCTAATTTTTTTGGTAAAAATTAATTTTGATTTTTAAATTCAATTAAAAAGTATTAACTAATCAAATTAATCCAAAATCTAAAACAAAAAATTTTAATTTAAAATTATTTTCACCATTTCTATATCTTTCTAAAACTAAAATTCCAATCATAAATATTTGGAAAAGAAAAAACCAAAAGACGAAGACGGTAAAAAAATTTAAAACGTATGAGATGAAGAAAAAAAAGTGAAGAATCTATATCAAATATTTTTTTTGAATTTTAAGAGACAAAATATGTTATTTTATTTTGAAATGTTAATTACAATTAGGTATGACGTAGATAAAATATTTAAATACTCCATTTGTATCACTTTAGATGATTTTTAAGGATGTTATACACACATTAAAAAACAACATAAATAATATAATTTTTATGTACTTACATTAAACAATCACTTATTACGTAAATAAAATTAATTCAACTAATCACAAAAAATACTGTAAAATTCAAATAGTCACAGAAGTAAAAGATATTAAACTTTTACCTAGAAAAATAAAAACATCAACTAATTTGATATAAAATTAATTCTCTACAACATCAATTAATTTGATACAGAGAGAGTATCTTATTATACAAAGCAGGATGCACTCAACGTGAGCGTGACACATAGACAAAATTGTAACTCACTAGATCGTGACATGTGTTAATTTTAATTGAGATTGTAACACGTGTCAATATACTAACGTATAAAGTTAATTTTAATTTAGATAATATTTCTTTCTTACCTAAAAATTAATTAATCATTGTTACACCAACAAAAGAAATTATTAATTTGTGAAAAAGTCAATCAACCATTGAAAAAAGGAAAATAAATTATCATAGCATGAAATTAAAAAAAACATACATCATTGATAAAAAAGGAAAATAAGTGCCGTGACAAAAAAAAAGGAAAATAAATGTCATAAAATAAAATAAAAACACAAGTAAATTGAAAAAAGAAAAATAAGTGTCGTAACAAAAAAAAAAGAGGAAAAAACTGTCATGACATTAAAAAAACTTAAGGCAACTGAAAAAAAGACAAAATTTATTTGATGCCAATACGTTAAACAAAAAAGTAAAAATGTCTAAACACAAGTCAGTTAAATGTGTCTATCCACGTATCAACACGGGTCCTACTCTAGTGAGATAATAAATATGTATTTAAGAAATTTTTTAATAAAAATGACTTATACCATATTTTTACGCAAAATATCAAATTGCTTTAAATTTATTTTTAAATTATTATCTCCGCGTATAACGCGGGAAGTCACCTAATACTATACAAAAGTTGAAGCTATTTGAAGCTAAAGACGTTCACGTGAGATTTAAAACATCCAATAGTAACATACCATTTCAACATTTAGAATTAAGTTAATTTTCTCTTTGTTGTTAATTTCCTTATTTCATAACTTTAAGTAATTTCCTTTTTTGTTGATTTTTTTAGTTTTGATTTTCCTTTCAGAATTTTATAGACTATAGATTAGGAAATTGTTGTAAACAAATTAGGAAATTTTTCTTAATTTTAATGTAGTAGTACTGATATTATGAAAAACCATCTATAACTTGCCAATTACTAAATTTATATATATATATATATATATATTTTTTTTTTTTTTTTTTTTAAAGAAAGTCAAGTGGAAATATTTTTTATTTATTTATGAAAAATATTTGTTTACATAATTATAATATTAATAAGGAAATAACTGTTGTCAAAATATAAATATTTATATATTAAAAAAAAACCTACCCAGACCAAAAATCAATCAACTTTGACGGCTACTTTTGCGTCTCCTCGATACTATTGGCTTCTCTGATTTCTGTACGGAACCCTAAAACCGTTTTTTTCTGCAAATTCATTGGATTTACCTAAAATTTGCAAAAGAATTGTTTTCTGCGTTCTCGGTGAGTAGATACCTCTGATTGTTAGCAATTCTATTTCTTGAATTATTCAATGTTATTGCAGATTAGAGAGGTATCTTGTTCTCCTATGGACTCTCAGAGTGGTTTGGCTGAGAAAAATACAGTTTCAAGTAAAGGTGAATACTTTTATTGTTTGCTGCAATTTCTACATTGATAAGTGTTCAATTTACTACAGATTTTTCAATTATCTCTTGTTTTTGTGGATGTAGGAATTCGGAAGAAGGTGAAGAACTCTGAGTCCATAGCGTTAAAGAGATATAATATCAATAACAATGTCTTAGTAGACCTCGATAAGGTGTTAAATGATGTCTACTCCTCTTTTCGACCCCTTTCTGCTGACTACGATATGAGGAAGGATTTGGTGAATAGCCTCAATGCTATGGCTATTGATATTTATGGTAATCTATAACATCACTTTTTGTAGTTCCCTTTATCTTATTGAGATCGACCAACTGAGTTTTTATTATTTTTTTTGTCTACATTAGGAAATTGTAAAGATAGCAGCCCGGTCCTTGAGGCGTATGGGTCTTTTGTGATGGATATGTTTTCCTCGCAGAGTGATTTGGATGTATCTATTAACTTTGGTCAAGGAACATCTGAGATTCCTCGCGATACGAAGCTCCAAATCCTTCGAAGATTTGCAAACAAACTTTGCTCTCTGCAGGGTAAGTTTAATTGGTATTTGTTCCATTCCTGCTCCTGGTTCCATGATTTGAATGAAATAAATATATTACTAGAAAAATTGTTATAGATTCTAAGTCGTTGGAAATGGAAGTTGTATAGTTTTTAGAACGATGAGTTTCATGTATATATCTTGCGTAAACCTCTTTTGTAGGACAAGGGCATGTTAGGAATGTTGTATCTATCTTCGGTGCTAAGGTGCCGATTATCAAATTCTTTGATCAAGGGACTGCTGTTGAATGTGATTTGTCAGTCGAAAACAAAGATGGCATTTTAAATTCACAGATCATTCGCATTGTATCTAAAATCGATGACAGGTTTCAGAAACTTTGTATGTTGGTAAGATTTTAGATTTTTTTTTTAATAGCTACCGTATATCCTTCTAGCACTAATGACTTGTGAGTTTTTCAACAGAATTTAGTTGCTCTTGTTGGCAAGTTAAAACCTTTTGGTTTGTTTCTGTAGTTTCTTTCTAGTCTCTTCAGTTTGTTATAATTTTTCAATCCACAAAAGGTTTCTCAGTGCTGACTATTTTTCAGAACAAGATGTCATTATCTCTTATCAAAGCGGAATCTGTGAGGCTCGTGACACAGAACTTAGTGTAATCACCAAATGATATTAAAATTTTAGGGACTCTATGACTAACCATAATGTTTATATTGATGAAGTATTCGATGGTCAGATTGTTAACTCAGCTAAAGATATGTGTAGTTGTGGTTAATACATTTACTAATGTGACTACTGTCCTATGTCAGGTTAAGCATTGGGCCAAAGCACAAGAAGTTAATAGTGCGCTACACCGAACCCTGAATTCTGTATCTTTAACGTTGCTAGTCGCTCATCATTTACAGGTATCAAAATCAGTCACTCTTGTTGGATGGCCACCAGACTCTGTACTTTTCATATTCCTGTTACCTTTTCACAGGGAGGTGGGTTATATTTAAGGTAGAATTTCGACTTTCAGAAGAACGAGTAGGTAGTTGGTCTAGTTGTTTAATGGGAAATAATTTTGTTTAGAATCTCTTAAGGCAAGTTCAAAAGTGTTAGGCATTTTTAGTTGCATGTAACGATCCTATATCTGATAAGACGTTATTCAGGCTTGTAAGGAACTTTGCTTTTTGGATGACGAAATTCCAGTGAAATCCCAGTCTAATTTGTTTCTCTTATGTGTTATATGCAGACTCAAAATCCTCCCATTTTACCTCCATTCTCTATACTCTTCAAAGGTAATTATTTGTTTCCTCCAAGCATATAGTAAAGAGAACTATGATAGTTTTGTACTTTTTGAGGCGGTCATGTAATTTCTGGCAGATTCAACATTTACAAAGTCTCTTTGGGCTTCTAAGCTGAATTGCGAGTGTTTTTTTGAAATCATCAGACCACTAGATGATCAAATTTTCAGATTACATTTCGTATTTCTCTTCATATCATCATAATCATATTCTCTATGAATTTCTATCTTAGGATCCTCCTATTCGCTCTTTTGCTTGTGAAGTTTTTTGTTATGACATTAAATTTTGTTGTCTTTTCCAGATGGAATTGATCCTCCCAATGTTGAGAAAAAGACGCAGAATTTCTTGAACTGGGGATGGCGTAACAAAGAATCTCTGGGTAGACTGTTTACGACGTTTTTTATCAAGGTGCTATCTTTTTACCTTTAAACCCAAACATTAGTAAAAAACAAGCTTTTGTTATAACAAAAACAGCATTTCTGTCTCGCAGTTGCAATCTGTAGAATTCCTTTGGAGGCAAGGGCTATGTGCCAGTGTGATGAATGGTCTTTGGATATCCAAAAAGTGGAAAAAAGCCGGCATTGGGTCCATTAGTGTAATTTTTTGTGTGAAACTCTATTCGTTAATATTTCATTTTCATTTTTACTTTTTGTCTCATCACTTCAGTTTTCGTGTGCGGTGACAGATCGAGGATTTCACGGACGTGTCTCAAAATGTTGCAAGGCGGGTTAATGGCGAAGGAGCCAAAAAGATTTACGGTTCTATAAACAGAACCATGGAAGACCTATTTGAATTCCTTGATGGCAAGATCTCCGGAACACATCTCAGACATAGGTTGTTTGGCCAACAAGCTGTTGTGGAGCCTCCTCATGTGCCGTCACTCAATGTTTACCCACAACAACCTCAGAACAACGACAGAATCGGGTATATCGGGTTTATCGGTCTTCTTGAAGAACATCAAAACAAAAGGGTGTGCTTGGAAAACGACTACAGAGCTGTTGAAGGAACCGGTCATGGGAGAGAGGATGAGAGGTACGAGAATCCCATAGGAAAACGAAACAGGTATGTTGGAAATTGCAATGGTTTTGACGGAACCAGTCATGGGAGAGAGGAGGAGAGGTACGAGAATCCCATAGGAAAACGGAACAGGTATGCTGGAAATTGCAGTGGTTTTGAAGGAACCGGTCATGGGAGAGAGGATGAGGAGAGGTACGAGAATCTCATAGGAAAACGAAACAGGTACGCCGGAAACTCCAATGGTTTTGAAGAGCTTCATGAAATTCGTCGGTTTGGAATCCATAACAAGCCCGTAGATGATCCCTATAGACAAGTCCCATTGAATGGTCATTTGGTTCATCATAGGCATGATGGTAGGTTTATTGATGAAGACCCAATGCCCGTGGGTCCAGGGCGTGACTACAGTCGTAGAATTGATCCGCCACTGCCACCTTATGGTCGAGTTCGTTATGAGAATTTTGGTCATCAGCCTTATTTTGGCAGACCGTCTTACTAGTAGACTTTTTGCTCAGCGAAGTAAAAAACCAATACCAACAACCATTTTTAAAAGATGAATGTAACTTCAAATTGTACAATTGGCCCGTTAGATTACATTTTGCTGTGTTGCTATTGTTTAATTTCCTTTACCAATTGATTTAGAGGGAAATTCAGGTTTTAGTTACTTCGGTTTCATTTAGTTGGCTTGAGAGAAAATGTACGTTAGTTGCTTATTTGGGAGAGAAATTACAATAAAAAAACTTTCAACTATTTACATTTTTCCAACTTAAATTTCAAAAAATTTCCGTTTTTAATTCAACTTTCAACTTAATTATTTTTTTAAAACAAACCTCACTTTTTCAGATCCTGCTTGCTTTTAAATAATGTCGACGTATCAAATTCGGATGACATCGACGAGATGATTTAAAAGCATTGAGAATTACGACGAAATTTCTCCGATGAACCTATTACAACTGAGATTAAGTAAGATTGACAGGGACGGAATTTAACCCAATTTGTATGGGATTTCCCCAGATTCGCTAGCCAAGGAATTTGATATCGGTTACTGGATCTCCTCTGCCGATGGAGTTCGTGAGGAAGAGGAACTCCTCCGGCGACAAAGAATTTTTGAAGAAAGACGAACAGTGGAAAAAATATGGTTTTTTTTAGATTTATTTATTTTATTATTTTATCTGATTCTTTTATTATTAAAAATAAAGAAAAAATAATTTAATTAATTATTGTAACGGTGTTAAACAGAACTAGCGTTGACCGTTAGTAAATCCACCGTCACACACTATGTTGGGGTCAGATCCCACCTCACAGGGATCTATAGGCGAAAATGGCTAAGTATGGGCATAGACCTGGTTAAACCGTTAAAAAGGAAGGACAAGGCGAGATATGAGTAGTAACGACGAGCCCAAGACCAAGACGAGGCAACGACATCGTAGAAATCCTCATCCATATCGGCGATGTAGGTCGGCGGCTTCGAGATACAATGGGCCGGGTCAAGTGAGAAGCCCATAACTTTTTGCCGACCTAAAAGGTTTACGGAAAAAGGAAGGATAATCATGAAGAAAGGAAATAAGCGAAGAAAAAGGAAAGCTTCCTTATCGGTTTAGGGCTAAAAACTACCGACTTATTTTGCATATAAATACACATGTACTTGTACCCTAAGAAGGGATCCGTAACTTAATCTAGCAAATAATACTTGTGATTTCTCTAAACAATCCTTGATTTCGAAGCTCAAAAAAATATATCAATAAAAAGTCCATCTCTGGATCTTTCGTGCTTCTTTCTTTCTCATAGAAGTTTCAGTTCTCTAACTTTTTCTTAACAAATTTAGTATTGTGGTATCCGACTCCAACAATTTGGCACCGTCTGTGGAGAGTCTAAAAATTTTCTCACTCTAAAGAACAACCGCGCACAAGATCCGGAGACATGACTGCCGGCGGAGAAAAGAACGGCGAAGACACAGGCGATATCACCGGAACGGGTCTGTCCCCGGCAAACACAGAGGTCGTTCCAGCGACGATAGCAGAGATCAAAGCATGCTGGCTACGTTACTGAAAAAGGTGGGAGAGCAGGACGAGTTGACCAAATAGATATCGAAGAAGCTCGAGACGCTAACAACGGAGAGCCGAACCAGATATCTTCGAGCCGGAAGCATGAGGTCAACAGTGAACCCTTCCGGAAGAATGGAGAGACTTGGACTCAATCCGACGGCATTCGATTTCTCAACACCCCGTGACGCATCCAGATCGACAGGAGGACTGTCGCTGTTACATCCAATTAACGAATAAACGCCCGCAGCGACCAGGTCGAACGTAACGGAGCCGCCCCCACTGATCCGAGGAGCGAGAAGTGCCAACGAATCCAACCTAGGCAACAGATGTGATAAGTCGACTGCTACAATTGTCCTCGACGAAGAAGAGGAGGAGGGAGTAAGAGTAAGCGCCGACCTAACGGAGGAAGAAGAAAACTTCCTACTAGACCAGCAGGCGCAATTCACTGACGAGCCACAGAGAACAAGCCGAGACGACATTCCAAGCGAGATGCGAAGAGCAAACTCTGACCACCAACGACAGATGGACGAAATCCGAGCTTCCCTAGCTCAAGCCATTGCCGAGGTGCGAGTTGTCCGCTCCCAAGTACATAAGGCCACTAGCACGGTTCCGGAGATAGATCTTGTGCTGGAAGAATCACAACGAACGCCATTTACAGCTCGTATCCCCAGCACTAGGATTTCCAACCCAGGAAAGATCAAGATTCCAGTCTACAATGGCACAACCGACCCCAAGGACCATATCACAGCTTTCTGCATAGCAATGGGACGAGCCAACCTTAGGGAAAGTGAAAAAGATGCCGGCTACTGCCTCCTGTTCGTAGAACATCTGAAAGACGCGACCCTTCAATGGTGTTCCAGGCTGGAGCCAAGGTCCATTGATAATTTCCAGCAGCTGTCGACCATCTTTCTAAAGCATTACTCCATGTTCATGGATAGGAACGCTTCCGATGCCGACCTCTGGGCTTTAACAAAAGGATCAACGGAGACCTTTCATAGCTTCATGGAGAGATTCAAGGCAGTAGTATCAAATATCGAAGGAGTGAGTGACAAAGCCGCTCTTACAGCGCTGAAGAATTCACTATGGTACGAATCAGAGTTTCGAAAAGAAGTTGCGATGAACGCACCTCAATCAATCCAAGACGCGCTGCATCGGGCGTCAAGTTTTATAGACAATGAGGAGGAGATGAAAGTTCTGTCCAAAAAGCACGGAGCCCCGAGGTCGGCAAACAAAAATCCTCCTCAGAATCAAAGTACATCAAACTCTCGGAAGAACAATCAGGGAAGTGGTTACGTACATCATGAGAGACCGAGTTTCGGCAGAGCCCACAACTACCAAGTAAGTGCCGACCGAGGTAAGGCCCCGTGGAACACTTGGATGAGAAACTCCAACACCTACGATTAGAAGGCTTACTGCAAGCACCACCATTGCTACGAACATTCAACCGCAAACTGTCGAAGCATGGGGCTCAAACTGGCGGCAAAATTGGTAAAGGAAGAGCTCGGAGACGCGATAACTCTCAGAGACTTCGAGCTCGACGAGTCAGAGAAGGAGCAACCCCTCGATAAGAACCGAGCTAATCGTTCTGCTGAAGCCCCAACAAAAAAAGGAAGACGAAATAACGAAGCAGCTTCCGGAGGACAAAGACAGAGAATAAACATGATAATGGGAGGATCACAGTACTGCATGGATACGGTGTCCTCGATCAAAGCCTACCGATGCAAAGCCGACACTACCATCAACTGGTCAGCACCCACTGAGCTGCCGAACGACATAGTTTCCTTCAAAGAAAGGGAAATCACCGGCATCGATAGACCCCATAATGATCTTCTCGTCATCGATTTGATCATTAAAGACTGTGTGGTCGCCAGAATCCTAATAGATACGAGAAGTTCTATAGATGTTATCTTCCGGGAAACCATCAGAAGAATGAACATCAGCATGTCCGAGGTGATAGCGGCGCCGAAACAGCTGGCCGGATTTCAGGAGAAACTACAATGACTCTTGGGATAATTAGGCTACCTGTCCAGGCGGGACATGTAACCAAAGTGGTAGAATTCTCGGTAGCAGATCACCCGGTGATCTACAACGTAATCTTGGGAACTACCTGGATAAATTCTATGCGAGCCGTGCCATCAACCTATCACCTCTCCGTAAAATTCCCGACCCCGAATGGAGTGAAGACGATATGAGGAAACTAGAAGGACTCTCGAGTCTGCTTCCTGACAGAACACAAGCTCAGGAATCTCGCCACCGAGTAGATCTCAAAGACAAAGCAAAAGAAGATGAAGGCAAATAGAGAGCCCGAGAAGCATCTAGCAATTACAGATCACTGAGGATCGCAAAAAAAAAAACAAGCCAAGATGCAACCCTGTAATCTCGATCTGCATCAACGATGCGCACCCAGAACACTGCGTAGAGATCGGAGCAAATCTAAGCAAAACATCAAAGGAAGAATTGATCTCCTTTCTAAAAAAGAATATAAATACTTTTGCTTGGAGCGCTGAGGACATGCCAGGCATCGACATCGACGTGACCTGCCACGAGCTGAGTATAGATCCGACCTTTAAACCAGTAAAACAAAAAAGATGGAAGTTGGAACCAGAACGAGCTAAGGCTGTGAATGACGAGGTGGATCGACTATTAAAGGTAGGATCAATCGTCGAAGCAAAATACCTCGATTGGCTAGCCAATCCCGTAGTAGTGAGGAAGAAGAACGGAAAATGGCAAGTTTTCGTCGACTTCACCGACCTTAACAAGGCATGCTCAAATGATAGCTTCCCACTTTCGTACATCGATCGACTGGTGGAAGCTACGGCGGGCAACGAGCTCCTCTCATTCATGGATGCTTTTTCCGGGTACAATCAGATTTTCATGAATCCCGACGACCAGAAGAAAACTGCATTCATCACCGATCGTGGGATATATTGCTACAAGGTGATGTCCTTCGGCCTCAAAGACGCCTGGGTGACTTACCAGCGATTGGTAAACAAGATGGTTGCAGAGTAGCTCGGCAGAACGATGGAGGTTTACATAGACGACATGCTCGTGAAGTCATTTAAGGAAGAGGACCACATAACCCATCTGAAGAATGCTTCGAACAACTAAACCTACACAACATGAAGCTCAACCCGACCAAGTGTAGGTTCGCAGTCACATTAGGAGAATTTCTCGGATACGTGGTAACTCACCGTGGTATCGAGGCAAATCCGAAACAGATCACAGCCCTATTTCAGATGGCCTCACCAAAGACAAAGCGAGAAGTTCAGAGGCTTACAGGACGCATTTCAACTTTGAATCGTTTTATTTCACGATCCACGGATAAGTGCTTGTCGTTCTACGACATCAGATTCAATTGAAGACATAACCGAACTCGTCGTCGAAGACGAGGCCAAGCTCAAAGACAGAGAGTTGGGTCGAGCTGAGCAAATGAGCATATGGGCCGAGACGACGAGCCTACAAGTTCAAACCCATAATGGAGATATGACGAGGTCAAAGCCCATGGTTGTAGCCGACTTCGCTAAAAGGAAATCTCGATGAATTATAAAATCTTCCTTATCTCTTTAGATATTGGCCTAACCGACTTAGACTTATATAAATAGACATGTACATCTCTTGAGAAAGGGATTGGCAATTTTACCTAGCAAAACACTTGTGAATTTCTCTGCAATAGCTTTCCGAACAACTTGAATAAAAACACCATCTTTGGATCTCTGTTCTTGTGTTTCTTTTCATAGAAGTTTTTCGAATCCCTAAATTTTCCTGACAAAATTTAGTTGTGCGAGTTTCGACTCCCATAATTAGGCCGAGTCAAAGTGAAAAACCCATAACTTTCTGTCGACCTAAAATGTTTACGGGAAAAAGAAAGGATAATCATGAAGAAAGGAAAGAAGCGAAGAAAAAGGAAATCTTCCTTATCGGTTTAGGGCTAAAAACTACTGTCTTATTTTGCATATATATACACATGTACTTGTACCCTAAGAAGCGATCCGCAACTTGACCTAGCAAAGAATATTTGCGATTTCTATAAATAATCCTTGTATTCGGAGCTCAAAAAAACATATCAATAAAAAAACCATCTCTAGATCTTTCGTGTTTGTTTCTTTCTCATAGAAGTTTCAGTTCCCTAACTTTTCCTTAATAAATTTGGTATTGTGGTATTCGACTCCCACACACTGTTTCGGTAACTTGGAGGTTTGTTCAAGAAACATAATTAATTTAAGGGTTGACTTCGCTAGACTACCCCCACTGTAGTAGTCCAAACTATTTCTCCCCAAACTTTTTGGCTCATCTCTACACTACCCAAACTAATAAATTTAATCGCTAAACTACCCAAACTATTTAATTCTAAGTATTTCTACATATGCAATTAAATGTGTTAATCGCGTTTTGTAATTGCGATTATAAGATCCAATTTTGAAGATAAAACCCGATTTTAAACCAAAAAACCCGACAAACAAAACCCAACTCACTAATCAAACACACTTAATCGAAAAGAGGGTTTTAAAATCGAATTGGAAAAAATAATAATCAGAATCCTATATATGTTTATATGAACATGAATCAAATGCATGCAATTCGATTGCCTTTAGCCAAAGAGGTCCATCTTCTTGATTGATCATAATTTATTAGAATTGACAAAACAAAATCTTCAAAAATCCATGGCATTTAGAGAAGAAAAAAAGAGTTTAGAACAATTCATTATCTAGTAGAACAAAATAAAAACAAAGAAGAAGAAGAAGAAAATGAAGATATGGAGATGGATACAAAGACGTATTGGAGAGATTGAAGAGAGAAGTGAATGTAGAATGAGATGGAGTTAACGCCATTGTTGTTCCTGGTGGTGGAAGGAAACTTTGGTCATGGAGATTCTTCGTTGGTTTTAAGTTTAGGATAAATTCACATAAGCAAAACAATATTCAATTTGTACAAAAGTAAGATTTGTTAGACGGAGCTTCTTCTTTCGAATCAGAGGAAGGTTCGACGAACCCTAATTTTTTTTCCAATTCAATTTTGAAACCATCTTTTCGATTCTGTGTGTTTGATTAGTGAATTGGGTTTTGTTTGTCGGGTTTTTTTTTGTTTAAAATCGGGTTTCATATTCAAAATCGGATCTTATAATCGCAATTATAAAATGCGAGTAACACATTTAATTGCATATGTGGAAATACTTAGAATTAAATAATTTGGGTAGTTTATGGATTAAATTTATTAGTTTGGGTAGTGTAGCGATGAGCCAAAAAGTTTGGAGCGAAATAGTTTGGACTACTATAGTGGGGGTGGTCTAACGAAGTCAACCCTTAAGTTAAATGATTGAACTAGAAACCAAAAAAATTTGAGGTTTAAGTTGGAAAAATGTAAATAGTTGGAGATTTTTTATGGTAATTTCTTTATTTGGTATTATACCTCTTTGCCTGAAGATAACCACAATGTGTGTGAATAAAATCTTAAATCATCGAGAAACCTTGAATCAGCCATAAAACAATAAATAGTGACATAATTCAAAGTAGGCTTTACTTGTCGGACTCTCTTGTGACAATGAAATCAACTGCTTCCTCAACGGTGTCAATTACCTGAAGAAGTTAAACAGTTTTACATGAACATTTTCACGTCGGAATAATAATAAGCTTTTAAAGGCTTAAGTGATTAGCAGAAAACTCAGCATGATTATCTTTCCCTTTGAAAACTCCGGTTCTTGTCAAGATTGAGAACCAAGGATTTCTAGTCTGTCACACAAATTTACTTTTACCAGATTACTAATGGTTTTGGTAAGATTAGAGGACTGTTTTGTGGCGAGAAGAGAAGAGCGACTCTAGTCGGAGAGAAAGAGCACAAAACCTGTCGTGCGCCTCTGATGTTGATTTTAGGATTGTCTCGAATCATATATAGTGTCCTGAAGTGGTGATGTCCTGAATTTGAATGAGAGTGAGTGGATGATGTGATTTTTTCAGAACATCTTTTGCGTTATGAACACAAACGGATTTGGCTTCCCAAAAGATGTCTACTCCAGAGGGCCATGATATCCACAATGAGAGCATTGAGGTTTATTCTGTCTTGGATTGTTATGATAAGATGAATCAGTGGCAGTCACTGAGAACTTATCGGATGGAGAGACTGAAACATTGAAGGCATTTGCATTATTTGGAAGAACTGGACCAATGTTGCTCTGGTTGTGGTCTTGATCCAGAAGATTATAAATCTCTGCAAGATCTGGTACAGTCTTCTTCATCGTGATCTGACTTCTAGCATTTGCATAAGATTCATTTAGACCTGCTAGAAACTTAATGATCTTTGCATGTTCAGCCTTTGTGTCCATTGCTTTGCAAAATTTCCAATTATGACAAGTTCCAACACAATCAGCTCCATCTAAATCATCCCACAACGTCTTTAAAGCAGTATAGTAATCATATAAATTCATCGATCTTGCTAAAGAGACCAGATTTGTTGATTCAATTGATAAGATCTTGGAAGATTCGTAATGTGAAATCGAACCAACAAATCTTTCCAAATCTCAGAAGCATCATTGAATCGAAGAATACTTTTGTAGATTTGCTTTGTAACCGAGTTTAGTAGCCAAGATTTTACCATACTATTGCAGCGAGACCAAATCCTAAAAGTAGGATGCAAATCATGAGGTCTAAGAAAAGAACCATCAATAAAAGCTATTTTGTTCTTCGCATCTAACGCAATAGACATAGCAATATTCCAGGAAGAGTTTGTTCCATCAAGTACCTTGGAGATAATCGAAACTCCCAGATTGTCGCCATTTGTTAAAGCATAAGGAGAATAGCTTTCTCAGCTGAGGTGTTCGATCTACGAGTACAACGCCACAATTTTGGTACGGAAACCATCGCAAATGATCAAGAACAGATCTGAGATGAAATCAATCGATCGAAGAAAAACGAAAAATCAACGAAGAAATTGAAAAAATCAGATGAGGCAAAGGAATCTGGCTCTGATATCATATTAGTTGTTGAGAGAAAACGTAGTAAAGAAGATGATAAACATATTTTCTGTTATTTTCTCTAACCAACATTCGTTACATTAAACCCTTCATATAGAGGGTTGGTTATCTAGAACCACCAATCAATCTTAATTAGCTTGGTTTATTTAAACCGGTATTGTATATACTAAAACACTTGTATTAATTTTTTTTGAAACTTTTAAATTTATTTTATTTTAAATTATTTTATTTTGAATTATTTTATTTTCAAAAAAAGACTCCATATGATTTAGGCCAAGAATCAACTGTTCTTGCTTCCATATCGATTGATTGAAAAACAATTATAAAGCATCAACAAATATTTAATCTAATTTCTTGGTTTAAACTCCATGGAAATCGATCTCAGATATAAACATCACATGAAGACAATAGCTAGACCAATTTATTGGACAATGTCATGGTAAACTACAAAAACAAAAGTCAAATTTCCGAAACATGATGCACATTCAAGTTTTCCCAAATCGTATTCCCAGCAAAAAATAGTCAACGGAAGTCAGAGTTAGAAGTTTCCGAGGAGACTACAAGTTTGCAAAAATCAGTTTCCAAAACCACAAAAACCCAAGCCTAATGCAAAATAAAACCATAAGTTGGTATTCTCTTCACAATTCACAAACAAACAAATAATAATTGAAAATCATCATTCTCATTCTAATCGGTACAAGAAACTTGAAATTCAAATCTTTGGAAAGAAGTTGAGAAAATCTTAGATAGAGAGAGAGAGTTTTCTCTCCCTTCTCTCTACTCCAAAAAAAAGTTCGCCCTAACTGCCGACTTTCTTTCCGGATACTATCGAGTCTCTCTTGCCATTTTGGGTCTACGGCTGCGGGGGAGTTCTTCTGTTCTACGGCGGTGTAGGTGGTGGTTTTCTGGTCCACCTCGTTGTAAGTTGACGTCTCTTGCCCCTCGGTGAAGGCCCTGTTCCACCTCCTGAGCCGCTAGATTGCGCTTCACGGATTGGCTGCTCGGCTAATCGAAGAGGAAGCAGAGAGGCTTGAGGAAGAAGCTGGTGTTGTGGTTGTGATTCATGAGAAAAGGTACGAGCTAACTAAATATTTGTAAAGAAATTGCATAAAATAAATCGATAATATAACAAAAATACTGTTACAAGAATTTGGAAAAGAACAGATTTGCAGAGACGAGACGCTCTTTCTTTAATTCTGAAAAAGTCTCGTAGTGTGACGGTTGCATGGCGTTCCGAATCCCAGGATACAACTGCATAATTTTTATGATTCGCATCACTCAAAATCATAAGCTTTCGAACATTTTTCTGTTGTACTCTAAAAAAAATAAAGTAATAAAAATGATGAAGAGAGAAAGAGCAAGAGATTGTTATATCATTGTCGGTTTATAATAAGCAATCGGTTTCAAATATGTAACTCTCTCAAAGAGCAGTAGCGGAGATTTTTATTATGGCCATTAAGGACAATATTAATCTCTAAATTAATTGTCCAAAATTAAGAGTGCCATTTATTTTGACCAAGTTTAGATATTTTGTAGTGATTAATTACAAAACCAACACTTGATGCAAAAGATACGTTATTGGCCCGAAGGTCCATCTACCCGAACCCAAACCAAAATCCGAGCCCGACTCGACTCGGCTCGCCGCGTGTGTGTATGGTTTTGGCATGAGATTGCACCTCTCTCCATAACAATAGTCCTAAGGTTTTTAAATCTTATTAGGACTTCTCCACAATATCCGCTATGTCCATTTTTGCCTTTCAAGTAACAAACTTAGGACAAACATTTCTCATTCAAATAAACTCCAATTTTGACATATGAGTACACTCCATTATATTGTTCGCGGCGATGCATCCATCACTCTCATAATCGGTCATTCCTTCAAGAATATATTGGAAAGTTGCCCGGAAAAGTACCGGCACAACATATCTTAAAATTGAGTTTTAACAAGAAGAAGCTTCGTTCGCGATTTAGCAATTAGGGTTTTCTTTGTTTAGGGAAAAAATGAAATGAAAACGACGTCGTTTTAAGCTCCTATGATAACACATGCGTCGTTTTGAACAGTTTCTGGATTAAAAAAAAAAAACCTTTGGGTACCAAACCCGATAGGATAAACCCGTGTCAACCCAGATATAAACAAGACCCGGTCATTTTAATCCCGCGTTTTTTTAGTGTAAAAAACAAAATTACGGGATTACAATTGTATATGGGTTTAGGATACCGACGGACGGGGTTTTTACCGACTTTCAACAATTTTATAACGTCTCCTCGATACTATTGGTTTCTCTGATTTCAGCAAGGAACCCTAAAACCGTTTTTTTCTGCAAATTCATTGGATTTTCGTCGGTGCGAATCCTACCTATTCTTGGTATTTCTTTCCCGGTTCTTCTGGATTCCTTCTTAAGATCTTTGTTTGATAATTAGGTTCCCATAAAATTTGGAAAATTCATATTTGACTCTGATTGTTAAAATTCATATTCTATTTCTTAAATTCGTTAGTTTTGATGTGTATTGTTCAATGTTATTGCAGATTAGAGAGGTATCTTGTTCTCCTATGGACTCTCAGAGTGGTTTGGCTGAGAAAAATACAGTTTCAAGTAAAGGTGAATACTTTTATTGTTTGCTGCAATTTCTACATTGATAAGTGTTCAATTTACTACAGATTTTTCAATTATCTCTTCTCTTTTTTTGCCTCCTCGGTTTATGAATGTCAGGAATTCGAAAGAAAGTGAAGAACTCTGAGTCCATAGCGTTAAAGAGATATAAGATTAATAATAATGTCTTAGTAGACCTTGATAAGCTATTAAATGATGTTTACGGCTCTTTTCGACCCGTTTCTGCTGACTACGATGCTAGGAAGGATTTGGTGAATAGCCTCAATGCTATGGCTATTGATATTTATGGTAATCTATAACATCACTTTTTGTAGTTCCCTTTATCCTATTGAGATCAAAACTCAGTACGTAGAGTTTTTATTATTATGTTTTGTCTACATTAGGTAATTCTAAAGATAGCAGCCCAGTCCTTGAGGCGTATGGGTCTTTTGTGATGGACATCTTTTCCCCGCAGAGTGATTTGGATGTATCTATTAACTTTGGTAACGGAACATCTGAGCTTCCTCGTGATACGAAGCTCCAAATCCTTCGAAGATTTGCAGGAAAGCTTTGCTATCTGCAGGGTAAGTTTAATTGGTATTTGTTCCATTCTGGCTGCTTATTCCATGATTTGAAATGAAAGAATATAATATTACAGAGATATTTGTTTTGGATTTTGAGTTGGTTAAGGTGTATGCCAACTCCCGTTTTTTTTCTTTGTATATCCAAAAGAAGCCGATAAAATTAATTTTGAAACCTTTTTTAAGTATTTCCATGTGAAACTATAGTGACAAGTGAGTATAACGTTCTTAGAATGATGAGTTTCATATGTATCTTGCGTAATCTTCTTTTGTAGGACAAGGGCATGTTAGGAATGTTGTATCTATCTTCGGTGCTAAGGTGCCGATTATCAAATTCTTTGATCAAAGGACTTCTGTTGAATGTGATTTGTCAGTCGAAAACAAAGATGGCATTTTAAATTCACAGATCATTCGCATTATATCTAAAATCGATGACAGGTTTCAGAAACTTTGTATGTTGGTAAGATTTTAGGTTCTATTTTAATGGCTATCATATATCCTTCTAGCACTAATGAGTTTTTCAACAGAATTTAGTTGCTCTTAAAACTATCGAAATCTCTAATATGACTAGAAAACTCAGCTAAAGATATGTGTAGTTGTGGTTAATACATTTACTAATGTGACTACTGTCCTATGTCAGGTTAAGCATTGGGCCAAAGCACATGAAGTTAATAGTGCGGCACACGGAACCCTGAATTCTGTATCTTTAACGTTGCTAGTCGCTCATCATTTACAGGTATCAAAATGAGTCACTCTTGTTGGATGACCACCAGACTCTCTACTTTTCATATTCCTGTTACCTTTATACACGGCGGTGGGTTATATTTTAGGTAGAATTTCGACTTTCAGGAGACCGAGTAAGTAGTTGTTTAATGGGAAAAAAATTTGTATTTACTTGTTGGACTAATTTAATCTCTGAAAGCAAGTTCAAAAGTGTTAGGCATTTTAAGTTGCATGTAATCTTATATCTGATAAGATGTTATTCAGGCTTGTGAGGAACTTTGCATGTTGGATGAAGAAATCCCAGTCTAATCTACTTGTCTTTTGTGTTATATGCAGACTCAAGATCCTCCCATTTTACCTCCATTCTCTATACTATTTAAAGGTAATAATTTGTATCCTCCAAGCGTATAATAAAGTAAAAGAGAAGTATGATAGTAGTTTTGTACTTTTTGAGGCTGTCATGTAATTTCTGGCTGATACAACATTTACAAAGTCTCTTTGGGCTTCTAATCTATTCTCTCTTTTGCTTATGAAGAATATTGAATTTCCTTTGTTGTCTTTTCCAGATGGAATTGATCCTCCCAACGTTGAGAAAAGGACACAGACGTTGTTGAACTGGGGATGTCGTAATCAGGAATCTCTGGGTAGACTATTTACAACATTTTTTATCAAGGTGCTATCTTTTTAACCTTTAAACCCAAACATCAGTAAAAACAAAAAAGTGATTTTGTTATAAAGAAATAGCATTTCTGTCTTGCAGTTGCAATCTGTAGAATTCCTTTGGAGGCAAGGGCTATGTGCCAGTGTGATGAATGGTCTTTGGATATCCAAAAAGTGGAGAAAAGCCGGCATTAGTGTAATTTTTTGTGTGTCAAACTCTATTCGTTGATATTTCATTCTTACTTTTTGTCTCATCACTTGAGTTTTGGTGTGGTGACAGATCGAGGATTTTACGGACGTGTCTCAGAATGTTGCAAGGCGGGTTAATGGCGAAGGAGTCAAAAAGATTTACGGTTCTATAAACAGAACCGTGGAAGACCTCGTTGAATTCCTTGATGGCAAGATCTCCGAAACACATCTCAGACATAGACTGTTTGACCAACAAGCTGTTGTGGAGCCTCCTCATGTGCCGCCACTCAATGTTTACCCACAGCAACCGCAAAACAACTACGGAAACGGGTATAACGGTCGTCTTGAAGAACATCATAGCAAAAGGGTGTGCTTGGAAAACGACTACAGATCTGTTGAAGGAACTGGTCATGGGAGGAAGGAGATGTACGAGAATCTCATAGGAAAACGAAACAGGTATGCCGAAAACTGCAATGGTTCAGAAGGAACCGGTTATGAGAGAGAGGAGGAGAAGTACCAGAATCTCATAAGAAAACTAAACAGGTACTCCGGAATCTACAATCATTTTGAAGAGTTAAATGATCTTCCCCGGTTTGGAGGATCCTTATAAGACAATTCCCATTGAATGGTCATTTGGTTCATCATAGGCATGATGGTAGGTGACGTAGGAAGGAAGGATTTAGAGGATTTAAGTTTTGCCTTTTTTCTTGGCTTTTTAGGTCTTTTCCTTTTTACTATAGGTTTTTTACTTTTTTTGGATTTCCCAATTTCTATAGGATTTTTTATTTTTCTGCTTGGGTTTTAGCTATATATAGAGGTCCTAGTGATCTGTAGAATTTGATAGTTTGTTATGAGAAGTTTGGTCCTCAACCTTATTTTGGCAGACCGTTTTAGCAGACTTTTTGCTCAGCGAAGTTAAAAACCTAATTACTGTACCAACCATTTTTCAAAGATGAATATAACTTCAAAATATATAATTGGCCCTTTCAGAATACATTTCACTTGTATTGCTATTGTTTAATTTCCTTTGCCAGTCGATTTAGAGGGAAATTCAGGTTTTGGTTACTTCGGTTTCGTTTAGTTGGCTTGAGAGAAAATGTATGTTGGTTTCTGCTTATTTGGTAATATATCTCTTTGGCTGAAGATAGCCATAATGTGTTTGAATAAAATCTTAAATCGTCGAGAAACCTTGAATCAGCCAGAAAACAATAACTAGAGTGACATAATTCAAAGTAAGCTTTGCTTGGCAGATTCTCTTGTCAAAATGAAATCCACTGCTTCCTCGACGGTGTCCACTACCTGAAGAAGTTAAACAGTTTTGCATGAACATTTACCCGCGGGAATAATAAGAAGCTTTTCAAGGATTAAGCGATAATGGTGTTGCTTACCAGATCAGCAGGAAACTCTGAATGATTATCTTTCCCTTTGAAAACTCCGGTTCTTGTCAAGATTGAGAACCAAGGATTCCCAGCCTGTCACGCAGATTTACTTTTACCAGATTACCAATTGTTCAAGCCTTAAGGTAAGATTGGAGGAATGTTTTGTGGCGAGAAAACCAACTCTAGTCTGAGAAAAAGAGCAAAAACCTGCCGTGCGCCTCTGATGTCGATTTTAGGGTTGTCTCCAACCATATATAGTGTCCTGAAGTGGTGACTTCCTGAATTTGAATGAGAGTGAGTGGATGATGTGATTTCTTTCAGAACATCTTCTGCGTTCTTGAACACGAACGGATTTGGCTTCCCAAAAGATGTGTACTCCAGAGGGTCATCGTGGATTCTGCATATATATATATATATATCCAAACACAATCATGCAAAATTGAATTGACCAAACGTCTCATTTGTTACGCCTTTAAAAGCCAGTGTCATGTTTCCTGAAAGTTCTACAGTGTCATATCGAAGACGTATGCTTAATTTGGGCTTATTACCTGTTGAAGATGGATTCTAGCGCGATTCTAAAAGCTCCCATGCCAAGACGTTCAGTAGGAAACGCAGTCTGCCTTTAGTTCACAATGCATCAGTACCCACATATGATAAAGATGAGAAAATGGAAAGGAAACAGATGAGATCACCAGAACCTGGTAGTCTAAATCGTCGTTGGCAAAGTACAAATGAGGTTGAGGTCCAATTTCTTTCCCAGGAAGTCCTCCAGTTCGTAAAATATCACAAAGAACCTGGGCGAAAACATCAATCAGTATTCACTGTGAGCACAACAAAATTCTAGGAAGCTCTGCCCCAACAAAAACTACAAGAGATCTACGGCCAGAAACCATTTAAAATTAGTTTTAGTTTTCTTTTGTTCAATACAATCGTGAAGCCAGTGATATGGAAACACACAGGGAAACTTTGTTTTGCTGCATTTATTAAGTTGTGTGCTAATAAGTTTTTTTTTTTTTTTGCAACCAAAACCAAAAGAATGAAAATAAACTGTATCTGAAAATATAGACATGTAAAGTGGGACTTATACGAATAATCGTGTAATTTGCACTGCAAAAGGAATGACAACCTGGATGTCTCGGCTCCAATCAACCGGATCACTAACTATAAATGCTGCATGAACTCTATGGGACAGAACATTTTCTCTTGATCTAGGCTCCTTGTGACCATGCCCGGTCATCCATTTTTTATATGGCGCCAAGGGATCAATGTTGTCAAAGTAAGAGGCATATTCGTCCATTGAAATGACGTTTCTGAAAATCCATACCCATATAATCACCTGAATAGACGTTTGAAGCACAAGCAATAGGGAAATCACAAAAGTCAAGAAAGAGCCCTAAGCCTACCTGAAACCATAATTAGACATCACCGCAGCAGGTTCCCCTTTTCCAGCTGCAACAACAAGCTTATTTCCAAACCTGGTCCAACAAAACAAATGATAGAAGTTGATAAATTCAAAGGTTACTAAGGTATACTTAATTCATTATACAATATTTTGTGAATTCATGTGTCCTATGTGATCTGATTATTCATGTTGCAACCCCTATACTGCTTATAACCCTTGATATGCCAACTGATGAACAATGTGTCTTTCTATACTCGAGGTTGAAATGTAAGGGCAGAGATTGTAATACGGTTTAATCTATGCAACCTACCTATTCACTAGCTTCCGGAAAGGTGAATGTCCTTGCACCACCTGAAACATGAACATATCGAAGAGAGTGCATCAAAAGTGTTAACACTTACAGAAACTAACTTGGTGATAAGAAAAGGAAGCGATGCAACAAGGTTTCAACCTGTAACGGAGAAACATGAACACCTAATAAATTACTCATCTCAGAGGCCCGTGCAGATTCAGGCAAACCACCTCCTGTCATAACCGAAGAAATTTTCAGATGAGAAAAATAAAAGTGATGTTTAACTATTTCATTCCTTTGACCAATTTTGACACTCTTATCCAAATGAGTTTCATGCTAAACATCTATCTCACTTGTGTTTTCATTTTGTTTTGTACTCAATTATCAAGGAAAAACGGGAGAAATATCCAACGTTTATACTTTATCTCGTAACAGTACCAACAAAGGCTCACCATTAGTCAAGAATAAAAAAGGTATCTTCAAAGCACCTGCAAAAGAAGCACAAGAAACCTCAAACTCATCAATGGCAGATACAACTATACACTAATCAAGCACAGTTACATTTGTTGTTCTGTTCAGGAGGAGAAGGATTTCATATGCTCCAACAAACCAGGGGAAATTTGTTTTCTCAAAACCCTTAAGTTAGCAGACAATTACATCTCCATCTTCCAGACAGCAAAGAGCAGCTACGATGAATCAATCGCAAACGAAAGAGAGCTAGTAAAAGAAAAAAAACCTAACAACAAAGTGCATACCGGAATCATCGTAGAGTCGTCGGAGGGCGCCAGGGGAACCACCAACGGGGGAGGAACCAAGAAGAATAACGCCATCGATGTCGAATGCAATGCCATAAGACGGGCTGTGTTTTTGTCAGAATCAGGAAGAGAGCAAAAGAATGATTCGCCGGAGACGATTTCAACCAAGGAACGCAGCAGCGGGAGAGGAAAACTCACCGATTCGATTCCGGTGAGAGGTTACAGAAGGAACGCGACGGTGATCGGAGATTAAAATCACGACGCCGCCGCAGTGAGTTTCTCGCGAGGATTCGAAGATGGTTCATTTTTTTCTTAAGAGGATCTGGAGGCCGGCGATTAAAAAGATTGGCCCAAAAAAAAAACTAAAAAAAGGTTAATAATACTTTTATTTTCTACGACATTCGACCTCAAATTATTGGGTAATTTCAGCTTCACCCCCTCTTTCAAAATGGTTACTTTCCGGTAATTAAGTAAAGTAGTTGATTGACGGATTGAATTAACGCATTTCACACATCCAAATAGAAATCAAAAGAGGTAAACATTTTACATAAACATCTCATTTTTTTTTTTACTGAGCAAGAAATAAAAGCCAAGGATTATATTACAACAACATATAAAGCCAGAAATTAACCGGTATGTTCTCTTACATATATATATCACACAAGATTTTCAGTTTGACGATCCGATCCGATCCGATCAGGGAAAGGGAATTGTCGTGGAAGACGAATCCGTCATGGAGATGAGCGTCTGCAGTCGGAGTGACGGCTCAGCCTCCTCTCTTGCCGTCGCCGCCGTAGTTGTTCTGGGTCGCGATTGAGTTCGCCGATCTGATTAAGTCGCGAGCGATCATGATCTTGATTCGGCTTCTCCTGGGAGACGAGGCGGTTGAGGTCGCCGATCTGAGTAGATCGCGAGCGATCATGATCTTGATTCGGCCTCTCTTCGGAGGAACGGTTTGTTCGTCTCTTCCGGAGCTGTTAGGAGATGGAAACTCCATGGTCGCAAATTTAAGATCTGTGTCAAGAAGAAAGAAATCAAAAGAGTGAAGCAGAGAAATGCGATGAAGAGAGCGTTGAGAGTGAAGCTATTAATAGACCCCACAAAACCCAGCGACCAATTCTTTGGCTTGGCCAGCAAGCTACGAAGGGTTAATTTGGTAATTCGAAAGAAAATGACGTTATTAAATTAAATTAACATGTGTGATTATGTTGAGTAGACGTGGTAATGGAGACACGTGTCAGTTGTGATCACTCGACTCACGCGCTAGTACAGTCGTTGTCAATCTGTGAATATTCTCAAAAACATTAAAAAAACAATCAATTTGAAACCTCCTACAATGACAGAGGGATCTGGTAATTAATAGTTAGCTAAAAAGCCCACACTTTTTTTCAACATAAGACTGTCTACAATAGTTTTTTTCTTTTTCAACATCGTACTTTTTACTTTTTAATTTTCTTGTACGTAATAATTCAATACATATTCAATTTTTATCATCTATAATAGTTTTGTTTAAAAAAATTCAACACCCTATCCCACTATTTTTATTTTATATTCTTATTTTCTTTTATGTTTTTGTGATTACATATTAATAACAATTACCGATTGAAATTAAATGAAAATAATTAAAAGTGAAATAAATTTTATTTTCTATTTTAATAATATTAATAAATAAAAAAATTATTACAAATAATAAAAACAAGAAATAATCATTATTAAAACAAATAAAATTACGAAAAACTTGAAATTCAATACAATACACTGATAAGTACACACACAACTAATAAAACACAAATAACTTAATTAGTATAATAGACTCAACTCACAAACAATAAAGCTCCTAAATCATACATAGAGGCTTAAAATACTCTTTAATCACGGAATTTTGCACATATGTGTTTGACTAGATCTGCTTGCAATTCATGATGTACATTTGAATCACGCAACTCGGATCTAGCACGCACATGATTTGCGAATACATATAGCACCTTAGTCGAGAATGGTTGCGGTGTACTAGACTCACTTGCCTCAGATTGATCATAATCGGTCCAATATTGAGTATATGTATCTCGTTCATCCTCAACAAATCATATTATGCAATATGATACATGACCTCATGATGATAGCCAAATCGGTAATGTCCTACATGCGAGCTGGTTTGCGAATGATTTTAAATCGAGCCTGCAACACTCCAAATACACGTTCGATGTCCTTCCGACATCCCTCTTGATGTTGTGCAAATAACTTGGCTGGTTCACTTTGAGGAAGTCTAATTGATTTGACGAAAGTAGGATAAGAATGATAGATACCGCCAGCCAGATAGTATGCCATATTATACGGACGTTGGTTCACAAAAAAATTCACTCTTGGAGTATTTCCTTGTTCAACATCATCGAAAACTGGTGAACGGTCTAGAACGTTTATATCGTTCAATGTGCCCAGACATCCAAAAAGGCATGCCAGATCTATAGATCATGAGATGCAACTGCTTCAAGAATAACAGTGGTGGTTCCCTTATCTCCCCGAGTAAATTGACCATCCCATGCTGTAGGCCAATTTTTCCATTCCCAGTGCATGCAATCAATACTCCCAATCATCCCGGGGAATCCCCGTATCTGACTAACATGTATAATTCTTTGCAGGTCATCTTGAGTTGGAGCTCTGAGATACACTTGCTCATACAATTGTATGATTCCTTTACATAATCTACGCAAGCACTCCAATGCTATAATACCTCCTATTTTGATGTATTCATCGACCGCGTCGGCCGCGACACCATATGCTAACATTTGCATGGCCGTTGAACATTTTGCTAATGGAGATATACCTTCTTAGCTTTATTGGCTGCGTCAACTCGTTGGGTGAAATAGTTGTCACTGCTTGATAGGTCCCCAATGATTCGAAGGAAAACATGTTTTCGCATCCGGAATCACCGACGAAACATTGCATCGTCATATGTAGGTTGATTGGAAAAGTAGTCGTCAATCAGTCTTTGATTTGCCGCTACATGATCTCTCTTAAAGTATTTTCTCTTGCTATGAGGTGCAGAATTTTCCTCTATTTTATTTCGACGCTCCCTAAACCGGTTGATGATATATCTTTCTTCAATTTCAGACTGCCTTTTGTAAGCTTCGATATCAAAAAGAAATTCTGATGGATCCATTTATATTTTTTAGTAAGATGAGATTTGTGGTATTGGTACATAAGTGGAAGAATGAGTCCCCATTTATAAGAAATTGAGTGGTTGAGATCGACGGACTCCGAACAGATAATGGAATATAGTTAATTAATAGATAAAGATTAGATTCTTCCATTTAAAGCCGAATGTCACGGATTACATTGATAAAAAGTCACGGATTACTCACAAAGAAACATTATTAAAGCAGAAAGTGACAAACATACATTATTAAAGCAGAAACTGACAAAGAAACATTATTAAAGCATAAAGTGACAAACAAATATTATTAAAGCAGAAAGTGACAAAATACGAACAGACACTTGACAACAATTAATTTTCAAATAGATCGTGGTCCAACTTCTCCAATAGCTCTTTGTTTCAGTCATCGAGATGCTCCTTTTCTATTAGCTTCATAAACATCTTCATCTTCTTGGCCTGAGTCCTTTCTTTCATCAATTGGTTTACCTCCTTTTGCCTCATGGCTATTTTGTCCAATCGTTCCAACTCTTGCTCCTTGAATTGTTTGAATTCATTCCACTATTCGTTGACCACTTCCAAGGCTACGCCCTTACCTTTCTTTTTACCCTTTTTTTTAGTTGCATCCCTCCCCATTGGACGAGCACTAGATCCTACAGAGTTTGAGTCACTTGCATCACTCTCGTGGGATCTCTTAGATCCACTGCTTCTAGAGCCAGTATTTCCTCCTACCTGACTACCATAACGTGGTTGATCACGGATAGCGAGCCAATCTTTCATAAAATTGAAATTTCCATTCTTACCACCTTAATATAGTTCATGCGCTTTCGTCAATACATCATTCTCCGATCACCTGCTTTGTTCCATACGCTTAGCGTTATCGTAAGCGCCAGTCCATTTGCCCAATATTTTGTTCACGTAGTTGTAATGATTCTTGCACGAAATTCCATCACGCGGAGGATCAAATGAGCAATGCTCATTACAGTACTCAACAATTTTACCCCAAAATGCTTCACTTTTTTTGTTTCTGCCAACAACATTGTTTGTTCCATATTTAATCCACCCACTCAGTAGCACCAAATTTTGCTCAGTGGTCCACTTGGGGTTTTTCCGGCAAGCAGGAGTTGAATCCTCTGCATTTGGAGTAGCTTCATTAACACCGCTCATACTGTGTAGAAAATTCGGAAAATTCAATTGCTCCAACATTCGGAACAATTTTATTTTCCGTTGGAATAGAAGAACAAGGGGGTACTTGAAATGAATATGGCATCATCGATCCATAATATGGACGATAGTTCGGAACAGCTGACAGCATGAAGAAATTTTGTGGAAACCCATAATTTGGTATATTTTGAGGTTGGTTGGAAGATTGATTTTGAAATTGATAATCGTTGGGATTTGGATAGTGAAAAAGGTAATTAGTAGAATTTTGGGTGTTAAAAGGGTTATTGTTGGAATCCATCTCACTAAAAAGACGGATAAAAATGTAAACAAGAGTTTATTGGAGGCTATAATAGAAAAATTATAGTAGAAAAAGATGGTTTTTTGTGTATCCACATAAAATAAACAAGTCTCTATTTATAGAGTATGAAAATGATGAATTTTGATATAAAAAAAATTAAATAAAAAAATAATTTACAAAGAAATAATTGATCTCAAATAGTTCAGATGGAAAAAAAATATCAAGAATCTCTGCACCCAATAAAAAAATACGTGTCCCAATACTTATTTTATTCTACCCACAACTTATGCATCCAATCAGTGCGCACCACGTGTCTTGCTTTTAATCTCTCCACCAAAATTCAGCTGGTTGAATTTTTTCAACTAAAATTAATCAACATTTTTTTCAACACCAAATTCAACTCTCCACTGCATCTACTCAACAGTTGAAATTTTTTATTCAACCCCCATTGTACATAATCTAAGAAAAACAAAAACAAAAACAAAATTTACAACAACAATAAAAACAAAAGAAAAAGAAATATTCCCGTTAACTTTTTCATTAATTTTGTTTTTTTTTTGCTAGCAACTATCATAACATTAAATATTATCATTTAATAGTTTATCTTCATATACATGACTATCATTATGAACATGCTTGACTTTTAGAAGGATTAGCCAGCTTTCTCATCAAAATTAGACGAGATTGTTTTTTTAGAAATAATTTTATTGATTTTTCTATTATTTTGATTCTATATTTAGTAATATTCGTGTGTATAGTCTTTGCTAAATAAGTTTGCGCATGAAATTTTTTTATTTTTCATATAAGTAATTTGGTGTAACTTCCTTCCCTTTTAAGTATGTTCCCCACATAGTACTTTTTTCCATCTAAACTGAATTTATACCATAATGAAGTTGTTTTTACTTTACAACCTTGGGCAAACGAACCCAATTACCCGAGAAAACCAATCAACCTAGCCAATAAGAACAACATATATTGGCTAAGAAATTGCCCAGCAAAAAAGCCTAAACTGAGCCAAAAGGGAAGAACAAGAGACAACATTAATTAGAGGATAAAACACTCTCACCTACAAAGAACTCTTTTAACCAAAGAGGCGATCCTATAAAAACATAAGACTGCCTCCTATCATCCCGAGTAACACTTTGAGCGATGAGTTGTGTTCCTCTATTCATTGTCATCTCTTCTATATGTACTCTCCAATCATTAAAGGAGCTTAAGATATTGTTCAGTGCCGCCACCTGAAAAGTAATAGAAGGTGAGGCTCTAGGACGCAAAATAGCACCTAAGATATCATGATCTTTTGATGCAAATATCACCTTGTTCATATGATGGTCTTTCATAATGTTTAGAGCCCAAATCAAGCACTTCAGTTTTGCTTCATCTCTACTAGGAATGCAGGAGAAGGATCTTCTATTATGCATCAAAACTATACCCTGGGAATCACTCATAACCCAGGCACCTCCACAAGTGTGATTTTCCTTAGACCAAGAGCATCCAATATTGCATTTGACCCAATCCGTAGGAGGAGGTTTCCACAATGCTCTTAGTTCTTTTTTCTTTGATGCTTCTTGTGTAATATTACTATCCACAATTTGAGCTAAAAACCAATTATAAGACTCCTTCTTGATTCTATTAAGCGTGTCAACTGGCCATGATCTTTTCCCTTCAAAGAATTGAAAGTTTCTGTTTTTCCAGATGAGCCACACAATCCAAGGAATGGTTCTTCTTATGTATATTGGGATCTCAAACTTCTTGACCGAAGACAATAAAAAGGCAAGGTTTGAGTAAATAGAACCTGATTCAAATCCATCTCTAGGTCCATGAACATCAGACATGGCCCATTCTTGTCTTGCTGCTGTGCACACAAACAGAACGTGATTTATTGATTTTCCCACCTGCCCACATGTTTGGCATCTATCATCCAATCTAATACCTCTTGCCATGATCTTATCTACTACAGGGATTGCTCCACTAATTGCCCTCCAGATGAAATTTTTTTATCTTAGATGATGCTTTCAAAGTCCAAATTTCTTCCTTTAACCCATTTAAAGATGGCAAAACTGCTGCTGCTTGAGTTAATTCCCAATTCTTCACCTTATTAGCCAACCAATTGCTTGACTTTACACTGTAATCCCCATTTCTGCTATGTTTCCAGATCCGGTAGTCCTTTTGAGAAGCAACTGGCTTTTTTCAAAATGAGGTTTATATCCTGCTGATATAAAAGATCCTTAAGAATAGGTATGTTCCAAAGACCAGATCTTCTATGAATCAGATCACTCACTTTCAGATTGAGATTGATAAACATGTTTTTCATAAGTGGTATTCTGGGATTCTCATCACCAATCCAGGGATCACTCCAGACGTTAATTGAGGCCCCATCACCAATCATTTTGGTCAAACCATTCAACAAAAGAGATCTTCCATGGAGCACACTTCTCCAACCATAAGAAGATCTTTGCCTTTCCATAGCCTGAATGAAATCCCCTTGATCATGATACCTACTTTTCAGTAATTTGTCTTTCCACTTTGTCTTCTACAGAGTGCCACCAGAAGTCGGCCATTGCACTGGAGAGGGAAGAGCACGTGGACTTTGGGAGTTTGAAAGATGACATGGGCGTATATTAGCATAGCAAGGGCCACTGATTTCAACAAAACATCTTTACCTCCCATGGATAGAGTTCTAGCAAACCAACCTGAAATCCTAGACTTCATCTTTTCTTTAATGTAAGCTAGCATTTCAACTTTAGATCTACTGAAACACTCAGGAAAACCCAGATAGTTGCCTGTACCACCTTCTCTCACAATGCCCAAAGACTGCATGCTGAATGTTTACCTTTGTCTGAAGATCAACATTCTCCCCAAAGGTAATGGCTAACTTATCAAGATTGATAGTTTGGCCTGTAGCTGCTTCATACATGGTCATGATCCTTTTAAACTCTCTACACTGATTCTCCTCAGCCCTACAAATGAAAAGGCTATCATCTCCAAACAACAAATGATTAATAGAAGGTCCTTGTACTGAGAATTGCATACCACTAATCTTGCCTTCACTCTTAGACTTATTAAGCAGATGGGAGAGGCCCTCTGTATATAGTACAAAAAGGAAGGGAGATAGGGGATCTCCCTGCCTCAACCCTCTCTGTGGCACAATAACTCCATGTGGTTTATCATTAATCAACACTGAGTAAGTAACTGAGGAGACGCAAAATAAAACCCAATCAACCCATTTCTGATGGAATCCCATAGCCAGAAGCAGTGCCTTATTATAACTCCACTCAACCCTATCAAGAACTTTGACATATCTGATTTGATAGCCATAAACTCCCTAGAGATCCTATGGTGAGTCCTAAGGCAATGTATGACTTCATGAGCCACTAGAATGTTATCAGAAATCTGTCTTTCAGCTACAAAGACTTATTGGCAAGAATTCCCCACTAAGGGCCTGACTGGTTTAAATGCAGCTGGTGCGGTTGCGGAAGCGGGTGGTACCGGTTTCTAGCGTTATTGGATAATTTATGCGACCGTAAAGCGGCTGGAAATTGGTGCGTTTGCTAGACATTTATGACTGATTTACATCGGGTGCGATAGCGAATTTACATTAAACTACCAAAATACACATAATATATAATTTATATAAAAATCAAAAATATATTATTATAAAAAATTAAAATTATATATTTTAAATAAATCATAGAATAATTAAATAAAAAATTTTAAAGATGTTTGGAACATATTTTATATATACAATAACTTTTTTATAATTACAAATTAAAATTAAAATTAAAATTGAAATCAAAAATATCTTATTATAAAAATTAAAATTATATATTTTAAATAAATCATAGAATAATTAAATAGTACTTTTTAAAGAGGTTTGGAACATTTTTACAATATTTTTTTTTATAATTACAAGTTTATTTTAGTTTAATTAAAATATATATCACGTGTATATAATTTTATATGATAATATTCGATAGAAAAAGCAAAAAAAATTTAATAAATTTTTTGTAAATTTTAGTTTATTATTTAAGATAATAATTTTTTTTTTTAAATTTTTTTTTAACCACCCGCAACCCTCTGCAGCCGCAAATGCTAGTGGGAATGAGCTTTTGATTTAGTGCGGTTCCAAACGATATAAAGCGATACAGAGCGGTATGGAGCGGTTTCTGTGATTGTTGTCAAACGTTACCAACCGCAAACGTAGCGTTTGCGGGTGATAGCGGATGAACCAATCAAACCCTTAGTACTTAGGACCTTACTGGTTTAAACGCAGCGGATGCGAATGCGGTTGCTGGAGTTTGCGAAAGCAGGCGATAGCGATTTCTAGCATTATTGGACAATTTATACGACTGGTAAAGCAGCTAGAAATGGGTACGTTTGCGGGACGTTTATGACTGGTTTACAGTGGATGCGATAGCAGATTTACATAAAACTACCAAAATACACATAATATATAATTTATATAAAAATCAAAAATATATTATTATAAAAATTAAAATTATATATTTTAAATAAATCATAGAATAATTAAATAAAAAATTTAAAGATGTTTGGAACATTTTTATATATACAATAATTTTTTTATAATTACAAATTAAAATTAAAATTGAAATCAAAAATATGTTATTATAAAAATTAAAATTATATATTTTAAATAAATCATAGAATAAGTAAATATTAATTTTTAAAGAGGTTTGGAACATTTTTACAATAACTTTTTTTATAATTACAAGTTTATTTTAGTTTAATTAAAATATATATCAAGTGTATATAATTTTATATGATAATATTCGATATAAAAAATAATTTTTTTAAAATAATTTTTTGTAAATTTTAGTTTATTATTTAAGATAATTTTTGTTTAACCACCCACAACCGCCCGCAACCGTCCGCAACCGCAAATCCTCGGGGAAATGAGCTTTTGATTTAGAACGGTTCCAAACGATATAAAGTGGTACATAGCTGTATGAAGCGGTTTCTGCGATTATTGTCAAATGCTATCAACCACAACTGCCCATAACGCTACGTTTGCGGGTGGTAGCAGATGAACCAATCAATTCTTTAATATACAAAGTATTTGAAGTAAATATATATATACACACATCACTACCAAGTGAATCAAATTGAACACACTCAACTAGCGTAAACCTAAGTACCTAACTAGCAAATCAAATCATACTTAAGTATACTTAACGTCAATTAAAATATTAAGTCATCTTTGTGATATTTTTTTTTATAAAGACATGTAACAGCTTTTAAACATGGAGAAATTCTTTTTGTCTAGTTAACATTGAGATTCACAACCAAGTATCTTCTTATGTTGTTTTTTCTTAAAAAAAGAGAAAAAGGCAAGAAATATTCGTAACTCTTTTTATATGTATTACAAAATATATTTTACAAGTCCTCCAAATTTTCTGTCATATCTTACAAAGTAGGTACACAATTAATTATCTACAGTCTCGGACGAGAAATTCTTCCTGATGACCGTCGTTGGCAGTGGAAGTAGGGACTGGTGAGCCTCGCCTCTTCCACAGCCAAACGATCGAAGCCTTCGATCTGAGGAGTTTGCGCGCGATCATAGTCTTGATTTGGCCTCTTCTCGGAGGAAGCAATTGCTCTGTTTTCCTGGACCTGTTGGGAGAAGACACTAACTCCATTCTTTAAATATATATATATATATAAATCGAAATCTCTGGAATTTGTGGAGAAAACAAAGAAATGTGAGAGAGAGAAGGTGAGGTGGCAAGAATGGGAGAGTGAGAAAATCTTTTTATAGAGACAGAGCAGGTAGCTCTGTTTTGGTCTTTCCTTGGTGGCCAAGGAAATTTTGTTACTTGGTCGGGAAATTTTGTTACTAAAATAAAACGCGTGGGAGAGGCAGGAGGGCATATTTGGTATATTCTCGTAAGAAATTTTGTATACAACAATAGATAATTTCTCTAATAAAATATTTAGTTTATTTATTTATTATAATACTCTAAAATACCATACTTTAAATTTTATTTCCAAATATTAATTATTATGTGAAACTTCTTGTTTATCATAAATAAATTACAAACAAATTTAATACATTATGTTTGAATTCATTTTTTTCAATTTAGAGTTTAGATTTATTTCATTAAAAAGAATTCTGAATCAATTTAATATTGAATGATTGTATTTTTGGAAAAAAATTTAAAAGTATGATATCTTTGAGAATTTTAACATCTTTGAGAATTTAACATCTTTTATATATATATAATATGTGTGTGTTTCTTTTATATATATAATGATATACATAATTTTGATCACAACCAAGTTTTTTTTTTCTTTCAACTTTCAACCAAGTCCCTTGGATTATTTGTGTATATATATATACTATTATGTTAATATTCTTTATATATTAATAGATGAGACATTCACCAAAAAATCTAAGTATTATTCAAATAGCATTTTAGGGGACATATCATTTAATTTAACCAATCAGAACATTTCAATGAAAACTATATGATATTGTGGATTTTTCTACATATTCTCATTAATTTTATAACATAAGCCCATTAATACATGTTTTTCAAATTTAAACCCAACTAAATTTATATATAAATTTTTAACATTTAAATATGTATGACAAAGCATATGAATTTTAACATCTATAAACGTACAAAAATGATATGTATTGTGCATAAATGTAATAAAGTTGAATACTTTTGATCAAGCATCTGTTAATGCCATTAGTTTTAATATTTTATGTATAAAATTGATCAAAACATATGCAAATATTATTTATTTCAATATCTTTTAAGTATAAAATTGATCTTCATTATTCGTGTAAACTATAGAGCATACGATAAATCAGATAAATTTTAGATTTATATGAATTTGTGGGACATAACAAACGAAAAATAATATGTGTTTTCCAATAATGAATTGTATAAATATTTGCAAGTGTGATTAAATATGTATAATAGACTACATCATAATAAAAATATTTGTATAGTATACTAATCTAAATACATATATACACAATAGATAATATTGTTATAAATATAATAATAAAAAGTTTGTTAATATATCATAAAAAATAAAAAATAGATGATATGGTAAATCTAAAATATTACATTTAGTTAGGTTTAAAATTTTAAAATATATATTAATGGGCTTATGTTATAAAATTAATAAAAATATGTAGAGATTTCCACCATGGCATATAGTACAAATTTATGTAATTTATGAATATCTTAATTAACCGTTTAGGTAACTATTTTTTTTTTAATTATTTAAAAATTCTTAAAATCATTCAAAATGATCCTTTTTCCCAAAATTATTGAAAATTCTCGAGAAATTATCACAATTATCAAATCCAACCGATATCCGTTCGCATCGTGATTTTGATTATCCAAATAATATGTATCTTACCTATTATCCGCATTATCTTGAATATATCTTCAAGTAATAGTTTTTGATATTCCGTATATTTGTACTCAACCCTTATACCCTTAATATCTGATGTGTTACCCACAATGAACATGTCTAGTCATTGAGTCGTTCACATATGGGACCATGTACCCTGATACTTGCTCTGGTCCAACAATTAAGAAACCCTGGTAATAATGGAGAGGTTGTGTTGATATATAATTTCCAATTCAGGCCGCGGGCCACTATTTCGATACAACAAAGAGGATAGGATTAACTTAAGAATCCAAAAAGGTAATAGAATATAATTAAACTTTTATATATGTAATACTAGGTTTTTTATCCGCGCTACGTGTAGATTAGCGTTTATTTTATTTTTGTTTATTATTCAAAAAATAAAGAAAATATATAGTATTGATTAATAAACTTATCATATTTGGTGTTGGTCTTTTTTTAGGAATGTTCAATCCAGATAAATTGATCTTAATCGAACCGAACCGAAATAATTGATGTGAAAAGCGGATCACATATTAATAATGATTTAAAGAAATTTACTTATCATGTATTCAAAAAATTAAATTTAAACCAAACAGGAAATAAAAATCGATCTAAAAAGAAATTTTTTTAAACTAATGATATATTTGACTAAAACTCAAAACCGGAACCGAACCGAAGTAAAAACTGGATAAAACACCCTAATTATATTTTACTCAAAAATTTGGGTTACGGTACCTACTTTCTTAGATATAATTTTTTTACTATTGCATTCACCATAGTTACAGCTTGAAGTTTAATTATTTTATAGAGTGAATAGATTCTTCTGTTTCATAAATTAATATGAGTCCATTCATAATACGATGAATAATATTGGCTTGTAGTTTTATAAAATCTGCAATAAAATAGTAAGTACCATAATACATATCTACAAATTTATAGGCATTTATACATATAGAACACATAGGTAACAGTTTTCTTTTGTTTTTATTTTTAATTTTGTGTGTGATTCAGTCACTTGACTCCCACATAACACGTTCGTCTCATTTTTCTCTTATTCAAAAGACTATGTGAAAACTAATATGGTCATACCTCCTATTTGACTACGTATTTAATACATATTCAACCAACACTAACGAACATACATATAGATAATGTAAAAATATATCTATACTATATATAAAGTTGTAACATAAACAAAATATATACTAAATTGAGCAAGTAAAATAAGTGGATTTTAATCGTATTGGAAGTATCCCTTCCTTGAGTCGCTTATTGTCATAAACAAAATTGAAGTTTGAACGCAAACTAAAACCTACCAAGAGTGGCTTACTCATAGATTACAAAAGAGAACTTATGAAGAATGAAGAAATAAAAAAAACTTATTAAGCATTTGCCTTGATCATCATCGCTAGCAATGTTTTTCTTTTTCTTATGAATACCATGATTTTTTAACAAACATAATTTCAAAGCAATACATTATATTATTAAAAACAATAAATAATACCACCAAAATTTTAAATATAATATTAAGACTGGAAGCACATCAAAACATATATAGCAAAAATATTTAAAAGTTCCAATTGCTACATTTTTTTGGGTCAAAATACCAACTACTACTCAATCACCTAATTTAAAATTGGTAGGGTAAACAAAGTTTTGAAGCACACACCTAAAATGTGCTTATGCACTTCTATTATATAAGTTATTACGTGTACAATAGACAATATCAAATAACATATATGCAGCTAACTTTAGTCAAATTGTTCAATACAAAAGATATAATGAGAAAATTAAAAAATAATGTAGATAGCTGAGATAAAAAAATGCCAAGAAGATAGCTAAGATAAAGAAATTCCTTCTTGGCGGGATTAAACTCATGTATTTAAGAACTTTGCTTTGATAGCTCGTTTAAGGCTTTTCAACGACGAGCCGATGTTAGCGTCAATTGGTCCGAGCCTTCTAAGTTCCCAAATGACATAATTACATTTGAAGAAAGGAAAACTACCAGAATCGACAAACCCCACGATAACCCTCTCGTAATCGAACTAATCATCAACGATTGCGATGTGGCCAGAGTGTTGGTAGACACGGGAAGCACGGTGGACATAATCTTCAAAGAGACTCTCAGAAGAATGAACGTTGACCTATCCGAAATAACGGCAACTCCAAAACCATTGACTGGATTCTTCGGAGAAACGACAATGACAATCGAAACAATCAAGAGCTACCTATTCGGGCTGGAGAAGTAACCAAAATCGTGGAATTTTCGGTGGCCGATCACCCGACAATCTACAACGTCATTATGGGAATCCCTTGGTTAAATACGATGCGCGCCATGGCCTCAACATACCACATGTGCATAAAGTTCTCGACTTCCAATGGAATCCAAACCATTCGTGGAAATCAGAAGGAGTCCCGAATTTGTGTTATGGCCGAGCATAAGCTTAGAAATCCCGTAGCAGAACTTAACACGAAGACGAAGGAGATAAGGAAACATGACGGCTATAGGCTTCACTGCCTTGGAAATGACCACATCACTTGCGTGAGACACAATACTGTCCCAGACAACAATGTATCTCTTTGGAATTGAAATCCACAGAGCCACCCAATGATCACTAATTATGTGTAATGGGAAGTATATATCATCCACTTCAACCCCCCATATCTTGTTTGTTCTGCAATAACCTGGTTCTGCACCTGTATTATAATCAAACGCTCCAGCAGGTAAGAGTTTACCAGAACCGTCTTCATTTGCAGGAAAATCAACAAAGTCCTTGTACTTGGCAGTCCACATCGTGCCTAAAAGAGTATCAACGAAACAAATTTTTTCGCTCCTAAACCACTCTGGATGTTTCGAAAACCGAAGCCTCAGTAGATTTATCCCAGCATCCATGTGCTGCATCAATAAAAAAAACATAATGGTTATAATAAGAATGGACTGCAATAGAAGTTTGCAATAGAAGTTTGCATTTGAAGTCTGCAATAGAAGTCTGCAATAGAAGTCTGCAACCGTGTCTTTTAGCCATTCTGTCGGTGTTTGTAGACACCAAAACCACTCTGGAGAACTGTGTTTCACTAGCTTCGGGTAATCCCTGTATACCATTAAAATGCTGTTTATTATTAATTAGAGAATACATAATATGATAAAGCTTACTTACAAGTTTTCCTTTACTTACGGATCAAGTTTCAGCAAATCGTCTAGCACCTTCACCTTTTGCATATCAACGGAAGCAAAAGGATCATATCCTTGTCCTTTTGGAATGACGACCTTAGCGGTTCTATTTCCTATAAAAGGAGAAACCTGTGACGGAGCAAGCTTCCTAAGCCTTTCACTCTTTGCCCGTGCCAAAAGAAAGACCGCCTTTTTCCGTTCTTTTTTCAGTTTTTTGAGCCGAAACATAAGCTGTAGGTGGTTTTGAGTTGTCAACAATCATAACACTTGGCTCGCCCCCATTGACACTCTCACTTTGAGCTTCGTGACTGTTTGTTTCCATGTTCACAAACTTGCTATGCAATTTTGGAGTATCAAAGTTAAACAATTTAATAAATGAAAACATATTATGCAAACCAAAGTATACTTAACATAGAGAAACCAAACACATAACCAAGGTTCAAACAAGAAATGTGAAAATTATATAACGAGTGTACTTTGAACATAAACTTAAACGCAAATACTTCAAATAACATGAAACAGATTAGACTGTTACTTCTTTCTTGCTTTAGCCCTTTGGTTTAGCCTTTGGCTTTTTCGATCTTTAGCGTTTTGGTTTTTGGGAGAGGATTTGGTACTAACCCCAACATCAGGAACATCAGGAAGGGTGTTGTCCTCATCATCATCGTCATCTTTGTCCTCAGCTGGAGCTCGTGGAGACTTTATGGACTGTTCAACAGCTACTACCTTATCAGAAAGGGCTTTGATCTTCTGTTCACAGCTACTAAAACCATCTTTTATCTTCGTTGACAACTCTGTAAAGCAAACATCAAAGTGTGATTGTAGTCTCTGTACCAATGACACCGGATCCTCATCCCCACTCCAAGAAGTAGATGCACGAGACCTCTTTCGGCTTTCTCCGTCCGAGTGAAGGCTGAGGTTTTCAGACTTCACATTACCTTTTTCACACTTCACATTATTGGAGACCTTACCAGATATCAGAAAAAATCAGAGAATAAGGCTGCTTTTGTTGTCCACAGTACTTGTTTCAATCTTCACATTATTGGAGAGCTTAATACCCTTGGTTGACCAGTGAGATTTGGTCCACTTCCAACCTCCAGCACCATACTTGACTTTCAAAATGTTGACAATCTTCACATCTTCTTCATCATCATCCCAAAATGGGAACATTTCATCGACAATATCCTTTAAGACAAAGTTGTTTACACGGGCCTACAAAAGATAGAACATGTAGAGTTAAACCATTTACAATAATTGAAAGTTAGAGCATAATTTAAACAAAATTAGGAAAAGTACCTGTTTTAGCATATTTGTTTTGACATTTTTTCGTCCTCTGGATCCTTTGAACGCAAGCAGCAGTGGAGTTGGGTTATTTGGAAAGGGCTCACCAAATTCAGATGCATAATTCGGTAGAGCAAGGTACACCCACACTTGGAGAACTTGTACAAACCCTTCGATCAAATACGTCTTCGTCAAGTCTTTATCCTTGATAGACTCAATAAGGTTCTTGAAAGCGACTCTTCCCCACGGGTATTCCTCAAAAGCTTCTAAATCCATCACTAGCCTAGCCAAGTTAACCCGTGTGGGTGTTGTACCTTTCTGTGCTTCAATGTAACTAGCATAGATGGCTAGATATCCCAACCTCATGCGCTCCTCCCGAGTCCATGATTTACATAAACTACACGCTGCTGTTAACTCATCAGTACTTGGACCCATCTCGATACCCACACCAAGAAGCTCCCAAAATTCTTTCATCTCGTCCGTAACCTCTACCTCCGGGGTTTCCAGATTCGCAACATACTCACAGTTGAGACCGGTTAGATATTCAAACTCATACAACGAAAACCTCAACGGGTTTACACCAATGAGACTCCATATCTCATACGGCTTCTTGCACTCTAGCTGAAAACTTAGTATATGATGTACCAACCTCGATGTCCAAGCAAAATCCAGAGCGTGGAACTTTAGAAATACACCCAATCTCGAGTTCATAAGCTCTGCCCATTCATCTTCTTCTAGTGATTCGGCTAGAGCGTTAAAAAGCTTTGCATCACCACTATAGTAGCCTATGCTTTTAGTCGGACAGGGCTCATCGCCTTTCGTAAAAAATCTTAACGGGAATTCTGGCATAGTCATTATCGGAAAGGATTTCTAACACTACCAATCTGTGCATCAAATTATAAAAGAATTAGAGTCTGCAAAAGAAGTCTGCAAAAGAAGTCTTCAAAAGAAGTATGCAAAAGAAGTCTGCAAAAGAAGTCTGCACCTGAATTCATTGGAACAAGTCTGACAGTGAAGTCTATCTGAGAAGTCTAGTGCTGAAGTTTATGAGTGAATCCTGTAAAAAGAAAATACAGATCCAAACTGAGAAAATCGGCTACGAAATCCAAAAAAACACAGTCAAACTGAGAAAATCGGCTACGAAATCCAAAAAAATACAGTCAAACTGAAAAGGTTTCCGAAAATACAGAGAGATGAAGAAAAACATAAAGGAAACAAACCTTCACAACTACGAACAGGTTCAAAATTCAGAGTGTTTCTCGAATTCGGAGGGAGTGAGATCTGCAGCTCGAAACCGGAGTGATAGAAACGAGCAGATCTAGGAAATCAGACGGCGACGAGAACCAGATCTGAAAAGTAAAAGAGGAAGACGCGTTACCGGCGGAGGAAACAAGGGAAAACAGTGGAAGACGAAGGAAGAGGAGGAGACGAAAGAGACAACGGAGAAGACGGAGACGGCGGATGGTGACGCCGACAATGGAGGACAAGGGTTTCGGCGGCGTGAGTTGACGCCGTTTGAGAGAGAGAGAGAGAGTGTGTCGAGTTTTTTTTTTTACAAATTTAGGGTTTCTTCAGTAAATTTTGTTTATATATGGAGGTAAAAATATTCGGTTAGGTTAATAATCTTTGGTTTAACAGATTTCACTTTCGGTTAGGTTAATAATTTTTGGTTTAGCAGACTTCGTTTGAAGTCTGCTAACCCCTAAACTCTCCCTGGAACCCTAAATGCTATGTAGACTTCACCTGAAGTCTCTAAATTGGAACAGACTTCACCCGAAGTCTGCTACCCAAAAACCTAAATCGAATATTTTCAATGGATTATTTAAAATCCTAAATAAAAACTTATATCAAACATTCAAAAAAGTTTAATATATTCATAATTTAACACTTTTATGCAAATTTAACATTTAAAAAAAAAATTATAAACCCTAAGTCTAACCCTAAATGTAAAAAGCATGTTTCCAACTTATAATATCAAACCATTACCCATCTCGTAACTCGGAGACATACGCAAAATCACATACATAACTCAAAATTTAACATCATCTTATAGTTAACTCAACTTTGAAAATCAAATCCCACACTATAATCTTTACCAAGTTGTTTATTCTAAACTCTAAACCATAAATACGAATCCCTAAACCTAGACCATTACTACCATAAACTCATGAAACTTATAAATATCAAACAACAATAACTAGCAACATGTGACCACATCAATATCTAAACATATGGTTATGGACAAGCTTATTTGATATCTCATGTCGTCTTTTAGTATTATTTCATTATTAACATGTATTTCATTTATAATATAATTTTTCTTTGTTGGTTTAATTTGATTCAATTTTATGAAATTTTAATTTTTATACTTCACAATTGTTTATAGTTTGATTATGAATATAATTTTTTAATCAAATTAATTTTTGTTAATTTATAAATTTAAATATTATATGTAATTATGTAGTAGACTTCTTTTGAAGTCTACAAAGTGCAGATTAGACTTCCTGTGGAGTCTACGAGTTCGACTTCTAACTAAAGTTTACAGAGCAGACTTCTCTATTACGTTGCAGACTTCTCGAGGGTTAAAACAGTAATTGTGTGCTGTGTTTTTTTGTTTGGTCATAAGGGGTGCATTTGTAATTTCACTACCCCTTTGGGTTACTTTGCCAAACATGAGATAAGGGGTATAAATTTTTGAGTCATTTTTAGCAAATTCCCCATTATATAATCATAAAACTCAATATAATTTTATTATTTCATTAAGTCAATATAATTTTTGTATTTCATTTTATACATAGCTATTTTTGAATTTTGATGTGAATTCAATATAATTTTTTATTTCATAAATTTTATGTAATTTCCTTAGTTCCTTTAAAAAGTAATTTTTCTATTTTTTAAGATTGATGTGGTATATTCAGTACTGATTATTTTAAAAATCTTGAACTAATTTACTTTTTGACTTTTAGAAAAAAACTATTTTTATTCTAATATTTTGTTAGCTTTCATTTCACATATTTTTAGTTATGTTGTGTATATTTTTTTTTATTGTAAGTTTTAAATTTTTATATATTATTGCCTTTAAAAAATCATAGGCTATATATATATTGTTCTCATTTTGTTTTCTAATACATATATTTCTTTTTTAATGTTCTTTTGAATGCTAATTGTAATAGATTTTTTTATCTAATAATAAATTATTTCCTATTTAACAACACTATTTTATGATTAAGAAATTTTCTTAATTTAAATATTTGATGTGGTATAACACTATTGGTTGTTTTAAATCCTATGTGCACAGCTTTAGAGGGTAATAGTTTCAACTTTTATATAGTATAGATGTGTGATAGAAGTCCAATTTTCTATTCCGGATTTGATAGAGAAGCCCAATTTAGTTCGAGCACCCTATAATAAACTTCTTTTTCATTCAAATTTTATTTTTTTTGATGTTTACAAAAACAATGAAACTAAAAACACGAAATTACACTTTACAAATATTCTATTTTCTTACTATCGTCTTCAAAGTTAGACAAAATCAGTTTGATTATTTGTTTTCGTAGGAAAAAAACTGTTTGGACAAAAATTTTAATTAGTTCGAATCGAAACAGTCATACGGAATAGCGAGAAGAGATTGACTTTATTGATCAACGAGTTTTGATAAGAAATTGATATGCATTACAAAGAATCAATATCAAAATCATAAAAAGATGATCTTGTTAGTCGTTCGTCGCTCATCGTAAGCACTGCCAGAATTCTTGTCGCTCGTCGTTGAGGAGCGGCAAGAATTTAGCTATTTAGGATTTCTGTGTTTGTTATGATTATCCCGTCCTTGTCTTGGGACTCCCTTATTTATAGATTTCGTAAACCCTAATCCTGGTTGGATTGTGCCTCGCGTCTGTCCCTGGTCCATCCTAATTCTTTTAGGACTAGGACGTTATTTCGGTCCTTCGTCATATTCTCTAAGAAATAGGAATATGTTGGAAGTGGGAGTCGATTGCTTTGCTAAACCGTTGGTTATTAATAAACCAACATTAATGGTCGTCGGGTCAATCCATAAGCCAAACTTCGTCGCTAGTCAAGACCGTTTGTCGGTGCTCACCATTCGTCGTTTTTTCGACACCAGTGATGTGATCAACGTCATGAACTGTGACTTTGCTTTCATTTTTAGAGACTATTAGAAGCTTCCAATAGTAGAAAAATAGCAACGACTGACTGAACAAGTCACTAACCGATTTTACTTTCAATTTATGAATTGGGTTTTATCAGTTACCGGTGGTGAAAAATTATTTTAAATTTTCTTAAGATGTTGAATTGCATACTATAAATGTGTTGGCCAAGTAGTCATCAGTTTCGTTGGTCTTCTTGTTATTTCGAATTTGCACTGGCAAATAAGAAGGCTGTTTTTGGCTACCGACCTTGGTATTAGGTTTTAAGTACTGAAATTCGTCTCTCTCCATTTCCTAACCATGCATTTTTTTGAAGGTTCCCTCGACTCATGTTCTATATTTTTTTGTTTGTTAAAGACTAATGTTCTATAGATTGGCAAAGAAAAAACACTTGAGATGCATGACTCCTATGGTAGGTAATTCCCAAATAAAAATCTTAACATAAACGGTGAAAAAAAAGATGAACCGTTGGATAAATCTAAACTTAACCATAGGATTGAAAATATTGAAATATGAAGTTAGTGGAAATGAATTAGCAAACTTAACCATATTTCGTCAACGTTGTCTCGGTAGATCGATAATTGATTGTTTTATGATGTTAGTTGGATGCATGCGATCAAGTTATCTTCTAATACAAATGATTTATTCGGATGCTTATGACGGATATATGTCGAGGATGTTACAGCCATGCATTCACGTACTTTTGTCGAATTTGTTCGCGGACATTTCTTAATCCATTGTAAATGCTACTTTTTAATTACAAATTGTTCGGATACATGCATGCATTGTGGTGTCTTCCAAAATTTCAAATTTTTTTTTTTGTTAAAAGGCATTCTATTTAAATAGCAAAAGAAAGAAAACATTACAGTAGTCCATTAGGCCCCGTTTCTAGTCAACCCAATACAAAAAAAAGTAATGAACCAAAAAATTTAGAGATTGTTTCACTTTTTTTTTTCCATCTAAATTTTTTGGATTAAAACGGATAAAATATATGGTGAGCCAACATCCCGCAAAAGAGGAACCACAATCCTGCAAAAGGGGGGCCACAATCCCGCAAAAAGGGAGCCACAATCCCACAAAAGGGGAGCAACATTCGAAAAGAGAGATACTTACAGACATATTCGAAAGAAAAAAAAAAAACAAGCTATAGTTAAGCTAAAAAACAAAGCCTACTGAATAAACCAATAATCGAAAAACAATTGATCAAAGGGAAGAAGATAAGAAGACAAACTCCAAAGCCTTATTAGTCTTGAAGGCTTGAAAGCAGATCTAGTCTCGATGTAATGCTCGAGCCCCATCACTCAATGATCAGGGTGAGACAAGAGCTCAAGATCCGAACAAAACCTTTCCAAAGAACCCCGATTAATCGAAACAGATTTTTTCCTAAAACCGGTTTTCAATGGCCCAAATATGTCAAAACCTCAAAACAAAATTTCTGGTTAAATCAATAAACATAGACAAGATATCAGCCAAACAAAGATCAGAAGAGGCCGGGACACCAAGGCAAGAGAAACTTCTGTCTCCGACGAAAGAAGCCCCAAACGGAAGCCAAATGGGAGCAGTCACGAAAACCGACGAAGCCGGATCAAGCGAACCCCTCACATCTTCGACCAAAACCGGAGAAGACTCACTACCATCTTCCAGATCTCTGACAGATCAGAACCCACCTCAACACTACCGAAAACCACCAGAACCAAAGCTAGTCCTATTTCTTCAAAATCTCCTATAGATCTGATAAACACAAACCATAGAAAAAAAACAAGAATATGAAACAAGGGATCCGGCACCGACGTTGTGGAAGCCGTCGGTCACCGGACCTAGATCGGAGAGACTTCGAAATTTGCTATAGTACGGCGACCCTTCAAGATTGTTTCACATTTAAATGAACAAAAATGGCCAGGAGAAAAACCAAAGATTTTAATATTTTAATGTAATACTAGTGTAGATATCATTTTTATAGGACAAAAGATCATTTGAATCTATTTTAGGGTACGTGCGTGGAGAATTGGACATAGATGTTGTTTCAAACTTGAAATAATAGTTTTTTTGTTGTTAAATGACTTGAAATAATGTTGTGATCTATGTAAATGTTTCAATCTTTTTTTAATATCTATATTCCCATAATTGAAAAGAAAAAACTTTAACCACAAGAAAACCAAATTCAGTGACAAACAATATTTATACAGTTTTTATATTTCCATATCCGAAAAAACTAAAATCCTATCGAAGCCAAGTCATCTACCACTTGATGTTGCTATTCTTAGTTATATGTGTACCAAAATTCAATCATCTATCTCAAAAGCCAGTCATACTATTTTGATGCAAATAGAGAAGGGGTAAAACTGGAATTAAGAGAATCCCACGACAAATGGGTCAAATTGTTGTGTCACATCGTACCAAATACAATAACTTCAGAAGGAAAATTAGGGTTTATCACCATTATAGACACTTTTTCAAAAATAATTATTGATATATACACTTTCTAATTTTGGCACACTTTTTCAACTGTAGCAAAAAAATTAATACTAGAATGCCCTTAACCAGAATTGTCCATCGATTTGGAAAAAAAAAGAAAAGAAAAAGTCTAGTTAGATGACAGAAGATCTGGACCATTAATTTATTATAATTAGTTTGGATCGTGTGGGTGTAAATATCAAATTTAATGTTTGGTAGAAAATAAAACTCACGATCCTTCTCTTCTTTTTCTTCGTCTTTTTTTTTTTTTCCTTCTTCGCTCCTTTGAATTGTAGGTTAGGGATTGGAGCTAAAGAACTAGTAATTTTCTAGATACAGAGTCTCCAGTCTAATGAGATTCGTAAAACCGAAGAGATTTCTCTGGTGAAATTGTTCTCAGCTTCATGATGTTATTGAAAATTGATAAAAACTCGAAAATTTCGTCGGAGATTATGTTAATCTGCAAAACAAGGTGCTGGAGTTCGAGAAAATTATTGAGATTCAAAAGGAGAGAGCCCATAAAAGCGTTATATGGCGAAGATTCTCATCGATCCGATCTGGGTCCTCAATTCGCGGGGATGTCCAATCTTCTTTTCCGGCTTCCCGTCGCAAGTAATCCTCTTGCCTCTATTTGGGTTTAGGTGTCTGATTAGAGTAAAACACATACCTTAAAATTGTTTGTGGTCATTTATTTGAATCAAGCAATTTGATTGTTCTTTTTATCATGTGAAATTGCTACAACACTTTCGCATACCCTTAAAATCTCAGTTTGAGCAGTGGAATCGATGGTTTTAGTGCACCTGAAGCTCTGCCAATTGCTTGTGAAAATACCAGCCCTTCTTCCATCAAACTTTCAACCATGTAATTTTTCATTTCAATTTTCAAGGTTAGTGTTGTGATTTATCTCATATTTATGGGTCTTGATTTCTGAACAGTTATGGGTCTTGATAAATCTAGTAGTTAAATGATGCAATAATGTTAAATGATGACCAGTTTAGGATCTTGATCAATCTATGTTGGATTCTACAGTTTTATGCACAAAGAGCATATATATTGTCTTTGGCACAAGAAGATGATATGTGTATATTGCTACAATTGGCTTGAGATTGTTTTCACCATAAGTGCAGCTTTTGTGAAATGAAGCAACCAAATATTCAAAACCGAATGGACGGTGTGCACGGTAACGGACAGACGAAACATGTCCATTTGGATATGACCAATTTTTTGACATCCATGGGATCGATTTTTGTAGTTTTGATGGATGAATAATATCATATACATGTTTATGTGTGCCGTGGACATGTTAACATAGATACAATAAGCAATTGGTGATCATGGCCATTTCTAATTTTGACAATCATAAGAACAAATTATTATGGATATGTTATGGTTATCGACTAAGTATATAATATCGTAGAAAAAATTACACATAGAAAACACAAACTTTCACTATTTCTAGATGATACTAACGATCATTCAAAGCTTTTACAAACTGTCTATTTTAGCGGATATGGTTTCGTGGACAATAGTGATGCACTCCTTCCTACTTCTTTAAATAATCCATGTCTTACCATAGCAGCTTGAAACTCATGTCCTTACCACAAAGTCAGTCCACGACACAGTGACCACTACGAATTGTCCATATAAACCTGTCCACAAAACAATGTCCATTATGATGTGCATCAAGAATCTACATAAAGCCGCCTGACGGTAGATAGTCCAAACTATTGCTTAAAGCCATCTGACGTCTGTTTGGTATGAATTCATGACACTCATATTGATTTTTTTGCCAATTAAATCAGAAATACGAAGAAGTTTCGCCTTTAGTTTGGTTATTGCAAGATCTTGTTTTTTCAGTTTACTCTTCTTAAGGGATTCACGTAGGGGAGGTTGTCTGTAACATATGAGGCATTCAATTTTATTAGATAGAGGGATTTTTTTTATTATTCAGTATGCTAATTATAAATAAACAAAGAATCATTACTGTCAGATAACTAAGGGCAAATGCTATAGCCTATCATTACATGTTGTAAAAAACAACAGTGTGCAAGAAAGTAATCTTGCAAATAACATTCCAATATTGAGCATTCAATCTAAGCACTGAAGAAGAAATTTCTCCAATAAATCAAGTTCCACATCCATTGAAGCAAAGGAACAAAAATATAGCACCAGATGATATGTAACCATTACATCTTGACCATTTTTTTTTTGTTCATATGGATAAAATGGTTATGAAAGATTGATGGTGGAATATCATGTATTGATGTCATTGTATGGGTGATACGTAACCATGATACCTTGACCATTTTCTATTGTTTATATGGATGAATGGTGATGAAATACAGATTGATATATTCATCAAGTGATACGTAACCATGATAGTTTAACCATATTCTATTGTCCATATAGATAAACAAAATCTGATAATCTTGTTTGATCTCTGTAATTTATAAATACCATATACCATTACGTTTTGTAGATGCACAGAGCACAAACACAAAGTATTGGCTTTCTTAATAACAAGTATTACTAGCCTTCTTCAAATTCATACAATCAAAATTCAAAAACTCATCAAGACATGCCAATCACTCGCTACAATAGTTCAACAATAACTTTGACATTTTCTAAAATATGCCCATTAACCCACCTCTTACTCGTTTATAAAGTACAAAGTCCCAAACTTTCTTTCTATACCACATCATGTTTTCATACAAATCCAATCCTTCCTCTTTGGTTATCAACTATTTCAAAACAAGTATACAAATTTCACAATCAGTATCTTCAATTTCTTAATCAATTCAACAAATCAAAGCACATACAAAGTTTACAATCTCGAACTTCAATTCCTCTATCACATATTTTGGTGATTACTAGTTAGGATCAGTGCATTGAACACGAATTGGTAATTAACTTGTCAAATTATTAAATTCTAACACTTCAGCAGAATCGAAATTAGAGATAATGAAAGCATACTAGGCTATTCGTGGGTTTCTTCTGCTTGACAACTTGTTGGACTCCGATGACGGGGGATCGACGGGAGGCGTTAGCGTGATTCAATTTCCGAGAAGAATTAACGGAGAGAGAATGGGTGGATCCGAGAAAAGAAGAAGGGAAATCCATGGAGAGAGACGGTGGCAGTGAAAACCGTGGTATATGTTAATGGAGGCCAATGAAATTAAGAGATTGAGAGAGATGAGAAAAGGGAAAAAATGCGGAAAATGAAGAGAGAAAGAGAGATGCGGAGATAACGAAGAAGATGAGTTGAAACAGTAATAAGTGATTTAAACAAACTGTAAGAAGGTTAACTGAGACAAAGAGAAAAGATTAACTAGCTTAAGGGTATAAAAGATATTATACACGTAGAAAGTTTGCTAAAAGCAAAAAGTATCTATACTGATAATAAATTTTGAGAAAGTGTCTCTCATATTAAATAACTCGGAAAATTATTGGATCCTTTTTTATTATTTATTTGTATATACTTTCTTAAGGAAAATGATTGGTCAATCCGAATAAAAGTACAAAACTCATGAATTTCCTAATATATAACATAAATTTATAAAATAATATAAGCATTTTTGGATCTTCTGCCAACTATAATCATTAAATTATATTATCTTATAAATATATAAAAGATGTTGAAAGATAGCCACAGCAAGGCTTTCCGTTAATGGATGTAAGTTTTCCACGTCTTTTAATTCGTTTACAAACCTCGTATAGTCGGTCTACCTTGTAGGTAGTACTATCCCACGCATGATTACTATTTACAATTATTTTTAAACTTTTTTGACAAAAAAACACAAGTTTGTGTGGACCATTTTCTGTTTATTGTTTTTTTAGGAAATTAGGAAATATATCCAGGAGTAAAACTAGGTGAACGAAGATTTAATTTAAAAAAAAACTTAAAAAACCATGAACTAGTGTAGGAGAAATGTTATTTTTATCTTTATCCAACGGCGAAAGTTCTCTTCCTCCGGATCAAAATTTTCCTCTCCGACGGTTTTCTATCTCTTTCTTGCTGGCGTTCTCGCAGGATCTCATTTTCTCCCATACTCTCATATTTATCTTTCTTCCTTGCGTCGGATTTGTCTTTCTCTCACACTCATCAAATCTCTTTATCTCTCTCACTCGCTGGTGTTCTTTCTCTTCTCGTCGGATCTCTCTTTAACTCGCCGATTTTCTCTTTTTCTCACCGACACTCACGTTAGATCTCTCGCTGTATCAACACAGCTGGAAGTATCCTCTTAGAAGATATAGGAAAAAGTAAAATCATTCTCACAATATACATAAATGTTAACATTTAATTTCCATATAAATATAATTATATATTTAATTTAAGATCCAGTTTTTGTTATTAATCAAATTAACCTTTCTCTTTTACACCTGAAATCATTCTTAGGTTGATCTTTTATTCCACCAATTGTGATGCGCGATCCATGACACCAAAAAAAAAAATTTCAGCAAATGGAGATAAAGATAAAATTACCATATAATTTGTTTACATGGACGTATTTGCGATTGCGATATTGCAACAAATTTGCTATGATCCATCGTAAATTAAAAAAAAAACATATCAGAAATTAAACAAAACATTTGAACGCATAAATAAATTAACCATATTTATTTTCAGATACATTATCTAGTTCATTAGGCCCATCAGCCCAGCCACTCCTTTAGACTCATCAAATTCGTCTGCTCCAGCATCATTTTCATATTTTTATAAGATATCTTCAAATTGTTCATTAAGTGCATCAATTAGTATAACATCTACTATAGATTCTTTTGAGACAATTACTTCGCTAAACTTTTCAATTTGCATCACCAAATCACAGGTAGTCCGATTACGTGTTTTCTTGGATTCATTTTGATAACTAATAATCACGTCTGATGATCACTTCTTTGTCGAATAATAATATATATTTTTCTGACTAAAATTTTAGTTTTATATTATTTACAAACTATGAAAAAATAGAATAGTTTTAATAATAAATTACAAAATTTGACTACTTGATAATCTAATGTTTATTTTCAGATATTGTTTTTATTTTATTTTATTTTTATGATCATTTATCACCTTTAAAATATAATTACATTTATCAATAATAAATTATATTGTCATTTATAGAAGAAAATGCATATATATATATTAAAAAATATTATGCATATTTTATTTTTAAATAACTAGTAAATTTAAACTTATAGATAAAATATCTTAGATATCGTATTTATGATTTTGATATTCGTCATAAAACTGTCGCAAAACGTAACAAATCTGTCACAAATTTTCGATAATTTAGTCACAATTTAGTTTATTGCAATTTTTCACAAAATTTGAATCATTCCCTCCCATTATGGCTTCCCAACCATTGGATATTGAATCCATTAAACCATCTCGTCCAATCCAGCGTTTATCGAACCAAAACTGTTTTCATCTCCGAAATATCTTGTTTTCAATGGTGGCAATAATGGATCTATGATCCGATCCAATCATATCCAAATATTTCACATATGAGTATAGAAAAATTGCATGCCAATCCTCATTAGCCATAGCCCGGTCAAGCCGGCAGCGGATTATTCTTGAATTTCTTTGTCCTCTCCTAGATAAGTTATTCCCTAGGCTTGGGAATTCCAACATTCCACAATTACGAATAATAAGATTAAAAGATAAGAATGTTGATGCTTGCCGTAGTTTTCACCTTGTTTTTCAAGATTAATTGTTATTTAATTTAGGTTGCCAATTATAAACCATGGATCGAACCGGATTGTACTTATGCGGGATAGGCCTGTTCATTTTGGGAAACATGACGAGAAATCACGGGAAAGGGACGGAAACGGATAATTTGGGTATTGAAAAATAATACCCAAAGTATTTTTGATAAGAAACATGACAAGAAGTTTGGGTAACGGGACGAGTTCGGGAAATTTTAGTAGCTAAAATCTCTTTCCAAACTCTCAATAATTTGGGTAAAAATCAACTTCAGACTTGTATTTCCGATAATTTTGGAAAATTTAGGGACTTTCGGAAAATTCCGGGAAATTATTTAAAATTTTTAATCTTTAAACGGGTAATTATGGTACCCTATCTCATTCCCGTTCCCTTTCCGTACTCTTTCCATACCTGTTTGCACGGGATCGAGAATGAGACGGGAAATTTGAGACGGGTAAGGATCGGGACGGGTTTCCCCTCCCAAAATGGACAGGCCTAGTGAGGGATAACCATTTCTATACATGATCTCGTAATTTTGGTACCAGATCACCATAGAAAATATATAAAGACTTTATTTCCTTGGATATCCGCTTCAACATCGAGTATTATATTACTTACGAATAAAATATTGACATTGAAAATATTATTGTAAATTAAAGTGAGATCTCCGCTCGCACCACATGGATCAATCGTAAACAAGTTATTATAGCCTAAGTAAAATTGAAAAATTTTCATAAAAGAAAAAGCTTGTTTAGTTTGGGAAAGAAACATAAATTATGATTTGTGCTTCTTCCAAAACTCCTGCAAGTAGCTTATCGTCAACTAATTTTCGAAACCCTGCTAATTCCAACTAAAAATCCTCATCAATTAACCGACAGTTTTGGTGGGAAAGTATTTCCCTGTTTTCCCGAACCAGCCTTTGGTTTTCCCGAGTAAAGGCCTTCTCGAAACTAGACCAAATTCTTTGACACATTCTTCTTCCGAGGTGAGATTAAAGTCTGAACCATTTTTTTCTTCGAACTAACACCTTTCATAACCATGTAACCCCTGAGGAGCTTCTTTTTCATTGTGTGTCCCATTGTGATCTTCTCGGATTGTAACCCATTTGTGCCCATGAATCCAACCTCTGATTTCATATAATTTTGCAGATCATTTGACAGATCATGAAGAAGATCCTCATCAATTTCCTCATCTTCATACACAACCATAGTCTTGACCTTTCCATCCTCCATTAGAGCCTCATTATGACCCATATTCAGACCCTTAGACTTTGAGGACACAGCTCTGCACCAGCTTGTTCCTCACTCACTAACCCTACTAATTCGTCTTTAGAGTAAACCATTATAACCCTTGGGTCATTATCCTCCTCCATTACAAGTTGTCTATTAGGATATGCCATCACTATATCCAGACCAGGGACCCTCTCCACTTCACCATCCCCACCATCATCCTCTTTAGACAGAGAATCCGTCTGAGATTTCACTTCATTTCCTACCTTTCTCACTGAATTCTTACAATCCATAAACGCTATATCCGTGGCCATAAACGTTGGATCCAAAGAATCCCATGTCAACTCCAATTCAGGGTGAAAAATTAAGTCCTTACGTACTTGTTTACCTGGACAAGAGGCTTATGTTTCATCACCTTTATGACCATTGTTCCTACCAGAGTTTCCACCTGAGTGGACCTTCTTCTCCGCATTCTCAATGTACTCTATGTTACCACTATGAAAAGCCTCGAGCATCTTCTGCTCATGATCCGAGAAATTCCTTCCTACATCCATATGCTCCATATTATTCAAACCATATGTGGCCATTGCATACCTCGCCATGTATTCCTTCTGATACACTAGACCAGCAAACTTGCCATATTTTGTACTCTAGTCATTTATCTTTATTATTCCTGGGTTTTGCTTGATTTCCCTGATCTGAGCCCTTTTTCTCTTTGAGAAAGCGCTCATATGTAGCTTAAAAGCTTTTGATCTTGTCACGGTTCCCTCATCAAGAAAGAATCTCTTTGCTCCCCATTTCCTCCTTGAGGAGGACACTTTGTGTGATCATGGCATAAGCTAAAATATCTCCGGTGGTACCCGGACAATCTTTCATACCTCAGGTTGACAGTGATTTCCTCTCCGTTGTGGAACTCCACTATCGTTTAAAAACGTGGTTTAAAACCGTCAGATCACCACTTGAACCATGTCGTTATCCAGATCCATTTCTTTGACCAAGCCGAGAGTCTTTTCAATGCTCCGAAATGTCAATCCGCCCAATAGTGAAGAGGAACACCAAAGAATCGAACCAAAAACATGATTTCAGATGGATAGAAATGTCAACCCTTGGTTTCCACCATACCAAGGACATCATCTAATGATCTAAATGGAAAATTTTCATTTTTATAATCTCTGTGATATCTTCGTCCCTATCAAATTAAACATGAAAATGACCCATACCCAAATCCGCTCCTGCTACCCTCTTTTTAACTTGCCGAATTCGAGGCAACATGTACATCAGATTCTTTATACTATGTGCACTCGGATTCATGCATCTTCCAATGAGTGTTTTCTAATAACCCTTTATCAAGGCAGAGTTATCGAAATATGGAACCTTAATCCGTAACTTCTTTGCTACCGCAACCAAAGATCTCTCAAGGATCTTCTTCTTAAGTAAATCACTCTGAACCATCTTAAACTTAGGTAACCAGCAAAGGGACCCAGAAACTCGAAACAAAAACCCGTATAGACAGAAAACAGAGACTAAAGTTAACTTTAAACCAATCCCTAACCCAGAACACCACCACAAGAGATAGCTCAAACGACACCGTGAAAGAAACTTAGTAAACATAATGCTTTTGAAACTTATGATGCCGAAAATCTGAAACATGTGAGCTTGCATCATCTTAACCTTTCAATGTGAGTATCCTTAATTTCATGAGACATTGAAATTATCATTATTAACATACCAATATTTTGATTCCATCTCCTACGATTTGATATATGTGCCCTTTAACAGCTTGGGAACCAATCAGTCTAATTAATAAAGCATCCAAAAATTTAATATGATAGACCGCTCTCAGCCATCTCCACTTACAACGAAGAAAAACTTATGATATGCCCAATCGCATTTTGATTTGATTGCCAACACTGATTATAATCATCGATTACTTTACAAAGTACCCTGATACCTTCACCTCCCTTAAATGAAAGATTCGATATTGGGTTAACCAGATCTGAATCTCCCTAACGATTTGTATCCCCTAGAAAATCTGATATCCTCTCTTATATGCTGAATATCTTCCAGAACCGAAATGAAACTACACTCGAGCACCTAAAAGCAAAGTGTGATCGCCTTGAAGGCAAAACCATCATAATCCTGAAGTTGAATCTGACTCCTTCCATGATCCATCAACTTGACAGCGTAGATTGGTCGGTTGCTGGACCTCTGTTTGGTTCGCCTTCCGTGGTGCGAGTGATATCTCAGATGTTTCGAGTTGTGCTTCATTCCATGCCAAAAATTCACTTTCCGCCATCTTAAAAATATCCGGTGGTTCAGATTCAATCCCTTGAAAAATCTTTTTATTCCTTGCTTTCCAAATAAACCACAAGAGCCATGGAAATAGCTCACATTCCCCATTAGGATGATTTCCCCTTGAATTCCTCCAAAAAAAAAAATCCATATTTGTATATACCGAAGAATATGGGAATGAATCCCCTCCCTGAGGGGATGAGTATAATGCCCAAGTCTGTAAAGCTGGGGGGCACTCAAAAAGAGCATGATTAATTGTTTCCTCCTCTGCTCCACATCTCTGACATATAATGGAGCAATTGATCCCACATTGGTTTAACCTTGATAATACTGCCATAGAACCTGAAATAGCCTGCCAGATAAAGTGCTTAATCTTTTGTGGGCATTTGAATTTCCATGAGTGTGCCTTTAAAACTGTGATGCTTGGTTCTACTACCTGAATGGCTTCTAAATTTTTCCCCAACTTATTGGACAATCAATATCCCGATTTAACCGTATATATACCAGACTTTGTGAAATGCCAAATAATGCTATCCCTCATAAAGGAGGAGTTGATCTCGAGACCTCGGATTAAATGAATATCCCTTGGGTCCATAAACTCCTGAAGAATTGGGAGATACCACTCCTTCTTGACTTGATCAAATAAATGATTGACCTTCAAATTAGGATGCAAAATACTTCCCCTACCTCTTGCCGGCCTAGAAAAAGTATATAGAATCCATGGATCCTACCAAACAGCAACGCTATGTCCAGAACCTAATTTGACCCTACTACCCTGATACAAAAGATCTCTGGCCGATAATAAACTCTTCCAACCATACGAGGGGGAATATGGCTTCTTCGCCATTAACAGATGCCTGTTCCTAAAATATCTTCCTTTAAAAACTCTTGCAACTAAAGAACTAGGATATTGATACATTCACCAAAGTTGTTTTGCCAGTAAAGCTGAGTTGAAATTCTCCAAAGAGCGAAATCCCTAACCACCCTCTTCTTTTGGGATACATAACCATGCTATCCAATGGAGACCGCAATTACATCCATTGGAGCTCCACCAGAATTTGGCTATTGCGCTGGTTAACTTGGAAGTTAACGAATGAGGGAGTCTGAAGCATGATATGATATATGTCGGAAGAGTAAGAGCAACTGATTTGATCATGACCTATTTTCCTCCTTTTGATAAAAACTTTGCCGACCAACCATTGACCCGGTCATGTAGTCTTTCGTTTATAAAATTAAAAATCTTAGATTTTGATCCACCCACTCTCTGGGATACCCAAATACGAACCCATTCCTCCTTCTTTTTCAATTCCCAGAGTAAGTTTAAGCCGACTTTTTGACTCGCTTGGAACATCCTGGCCAAACATGACCGAGGGATTTTTCAAAATTAATTTCTTGTCCGGCATTGACAATTTAAAGAAGCAACTTCTGTTGACTTTTATTTTAAATCCCAAACTTCCGTTGAGTGAGCCAAATTAGGCACGACATTAGTCAACTATAAATGTTGACTAACACTAGTTATAGTTGACTAACGTCGTGCCTAATTTTGGCTCAGTCAACGAAAGTTTGAGATTTTTTTGGTAATGAAAAGTTCACTATTTTTTTTGCCTAAAAATTTATTTTTTCACAAACTTTTGGATAAAAATGTTTAAAATGATTATAGCATTAAGTAAGATGTAGAATAGAAAAATACAAATTGTAAATGAGAAAATATACCAAATCAAACATCAAAATCGTAGTAAGCTTATTTTGAAAGATTTTTAAAATTAAAAGAGAAATTCATAAAATTTATAAAATTTGTAAATCTTCGACAATAAAATCAATGATTGCAATAAAATCAACTATATAAAATTTACTAACATTTTCATTGTGTGTTGTAACATTTTCATTATTTCCAGAGCAAACTTTATATAGTTCTCTTCTTCTCTGGTCGCTCCTTGACCGAAACTCTTTTAAATACTCTGTTCTCCACGACTCCCAGTAGTTGTTTAAGAGGATTAACAATATGTGAAACAATGCTTATAATTTTAGTAAATATTCACAAAACAATTATAAATAAAGAATCATATTTGGGTCAAAGCAACACAAAAGCTGATATGTTGAGACGGAGTGCTCGTATTAAATTTCATGAAATTGTATTTGTAAACTCTGTACTACCGGTTTGGACTTCTGAACCGCGTTAAGTTTTATTAAAGGCTGTTGACAAAAAAAAATCATATTTGGGTAAAAAAAAGTACTTTAATCTTGTGATATCTATATTTTTATTTCTAAAACCAACGAATTAGATTAACAGAGAAATTCATATGCTATAATCATTTTAACTACTTTAATTCAAATGTTTGGAAAAATAATGTTTTGGATAAAAAAAAATTTCAACTTTTTATTTAACACCAAAAAAATCTCCAACTTTATATTTAACACTAAAAAATCCTCCAACTTTTTATTTACCAAAAAAATCCCAACTTGTTATTTATTAAGCCGTTTTAGTCATAGTTATAGTCAACAGATAACTGTTGATTTACGTCGTGCTTAATTTGGTTCAGTCAACGAAAGTTTGGGATTTAAAACAAAAGTAAAAAAAAGTTGATGCTTTAAATTGTCCACGCCAAAATTTGGGCTTTTAATGCCAAAATTTGAAAGTTAGGGCTTTTAATGACCTTTTTCCCTATATTTTTTCCCCATCTGGTAGGATTATATTAATAAGAAAAGTATGAGATTACATGTAAAAATAAGCCGGTAGGGAAAAGAACACCCATCCGTAGCCATGCCAGCACGGGAACGAATCCGTCCGGACCTAAAAGCCCAAAAAAGGAAAACGAAGGCCCAAACGACTACCGGAAAACATAGCCCAAGCGAGGGAACCAAACCCGATACAACCCGAAGGCATGGAAATAAATAAAGCAAACACTTACTCTGAATACCGATTACACAAGACAAAGACGCCGGGATGGAAAGCACAACCAACACATACTACCAAGGGGAGAGGCTAGAAAAGCCCAAATCGGAAGATATGGCAATGAAACCCAAAAGAAGAAGACCACCAACCAAAGAAGATATCAAGCCATTGACCCGAAGATCTTCAAATGATATTCAACCCAATACCACACTACGATTTTACCTAAGAGAGGGAATACCGGAGAGTGCAAGCTGTTGATGTACATCGCCGCTTGAAGAATTATTCTGAAAAAATGGATAAATAAGGAAGATAGCTCTGCTGGGCGAGGAAATTAAGACTCGAACGCTTACCAGACACATCTTCACCAAACATAACCAGAAGAAGAAAGGTCCTCCAAACACATCTCCAGACAGAACCATGGGAAGCACAAGACAAGGCTCGGCAAGAGATCAGACCATACTGAAAATTCCAGGAATAAGACAAAGCCCAAAAACGAGAACCTTCAAATCCAATCTGAAAGCCTACCTATCCACTACAAGAACCATGCCTCGACACATAACCATAACCTAAAGGATGACAAGGATCCCATAACAGACACAGCCTAGCGAAAAGGAAAAGAAACTCAACGGAGGATACCTTTGCCAAATCCAGAAACAGAGGAGCGACGCCGGATTGAAGCCGATTTTGATCTTTGGCTGACCCAATCTAACTCGCCACATAACCATAACCAAAGGACGCAAATACTAGTACAACCGGTGGTCTGATAACCGAGAAAGAGGAAACGAACAATATATATATATATATATTGACATATTATTTTCTTGCCACTAACTACGCCTTGGAAGTGTCCCATCATTCCCGTTTTCCAGCGCCGACTATAATTCTCCAGCCGGCGGAGCTCCCACTCGGCTTTTCGATCCTCGGAGAAACTCTAATCGTGGATGACTCCACAATCTCATTGACCACCAACGTGGTAGAGATTTCCTTATCTTCGCCGGCGCTCCGAAAAAGACCAACCAGTGTCTTTCTCACGCTATTTCACGAATAATCCCGTCCGTATTCTGTCGATACCTCTGTTTTTCTGCTATGTGAAGCACGTCGTCGAAATTTCTGATCGTTGCTCAGGTCAACTCGACGGTGGTCACGGATTTGATTGATCGGCTTAGTCGGATTTGGTCAGAGCCTTTGGAAATGCATATCCCCTTCACGAAATAGCTGTTGTTCCCGTGAGATTTGAGAGTTTCGCGTTTGCCTCTGTTGAGAGGTCGATGCTGGATCTCAATCTGGAACTCGAATTGGCCGCCGATTCTGCTCAGGACGGACTAGACTCTGCCGGTGGCAAGGGTATTTCCAGTGCTAACTTGAATCAAATGGTTGAATCGGTGACGTCGAACTCCTCCGTCGTCAATGCCGACGCGTTGTCCAGCTGCATCGACGGGGAAGAGGAGTCGTGCTCGACACGCGCCGTCACGTTCCATTTCGAAATACTGAAAGGAGTAAGCGGAGAAGAAGAAGAAAAAGAAGCTCCTAATTCGTGGGCACATAGTTCCAGAAGCTCCGTCGATATTTCCTTCCAAGGGTGGAAACAAGCCGATGAGTTTCTCGGCGGCGGAGGCAGTGGTCGTGTGGTGGAGGAACCGTCACAGCCGGTCAAGAAAAGCAGAAGAGGGCCTAGGTCAAAGAGCTCGCAGTACAGAGGCGTTACGTTCTACCGGAGAACTGGCAGATGGGAATCGCATATCTGGTAATTTACTTTTGATTCTTGTTGTCAGAATCGATGTTAGTCTTGTCTGGTTTTATCAAATTCGAGTTCCGATCTTCTTTCACTGTCCTGATGTTTTTGAGATTGGGATTAGCTTTTGTAATAATCTTTTCTTTCTTTGTCAATTTTTGGGTGCAGGGATTGTGGTAAACAAGTTTATTTGGGTATGAATTCCAATTTGGTTTACAATATTTGATTGCTACTTGATTAATGCTTCGTTTTCTGATTAGCTTAACTTTTGATTTCGATAGGTGGATTTGACACTGCTCATGCTGCAGCAAGGTAATTGCCTGCACAAAATTTATACTGTTTTATCTTTCAACTGTCGTGATTGATTAAGACGGTGTAACTCATCTAGATATCTCGTACAGGGCGTATGATCGAGCTGCTGTCAAGTTCCGGGGTCCGGAAGCTGACATCAATTTTACTATAAATGATTATGAAGAGGATGTCAAACAGGTTTTGATAGTAGATTAAGCACAAAATGAATACATGCACGCTTTGAAAGATGTTCTTAGCTGATTTTAGAATTTTACAGTTGGCAAATCTTTCTAAAGAGGAAGTTGTACAAGTACTTCGGCGTCAGAGCAATGGTTTCTCAAGGGGGTATTCAATGTATCAAGGAGTTGCTTTGCACAATTATGGTGGGTGGGGAGCTCAAATGGACCTGTTTCTTGGAAAAAAGTAATTAACATCTCCCTGAATCTATTGTTTTTTTCTTTTTCTTTTCTTGAACGGGTTGTTAATCATCTCTAGTCATTGCTGAAAAGAGTGAAGTTCTTTAGATGTTGAGTTCGGTTGTTCCTCTTGCTCAATGTGAAATTATATTAGTAGGGTTATGACTGGTGATGATGGATTGCATTCTAGAGATTCTAATGGTTTCTTGCTGCTCTATATATCTTGGGGGTGATTGTTTTTTAGGTAGTCTCTGCAATCGTGAACCGTTTTGGCATCTTGCTAACTAATTTCTCAGGATTTTCTGGAATTAGGGCTTGTGACAAGGAAGCTATCCAACGCAACAGGGAGGAAGCTACTCGCAAATTTGAGCCTCGTGCATCCCAGATGATGATTCTAGAGGCACGTAACATAGGTAATGCTCGGTGACATTGTTTAAGATACCGGTTAAAGTTATGCAACTTTTGCTGCAATCCTCAGCATCACTTCTCAAAAATTTACTGTACTTAGAATTGTCTGCTGCTTTTTCTTGTTTAGCTGATGAAAAGCTTGACCTCAACTTGAGGGTATCTCTTCCTTCTGGAGATGGTCCAAATCAAACGGATAGGTGCCTTCAGATTAACCATGCCCCTAATGAAAATGTCTCCGTAAGGAACTCCAAGGTGGACACTTGTCTCTATAACACACTAAATATGATTTAGTTTGGATTCATATGGATTACAAAGCTTGCCTTCTCGATATCTCATTGCTATCTGCAAACCAAAACGTTCCAAATCTTTGCTACCCTTAGTTCAACATTACCTCTTTGAGTCCTCATGGTTCATTGATCCATGATTTTGTTGCATTTGATCTATGTTCAAAGGTGGAGAACCACTTGGCTGCAGTGTCATGTGATCCACCTTTCAATTTCGTGAAGAGGGGTCTGGACCACCCAATTACCCGCAATGATCCGCCTTCTCCTTTCTTTTCACTCAAGGTAATTACCATAGCAAACATCTCTTAATAACCCAAATATGTTTTGTCACTGCCATAGAATAATCACAGCCACAAACTTCTGTAGCTTCTTTCCATAATCTCTGCCTGATTTAACTGGAAACAAGACTAGAATGCAGAGAATCATCGCATATTGATTGCTAGCCAAAACTTGCTTTAAGTTTTATTCTATCCCTAAAAGGTCAATGCTTTTAATCTTCCCCAGGAAAGAAAAGTAGAAAATTGTCCTTTGTCACTCTCTCTTCAAAGCTTCCCAACCAGAACATGGCAAGTGCAAGATCAGCCCGATGATGGCCTTGCCAAAGCAGCTACAACGCAGCCACTATTCCCAAATGCAGCATCATCAGGATTCCCATTCTCAGCTTCATCAACGGCTCTTCAACATCCGTCTCTACCCAGCCTCTATTTCATTCACTCGTATGATAATAATACTCAGCAATACCACCATCGTAACCCTCAACCTCCTCCATAGCTTCCTGCTTTATCATGCTGACTTAAAAGGTAAGTAACTCTGAAACCATTGCACTTGGTTCCAAGCTACAGATTTCCACAACACGTTTTTGTTACGTATGTTAACATTGAGTCACAAAATCTTTGCCACTTGTGGTCGTAGAATTTGTTTTTGTTTTAGATATGTTGGTTTGAAAGACGGTGAGATATGGTTAGGATCAGGGCAGGTTTCAAGCTTTGTGGCATCATTTTCCCTTGTGGCTGATTTGCATTATGTTTAAGTACGCTTGTGTAGAGGATGCATTTAAATAATAACATTCTTCTTATGTGAATCTTCTATAGGTTCTAATCAAATCCCTGAAGTTGGACCGACCATGGAAGCTAATGATGATTGATTTATATCCCAAATGCTTTGTCCTAATATAATATATGGCCTATTGTCTTGGCAACAACAAGCAAAAGCAAAAATCTTACCATATACTATTGTTTTTGAGATTTTTCCATCCCAAACTCTTACCATATACTAAACCCATCTCTGTCTGACCATGTAATTTGCTACTGTATGAATCAATGCGAGACTTTTGCCCTGCCCTTTTGCATAAAACTGGACATGGGAAGTTTTGCTGTCTCAACATAAATATCGCAGTGGCTAAGAGTGCAATACAAGTTTGACGAATCTATGACAACCAGAACATCTGCATAATTCTACAGAAACAGAAGTAACAACCTCGGACCTCGATTTCCCTCACCAGACCATCAGTCGTCGTATTGAACCGGCAGATCAATTCATCCGTTTGCTTCACTTCATTTCTTCGTATGATACTCTTGAATCCCTTAAGCATCACACAGAGCCGTTCCCCCAAATCGCGAATCTCCTCTTCAATTTGCCATGGAACCATATCGTCCTCAGTCACATCTGGTTTGTATACTCTGAAAAATGTGGGCATTGTACCCATCAACATGTAAACCCAGGATCATCGACAAGGGCTATGTTAAGCTCGATACAACAAAACAAGTACCTATAGGTGAGTTCAGGTACAGCTCCGACGAAGGCACCTCCCAAGAACTTAACAATGGTAAGAGGAGGAATGACCAGACAAGAGTCAAGCCTCAGTGTAAATCTTATCGTTTCTGCGATTGTAAGAGCCACTCGCAGTGACGGTAAGAGACACGGCTCGAGCCCGTCTGCAAAACAGAGTGGCGGGAATCACTTGGTTACCCAGAAAACTGCAAGCACCTAAGGCAAAGTCCATTCAAGCAGCACCGAACGTCGGGAATTTCAGCTTCCCTTCTTTTTTTTGTTTATTTTATTGCATTAAGCCTGACCCGTAAAAAATTATCTGAGTTTTTCCCACCAAATTAAAAAATATATATGTTTTTTTACTTAAAATTTGGTGGTAATTTTTGCAATACCTTTGCTACTGTTTCAGATTTAGTTTCGTTTTCGGTTTCAATTTAACGCCGAGAAAAAGGTCAAACAGAAACTGCAAAGTTTACTAGTGGTGGTTAGTGAAGGCTGCGCATGATGCCATGTACGTATCCTCCGGTCATAATGAAAGACATCAGTGACACAACTCCAGCCGGAAATATCTTCTTCGAGCCCACGTTAATGCACCCGCCATCACTTTTAACAAGAAGAATAAAACCACACACAGAATTCAGGTGTTAAGGCTGTATCTGTTCTCGGTTCAACAATCAAACTAGCAAATTGTTCAGCTATGATGTGAGGAATATATACTGTCATGGACACAACTACTCTGCCATGGGATATCTTTTTCTTACCTAGGCCAATGGTTGATGCAAGAACAGGTTTTGTTGGGAGCCCGCGGAACACATACAGCAGAACAGCAGCTGACAGTCCACCCGCAAGCAGCGATTTCTGGCTAACGCTCTTCAGATATCCCATCAGTCCACCAACTGCATCAAAACCATGTTACAGCCAAAGACACATGAGAGCTATTTAAGCATATCAAACTTAAGATACAACAAATGAGGAGTTTTGTTACAAGACTATTGTCGCATCACTTTATATTGAATACATTTCAAGCATATTTGTGAGAATATGACAATCCACTTCACATGTCGATTCATCTGATAAGCATACACAGATACAGACTAGACGAGTGTTGCAGCAAAAGTCGTATCAATTAGGACCATCTGATTCACATTAATTACAAGATCAAATTTGAATCTAAAGCTATGATAGTCACAGACACGAAGAAATCCAGAATCCTCTATGGCATCCGCTTTTTCTGAATCTCTAGCAAACAAATACTCAGTGAGAATTAAGAGCATCCTATAAATTCCTATGAACCTTTTGTCTTGTTAAAAATAGTAACGAGTGTGAAGATCCCAAATGCATAGGTGAATGAGTATTCATAAATCCTCAAGATAGATCAAGCACATTCAAAAACTGGATTGCGCTAGGAAGAACCATTGAAGAAATGACCCCATTGATCAGGTTAATGATGATATTGGTATCCCTAACGCATCAAGGTCGATCTACAGTTCCTCCTCCTCGAGTCTTGCCTCCTCGCGTCTTCATTACCTACGAATTTGAGTCGAGATTTTGTTGGAAGAAGAGACTCGGGAGAGAGAGACATAAATTAGGGTTCTTGAGAGTGAAATTTGGGGGAAAATAAGAGTTGGGTATAGGTTTCATTAATGTTTTAAACTGTCATTAACGTAAACTTGACTTTTTTAACGGTTGATTTTTTTAAGCATTATTGTCCAAGTCAATGTATACTTGAGAAATAAAAATGAAATCCCAATACTTGAAAAATAAAAATGCCACATTAAAACATTTGGAGAATTAAATGACTATTTTTCCTATTATCCACCTAGTAAAAGAAATTCACCCACCCGAAATAAATCATCAATTCTCTTCACTTTTTTTTATCAAACCTCCTTATCCCATCACTTTCTTCTTCAATTCTCATGTTTCTGAGAGAGACAGTTTCAAAAGAAGAATCGGATTCAATTTTGATCATCGCGTTTTCACCAGTGGCTTTTCAGTGTGTGCATGTCTATTTTTTGTGTTGCAAGTTAGGACGCGAGATCTAGGGTTCAGAATGATGGGGACGGATGTTACACTTAATATGTTCATTTACTTGTTTTTTGGGTCAAATTAATTTTTTTTTTTTTGCAAGTATGAATTTTGGTTAAAGTTAGATGGGAGGGTTCATTGGTACGTGATTCTATATATAGCCATATATAAGACGGAAACAACGTTTATGAAAGTATGTATTTTTAGTGAACAATATTGGTCGTTTCTATTTGTTGAAATAAAATAAATTAATAAAAAAATTATTTATTAATGAAGATAATGTTTGTGAAATAAATTAAATATTTATTTTGCATTTTACTTTGAAACTAGGTGACTTCTCGCGTTATACACGAGAATAATAATTTAAATTTTTTTTAATTTTTTTTTGATATTTTGCGTAAGATAGTATAAGTTATTTTTTATTTATTGAAAATTTTCTTAGATGCATGTTTATTATCTCATACTCTCTCTGTATCAAATTAATTGATGTTTTAGAGAAAGTTTTTTTATATCAAGTTAGTTGATGTTTTTATTTTTCTAGGTAAAAATTTAATATTTTTAATCTTTTGTGACTATTTGAATTTTACAGTATTTTTTTGTGATTGGTTGAATTAATTTTAGTTACATAATTAAATGATTGTTTAATGTAGAAGTACATAAAAATTATATTATTTATATTGTTTTTTAATGTGTGTGCAACATCCTTAAACATCATCTAAAGTGATACAAATGGAGTATTAAAATACTTTATCCACGTCATACCTAATTGTAAATAACATTTTTTAAAATAAAATAACATAATTTGTGTATCCACGTCATACCTATATTAAAATAATATTTGAAATAGATTCTTCATCTTTTTTCCTTCATCTCCTACATTTTTTATTTTTTTACCATCTTCATCTTTTGGTTTTTTTTATAAACTGGTTTGGAATTTTTTTTTGTTCCAAATACTTCTGATTGGAACTTTGTTTTAAAGAAGATATAGTAATGGTGAAAATAAATTTTAATTTTAATTTTTTTTAGATTTTGGATTGATTCGATTAGTAATACTTTTTTTTTTTTAAATAATTACTTTTTACCAAAAATATTTATACTTGAGATGAGTAAATGCAAAAATATATAAAACAAATACTTTAAGTCATGATAAAAACTACTCATTGGTTGGTCAAATTTTATCAAATTTCATAGTTTTACGTATTTTTTGGGTCAAATTTCAATATGTAAGAAGAAGTAGTAATTAAACGTTTTTAAATTTGGTAATTAAAATAATACATATTTCTGCCAAATACTTCTGATTGAAATTTTGTTTTTAAAAAGATATAGTAATTGTGAAAATAAATTTTAATTTTAATTTTTTTTGTTTTAGATTTTGGATTGATTCGATTAGTTAATACTTTTTATTTGATTTTTTTTTAAATAATTATTTTTTACCATAAACATTTATACTTGAGATGAGTAATGAAAAAATATATTAAAAAATACTTTAAGGTAAGATAAGAACCGCTCATTGGTTGGTCAAATTTTATTAAACTTCATAGTTTTACGTATTTTTGGGTCAAATTTCAATATGTAAGAAAAAGTAGTAATTAATGATTTTAAAGTTGGTAATTAAAATAATACATTTTTTTATAGTTCAGTAACAAAATTTGGTAAGTATTTATTTATGGAATATATGGTTTTCGTTAATTTCAAATTAATTTTTTAACGAAATAAATATAAATTTAGTTATGGAAGATTTCATATGATATTTAGTTATGATTAATTTAAATTTATAATCAAAATTTCCTTTAAAAATTTGCCATGTCATATCTTTAAGCCAAATCATACTTTTTCAAGCCACGTCATAATTCTTATGGTGAGAGTAATTCTTTTGGTTGGTCAAATTTTATTAAACTTCATAGTTTTACGTATTTTTTGGGTCAAATTTCAATATGTAAGAAAAAGTAGTAATTAAACGATTTTAAATTTGGTAAGTAAAATAATACATTTTTTTTTATAGTTTAGTAACAAAATTTGGTAAGTATTTATTTATGGAATATATGGTTTTCGTTAATTTCAAATTAAATTTTTAAAGAAATAAATATAAATTTAGTTATGGAAGATTTCGTATGAGATTTAGTTATGACTAATTTAAATTTATACTCGAAAATTCTTTAAAATTTTTGCCATGTCATTATTTTTAAACCAAATCATAATTTTTTAAGCCACGTCATAATTCTTTCGATGAGAGTGATTGTGGAGATGACACGTAAGCGTTTTCTCCAAAATCACTTCACAACTAATGTTAAGGATTCTAAGATATTTTCCGACAAAACTAAAGATATGGTAAAATGACTTTCAATCTTAACTTTTATTAAAATAACTTAGATCTGACTTTACTAAGACTGTTCATATAGTTTTATTTATTTAAACTAGGACACCATATCAATATCTTAAATCTAAACGTCACGTATTCATCTTATCAATGAAGCAAGTGTTGGTATATTTATGAAGTAAGAGACATCTTCTGTGATGAACAACAATGATAATCCTCAAAATGTTAGTTGAATAGATTTGATAAGGTTCACATGATAATATGATAATTATTGTTTGTTAGAAACTCAGTGCTAAGTTATATGATGACTCCCACCATTGTGTTTCGAAGTTGTTTTGACGTCTAAACATCTGTAGTACAAGTATGGACTCCACAAGTTCAACATCGATCTTAATTTATAGCCATAAAAATTTAATAGAAAAGAAATTTTTAGTCTTGAATTCTTTATATTCAAAATGATTTTAGTTTCACATTTTTGCAGATTTTTTTGTGCTTAGCAAAAAGAAACACGAGCTTTGATAAACATTGTAATGGTCTTCACAAGTTCAACATCATTTTAAGGTAATACTTTGAATATACCAGTGTTTTAAACCTTATGAAAGTTTACTAAATTTATCCGTAGACTTTGAGATAAACTCAAAATTGTATTTTCTTATGTTGTGCAGCTGGAGTAACAAATTAAGTAAGTACATTGTAAACAAAAGCAAATTCAATGCTATTCTTTTTTCGTCATTTGGTTAATTCCATGCGTTATTGGTATTGGCTGCAGATTTTATTATGGTATTGTATATGAAAATAGGAGGCTAAAGGATAAACTCTACCCATGCGTGTATTGATCCACACACACATATATATAATATATTTCGTTTATCTCCAATTCTAGGTGAAACCACGCTTTCTTCCAGGTCTCTTGTCTGCTGTCTTCCCCATCTTTCTCGTTCAATCCGTCAAAACCATGTCTCAGATCATGCCTATCTTCGAGAGTAGGTAAGATCTCTCTCCCTCTACCTCTTGGACGAATTTGCTTATTGCAATTACGTGTTTTGATTCGTTTTATTTATTTCAATCAGTCTTTCTTATCTTTCCATTTCGTAATTATTTATTATTTTTTCAATCAGAGGCCGAAACTATAGTGTTTTGGAACGTCGAAGATTGCCCAATCCCTGGTATTCTCAATAATGCTGATGTTTATGAGAACATTAAAACGGCCCTTAAGAATATGGGTTATCATGGTAGGGTCACAATCCGCGCTCATGGCCGATGGGAACGTTGCCCGAATTATTTTCCTGGATTCGAATTCCATCCCACTTGCTTGCCGGCAGGTGAATTCCTTAACCTCTCTGACACTCTTTGAATGTCTTCTGTATCTTGATCTGGCTGATATATGATTTTATTGGAATTTCTTTGCTGTGCAATTCCTTCTCGATTGGTACCAAAGAATTTGATGCTAATCCTGGGAGATATCTCAGGACACATGGGGTTCATCATGGCTATTCACGCATTGAAGTTGGAAAAAAAAATACAATGTTCTTTTAGCACAGCCCCAAATGGCATCAGGGGTGCTACTTGATGATGTAACTGCAGAATGGCGTTGGACAAGCCTAGCGACTGGAGGAGGCCCTATTGATTCAAAAGGTGCTGACAGTGGGTTCTTGCTTGTTGGAGCTTTTGTTTGTCTTGTGCTTGCTTTGGTGAACCTAAGATCTCGTTAACCCGTTTGAGTATTTATTGTTGGTTAACGTGGCCTCTGCTGAGACCTAAGATCTCACCATGATTTTCTGGTTTTGGTTTTGTGTTGTGATTGCTTGCTTTTGTTGCCAATACAATTAAAATTGTTAATGTTGTCTTGATAGTGATGAGACACGAGCTGGGGACTCATGTATCACAGTCTCGCGTCTTCAGAGTTTTAAGTATTTAAAAAGTTTTGCTATAAGAATTTTAAGAATCCAATGGTTATCCAAGGTATTTTGAAAGTTTATTTGATGAATAAAATTATGAATCTTCCAATAACACTAGATTTTAATGGAATTATAGAATCAATGATAACTAAATTTTTTGAATAACAAAGGATTTTGAATAGAATTTAAAAGTCATCAAACCAATAACTATGGATTTTATTAAAATTGTCATAATCCATAAACCAACAACAATGGAATCGTGAAGTTCGTTCCTTTTCAGTAAACTTCATGAATATTAGAGATGGAGCTAGCAGCAACAAGATAAGCACGTAAATCTTTAATAAACGGTGCTCTTATATCGGATGATATGGAGACGAAGCAATTACCTAGAAAACTACGATATTTGATGGTTGTAGGACTTAATACTGTTTTAAGTAGCAAAAAGAGAAGCAACTTGAATGTCTTAAGGTTCCAAATACCACTTTCTAGCTTCATTCTTTTCAAGAAGCTAATATCACTATGTTCCTTAACAATTGTTTATGTTGTTGTAGCCTTGTAGGTGAAAAAATAAGGAAGTTGGAAGAAGAAAAGGGAATTATTATACCCTTTTAGATTGGTCATAGGTGAGTTTACATCTTTGAGTATAATGTCAGCAATCGTATCAATCATTATTTTCTTACATAGATTTTGGGGTTAGTCACATTCAGTGTTCTCTGTATATTGATATTGTTTGTCATTAGTTTTATAGTGCCACGGCTGGTAGAATTCTAGAGAACAAGTCAAAACCGATCGATGACTTGAAGCTTTTACTTACTGCCTATGTATTCTCTGTATATGGTGATCTTAAAATCAATGTTCATTTGTTAGATCGATATCTCATGATCAGTGCCGGTCCAACATTTTCGGATGCCCTACGCAAATCTATTAAAAGTGCCATTTTCATATGTTTTTTAAAATCATAAATAATAGTAATATAAAAAATCACATTAAAACTTCATAAAACGGTTCATAATTCTAGAAATAGTTTGTAAGAAAATTACAAAAAAAAACAGTAAAATAGAATTTTATTTTGAAATAATGCAAAATCACCCACTGTCGAACGTCGTTGCCGACTTATCTTAGTCACAGAATCACCCTAAACTAGATATTTACATAATTACAGTTTACAATATGTAATCAAAGGAAAATCTTTTTATTCAATTCTGTAAAAATTAATTCACTTCCATGAATACAACTACTCGGTACTCCAACTCGTGCAAGAAGAGAAGATCAAAGAGGGATAGTGAAAGAGAAACTAAGTCGTCAATTAGGGTTCTAATTTTTTTCTTAATTAGAATTTTAACTAATAAAAATAAATTAGTTTAGGAAAACAGTTGATTAACATATTTGTTAAAGAATAACCCATAAACATTGAAAAAAGGCCATACAAATATAACTACCGTAAAAAAAAAGCTTATACTTTTGTTTCTAAGTATAAACATAAATAAAAAGGTTAATGAAAAAATTAACTAAAAAAGGCCCCCTAAATTTTGGACCCTAATCGATGGCTTCACTTGCTTGTGCTATGGGCCGGGCCTGCTCATGATGAGAAATATTGATTTCGTTTTCGTGTTTTCTCATGAATATGATTACGAACACTCGAATTTGGAATGCTTTGGACAACGAAGCTACTCTGGATCTACCAACTTGACTCTAATCCAGAGTCTGTTTCAGGATTTTACTTTGGTAAGCGTTTCAGGATTACTGGGGTTTGAGATTTTTTTCACGAGTTGATAGATGGAGAATCTATGATATTGCTAATAGTCCTGGGCATTCAGGTCTTTGGGTCGGATTCGGGTCGGATTCGGGTTTTTCAGGTAGGGAAATTTTGGACCCATATAGATACCTATAAATTTTTGGTTCGGATTCGGGTCGATTCTATTCGGTTCTGGGTCGATTCGGGTTTTAACTATGAGAACCGACAATTATCCGAAATTTTTTGGTTCTCATTCGGATCGGTTCGGTTCCATCATTTTTTATCCACAGTACCCGAAAATATCCAAAAATACCCGAAAAATAATAATAGAAAATCTAGAAAAATATCCGAAAATACCTACAAATACCCGAAGTAACCGAATTAACCGAAAAAATAACAAAGAAAAAAATTATAAAATTTACCCGAACTATCCGAACCTACCCAACCTAAAACCAAAATATCCATGGATTAAATGATCTTTCGGATATTTCGGATAACCGTTCGGTTCTCGGGTAGGAACCGGAACTGAACCAATACCCGTAGATATAAGAGTGCAGGACCCAATAAAATAAAACAGATAGGACCAAATCCGATCCAAACCGGATTTTTCGGATCAGATTCAGGTTCAGATTTTCAGGTCCGGTTTTTTTTCTTAGGCCTGCTAACATGTTGAGTGATGGGGTGAGATTTATTTATTCATTGCTTTCGTTTTCTATAATTTAACAAATTTGTTCTGTTATGTTTGCTTAGAAACAAGTCGTGTCAGATTTAGGTTTTAACAAGAAAATCTAACGATCACTACACGTGGAACAGATTTGCCGCAATTTTGGGAGTTTTGGAGAAATTACAAGTAAATTTTTGTTTGCTAGTCTGTTCTCATATTCAAACGATTTTCCTTATAAGTTATATCAGTTTAATTTGCATATTTTTATAGGAACCGTTCCTGAAGTACGGTGATTCGGTGAGGAGGCTGAGGACACAGGATGTATAATTTTCTTATGTGAACGAGATTTGTTAAATAATTATGATTTTCTATAATTGAATTCTCTTTCCTAAATTTTTTAATTTGTTATATAATACAATATTATATGTTCTGTCTTCGAATAATCTTTTAGTTGTTGTGTTAAGTGGATTGTTTTGATTCCTAGGCTCATCCCTTTAATATATGTTGTGCACTTGAGAGAGATAGCAAGGAAAATGTAACTAAAGAAGAATATTCAAAAGCAAATGCCATCTAAGTACTAAAAGATCACCGAAAGGTTGGTCTGGGAAAAAAAAACCGAATCTGAAATCCGAACTCGAACCGAAATTTGAACTAGGATCCGAAAAAGCTGAAGTTAACTAAACTCATTAACCTCTTTACACATAAATTCGGGTAATTTGGGTACTTTCGAGTACTTTCGGAGAGTTGGGTATTTTTTATACCGGGTTTTCGGTTAATTCGGATATTTTCGAGTATGTCGGATACTTTTAGGTAGTTTGGGTAGTTTTCTACCGGGTTGTTCGGGTAATTCATAAATTTTTGAGTATTTTCGAATACCGAATCGAAAGGAACCGAACTGAACCCGACCAAAAAAAAACCCAAATGGGACTTGTAGGCTTGGTATCAAAAATCCAAAAAATCCGAACCGAACCTGAACGGTACCCGAATGCCTAACCCTACCGAAAGTTATGATGTACCTAACGCATTCTAAATAATCTAAAACCCTAATTTCATCGTTTGATCTCCGCCGTCCTTATATATATCTTGTGTTTCTCATCCAACCATAACTTTTCTCATTTATTCTCTGTTTTTTGCTTTTTTGGATCGTTTGTTTGTTTCTTTTGCATTGATATTTGATTTGTAATTTTTAAGAAAAAATAAACGGCGGCGAAACATGAAGCCAGCGGCAAGCGGTAATAAACTCCGGTCAACCTTTTTCCTATCATTATTTGTTTCTTCACATCGAGCTCTCTACTAAACGCGATTAAGTTCATGTCAAACAAATCGAAATTCATATTCTCTGATGTTAGCAAAAAAATAGGTTTTGATTGGTCTAAACTCTGATCAAGTTTGTTTGTTTCTTCGCATTGATCTCTCTATGTTTTTTTTGTTTACCTTATAAAAGAATAGGTTTTGATTTCTCTCTGATTATAAAACCTTATAAAAATCTTATTAAATATTTATAGGGAATAATGCAAAAAAAACCTCCAAGTTATAAAAAAATGCAAGATCAACCTCAAAGTAAAATAAATGCAAAAAAACTCTCTATCATGTTAAAAACCAGCAACGTGAACCTCAAAGTAAATAGTGTTTATTTTTTTGACGGAATTAAAAGCACAGTCGTCTTATCTAAATAAAAACGACATGACAAAAAAATGTAATGTCGTTTTGCTATGTGAAAACGGCAAATATTCACTGCATTATCAAACTCAACACATCATAAATTCCATATGGGTATATATTAAAATGAAGACCAAACGACAGGCATTACATTTTCCACGGCCATAGCCACGTCCACGAAGAACAGCAAGCTTCTTGCGTTCTCTTGCCTTATAGAGCGAGCTCGGTAAAACAGTGTTATCCAGCCTCAAAGGACATTACATTTCCTTGTCATGTCATTTTTATTTAGATAAAATGATTGTGCTTTTAATTCCGTCAAAAAAATAAACAATGTTTACTCCGAGGTTCACGTTGCTGGTTTTTAATATGATAGAGAGTTTTTTTACATTTATTTTACTTTGAGGTTGATCTTGCATTTTTTTGTAACTTGGAGGTTTTTTTTGCATTATTCCCACATTTATAACATCTTGTAACGCATCATGCCCTGATTAGAGAGCAGAGAATTCTACAAAATAAACTTCATCAAATATTGCCTACATGTAGTCTCATCAAATATAATTTTTCAAACGACAAAGTTCATCAAATGTTTTAAAAAAACTGCCACTTCTTTCTTTACATAGCAAGTCGACTTCTTTCTTCACTGCTCAAATCCTTAGTGATTGTCTCTATCTTATACTATATTTGAGAGATTTGAAATCCTACGTGGCGGTTTCACAGCGAATTTCAGACGTGAATTTATCAGAATACCATTAATGAAATTGTTGTATTTACATGCCTTGCCATCGATTTTTTAAGACTAAAATACCCCCTATTCGTCTGATTTATGTTTATTGGGTTTGGGCCTAATTTTTATTTGGTTTGTATTTATTTCGTTTGGTCCATTTGTTTTAAAAATAAATTCGTTTATTTTCTGATATATTCAAATTTTATGGTAATCTTCCATTATTATCTCATCATATATAGGTTTGATATTTTGATGGTTTCTCATATCTGATATCTGATATATTACATTCTAATTTTTTGATGATTTTTAACGAGTTTTAATGATTTTCTAATCTCTGATATATTCTGTTCTAATGATTTTCGTGTGTTTGAATTTTGCGGAGGCAGAATCGCCATGGCTAAGGGTTCCTTCAAGTATTTAATTGTCTTTTCTCTCTAATTTCTTCTTTGTTTTTTATGAATCTTATGTTCTCTTATTCCTTGCTGATTTTTCATATTTCTTAATCTATTCCTCATCTTGCATATATAATATTCATTAGTCCAGGTATGAATTTCGTTTTCTATGGTATTTCATGATTTATGTTTTGATGATTTTATAACGTTTGATTTTCTCTGATCTATCTAATTTTTTTTTCTTTGGATCCAAAATAAAGGTCAGTTTGTATCAAAACATCATTACAGTTTTTTTAAACCTAATTTAGTATTTTTGAATTTTTTAGAATACGTATCAAAACGTGTGCAATTGCATTAGAGAATGAAGATGAGGAAGAAGAGTATAGTGAAGAAGATGATGAAGAGCGTGAGTATGAGATTCAGTGGTGGAGAAAAGTCTTGATTTGTGATTCAATTTTTGGTTTACTGATTTTGATGATTGTTGACTCTTTTTAACTCTATTAACTGTAAATTTCAGGGAAGAGTCCAGACATGGGTGATGCAAAAACCATGGCAGTGAGTATATGTCATCTTTTTGGTTCCATTACATTTTGCTATATTTGGATCATTCTGACTTGAGAGACGATATTCACATAAAATAACTGGTCCATTTAGTAATTAACTATTTCACTCACATACGAATAGTCTTTGATATCTTTGTTATTATTTGTTTTTTATATATATAAATTTGCTGCAATTCTAAACCTAACTTTGTGATTGTGTCTTCTTTTGTTTTAGGTTACGGAGAAGAAGAAAGCCTCCAAACAAAAGAAAATAGGGGATCAAAAGCAAAAACTATTAAAAGGTGATTAAAACATCTATATTTATAAAATTAGTCCTTTTTTGTAACAGTAGGATCTCTCAAAGACCATATGTCCTTCACATATAAAAAGGTCGCAAGGCGAGTTGAGAGTGCACAATGCACAATGAATTACGAATATTAACAAGAATTCAAATCATTATACTCTTATTCAATTGATTTTGTTTATTTTAGTAAATTTGTTATCATCTGTGTTGTAGAAACACAAGAAATATCTCATTGATTTGCTCACGGTATGTTTCTTAAAAAACTTGATTTTTTATAGTTTTGTTTTGTTTTGCGATATGCATAGTGTGCTCTTTTGACCTAATTTTTTTCCTATTTTTTTCAGTTTTGAATCGTCATTGAGGTATGATCATCTTTGATGTTTGTTTGGTTGTTTATAGGTTTTTGTTTTTAGTACTTCGTAAATATTTTATCGTTCGTTCTTCGTAAATATGGGTTTTATATTATGGTTGTTAACTAATATTCTATATAGTCTAAGCGATGTGTTTTTATTATATTTTGTTTCACATGTTTCATCGTGGGTTTGTTCTACGATATTTTTGTGTTCTTTTGACCTTATTATTTTCCCTTTTTTAGATTTGAATTCGAACGTGGTCATTGAGGTATAAGTCTTTGAGGTATGATTGTATTTGGCGTATGTTTTTGTTGTTTATAGATTTTTTTTGTTTTTAGCTCTTCGTATATATTTTTTTGCTGGTTTATCGTTCGATATTTGATTTCTATCTTATATTTGTTTGGATGGTTAGTATTTTGATGTTCTTAATTTGTAGGTATGGAGCAAAGACACTGTTGTTTACTAGATCAGACAACTAAGAGTGCAATAAATCCATCATCTCTGGCTAAAACTGCGATTAAAACGGTTGCCAAAGAAAAGAAGAAGGTAGTAAGGAAGCTTTTTCTCTCATGGATGCTACTTTGTACCACTTTACATGCATCTCCTAGGTCCAAAATCCACTTTTTTATTCTTGGAAAAGAAGTATGATCCTTCTGCTTAGAATAGGGTGGCTTCTTCTTCTTCTTCGAACTTCTTCGAAGTGTATGGCTCTACATCTACTCTTTGATATCAACATGGTGGCTCATTCTCTCTGTTACTTTTGAGGATACAAAACATGACATAAAGGGTTGGTCTCTAACTTCATGTTGCTGATCTGACCAAAACCAAATAAGTTTGTTTTTTTTTACAAATTCGAGTTTCCTTTTCTTTATTTTTGATTCTAACCCGAACTACTCTGTTTTTCGTTTGGTTCAGATTCCCATCTCGATGCTTTGAAGACGGAAGGACTTTGTCCATTAACACTCAACTGTAAGACATGTGTTTTTTCTAGCTGGCACATATATATACGACGAATAACGTTTAGCCTGTTAACCAGCTTTTACCTGAAAATGCAAAAACTGTGACCCCATTTCTGATTTTGCTTATCAAGAAAACGTTAGCAAGCATATTTTTTTTTGTGTTTTTTTATTCTTTTTCAGATTGTATGCTATAACTTGTAGATGAAGCAACAACCTGAACATGGCCACATATCTTTAGCTAAGAAAGTGTTAGGCTACCGATTTTGCTTCTAGTTGATCCTTCTTCTCTAAACATGCAAATTGAAAAAAAAAAAAAAAGGGTTCGTAAAATAAACAAAACCATTCTTTGTTTAATATTTTTTCTACCAAAATAATGGACCAAAATAAAGAAATCATACCTCGTCGATCATAGAGTTAATATGCGAAACCTAGAAAATATAAGAACAAAAATCATATCAATAACGGAACAAAACAAAAACAAATAGAGGAGCAAAAGCGTAGAAATCATAGGATTAAAGAAAACTAATCGATATGAATATAAAAACAAAGAATAACAGCCTCGAAGAAGACATGAATATGAAGAAAACATGAAGCTAACAGATTTGTTATAACAGAGATCAATCAAACGATTGCTAAGAGAACACTACACTAACGAAAGTCCAAAGGAAGAACAAATATAAAAGTGCCTTCTTAATCGTAATATAAATCCACGAAACCTACAAAACATCAAAAAATAAATTAGACAATGTTAGTATAAATCACTGCACAAACAAATGTTATAACAGAGATCAATCAAACGATAGTTAAGAAAACACTACACAAACGAAAGTCCAAAAGAAGAAAAAAAAAAACCTACAATGAAAAATAGCAAAGAGAATGATTTGTTTAGGCGTCATGAAATCAAGAGGAAGATATATATATATATGTAAGAATTAATGAGATTTAGGGTTTACCAATGATACACTAGATTATATATATCTAGAATATAAAATTCAAAAACAATCAATCGAATATATTCATTAACTAAATACAAATTAGAAAACACTAAAATAATTATAAAATTCTGAGATTCGATATTATATTTTCATTAAGAATAATTAATCCATAATAATTAAATCATTAAAAAGATCGAATATATCCGTTAAAATAAAATTCACTTAAAGACAACACTAAATTACGATGTAATAAAAACTGAATTTTTATTCTGGTGCATAGTTACCTCTCTAATAATGTAATAGATTTTACTAGTTTTTAGTATGGATTTTACTATATTTTCTATGCATTTAAATAAGATTTTATGTCTTTAGAGGTAGTTTTCTCGAATTTGTAGTTTTTACAGGGTAATTTATCAAAAATGATGAAAAATGGACAAAATTGGTGTAAAACATACTATAGCTATACACACAAGTAAAATGAATCATCCAAGTCAAAATATTCACAAGATACTGCAATTTCTCAAGTTGGACAGAACAGAAGCACCAGAAATTTACATACGGATGGAGGTCTTAATCAATTTTAAATTGGATAAAATTTGACGAAAAAGATAGATCTTTGAGTTAAATTTCTAATGGAGTTTTTTTCAAGTCATTTGGAGATGTGGTTGAAGAGTTACACCAGTTTTACCGAAGACATGTCAGACTGACTCGAAGCTGAAGTAGGCCCAGGAAGGAACCAGTACCGGTCACGGGCTCTCTAAGCTCCGGACCGGTACTCCTGACCGGTATCACCACTTTGGCCAAGATTTCCAGCCCAACTCATCCCTATTCAAGCATTAAAAGTCTCTTTTGTCATACTTAACCCTAATGGACCTTAAACGTATATATACTTATTTTTAGCCTCTTGTTAGACATAAGCCCCCATAACATAAGCCACAAAAATAAAAGAGACACATATTTTTTAGAGGAAATAAAAGAGATACATATTTTTTAGAGGAATTTGTGCCCTCTTTGAGAGTTATTCATAGATTTTTGACTCAAGAGCTTCCAGGAGGAGATCTCGTTTTGTACTTCGATATAGAGAAGATTTCTTTCCTTCTAATCTTGATGTTGTGTTCTTAATTTAATGATGTCTGAGTAATGTATTTGTTAGGTTATATGTTTTTAATGATTCTATAATTATGCTTGATTGATATCAAAATTTATAGGGTTTATCTTATGGTTTCTTCACTTTTATTTAATCGAACTGTTGTTTCCTTGGTTGGCCGTCTTGTGAACTGATTTTAGGTTAATATACTCTCCAAAAACTTGTTATATTGCCTAACTAATATTTGGTGAGCAATGTTCATAACCAATTAAAAGTTGAGTTATGGAGTATTGTGAACAATTGAATCTTGAACGAACTAATGCATGTTTTCAACATGTAATAACCTGCAAGAATTGAGTCTATTAGGTTGTTAAAACATAGTAATCGGAGTCACGAGAGTGAAATGATTATACCTTCATGGTTTGAGTTCTCGAACAGTTTTGATTAAATCCATAAATCAATATCTATCTTGTGTTTTCATGTGTTTCTACGAATCACCTATTGCCTAATGTTTCTCTATTATTGTTTTCTTTTGATTTTTTTTTATTGCCTTTATTTTACTATTTCGTCTTTCATAAATCCCAAAAATCCAAAATATATTTTATCTTACCTTGATTCAAGGCTTATAAATTCGTAGCGTAGCTATCTTGTCTTCAGTGGATTGACCCTTAAGTACTATTGTGTTTGTTGTCCACTTGCAGGACTATTTCAGAGTTAAAACCTGAGCACATCAGGCATCCATGTCTTCTTTGATGAAAGGAATGATATTAGTAGGGGTGTCCAATCCGGTAAATCCAAACCGACCCGAACCAATCCGAACCGAAATAGACTAATATGGTTGGATATCGTGTATCCTAAATAATTGCTTGGGTATAGTTTTTAATAATCCAACGGGTTTTGGTTTGGTTCGGATAATACCCGATTAACCTGAATAACCCGAATAACCACATATTGGTATGTATATTATATAATAAATATTTTGTAGAATGTACATGAATCTAATAAAAAATAAAATCTAGCCCATTTAATTATATATATATATATGTATATATATTTCACAATAAACCTAAAAAAATTTCTTTCTAATAAAAATTTATGTTTTATATATTCTTGAACGATACTCTGACGAATAGAGATGTGCTTCTTTATATAAAAAAAGAAAATTCTTTCAGAGGGCATTTTATCTTCCAAACATGCGTTTGTAACAACCGAATGTCTAGTCCATACAATTCTACCTCATGTACCCTGACCTGGCCGAATATTTAACCATATTTTGTAAAGTGCCATCCTAGAGCATCGATGATTTGAAGTGCTTAAAGGCATACTGCAAAGCGAGACATCCTCGGGAACTATAATTGCATTAAGCAAATCCCAGTTTCATGTTTTGGTATGGGGTCTATCAGATGATTGACCTTATAAGAAGGGTAATAATTGAAATCCTTACATGTTGTGACCTCGGGCAAGAAGCCGGTATCCATGAGTCATTCCATACCGAATAGAAACTCCTGAACCAACCCTTTTAGTTAGTTCTTTGTTAACCAGAGGTCTAGCCGATATAATACTCTTCCATCAAAATGAAGGGGAGTACAATCTAATATTATCCAGAGGGTCAAAATTGCGAAAATATCCCCCTTTGAGTACTTTAATAAGTAGTGAGTCCGGGTTGTCTATTTTCCTCCATAATAGTTTTTCCAGCATAGCATTATTGAACTCATCAATAGCTCGGAAACCTAGTCCTCCATTCTTTTTTCCGCGACATAATTTATTCCATGCCAACCAATGAAGACTTCGTTGTCCTCCGTTAGAACTCCAACATAATTGTACAATCGCAGTAGTCAATTTGGTTGTAAGTTTTTTGGGCAACCGAATGCATGACATGACATACGTCGGTAATGTTGATGCAACCAACTCCCCCCCCCCCCCCCCCCCCATAAAAATTTGGATATCCATCCATTTATCCTATCTTCCAAACGCTCTCTTATAAAATGAATTATTTTTATCTTCTCCCCTCCCAGGCTCTCTGGAATTCCCAAATATGTACCAATTCCGCCTAATGTTGAGATCACTCTGCCACCAATTGTCCGAACTGAACCGAAGATTTCAAGAAATTGATTTGTTCGCTTGATGCTAATTCATAGCTTTTCAAAGCCCGTAAGATGGACCGAAACTCTTGTAAATTTTCCTTACAGAAAAATAAACTATTATCCGCGAAAAGTAAATGGGACACCGGCGGACTTGCTCTTGCCACCTTAATTCCCGTGAGATTTTTGTCTCGCTCCTCTTTCCTGATGTTAGCAATCAATGCCTCCGTACAAAAAATGAACAAATATGGAGATAACGGGTCTCCTTGACGTAAACCTCTTTCAAAGACAAATTTCCCCCTAGGTTTACCGTTCAGGAGGACTTTATATTCCACCGACTTTATGCACCAATTACCGAGGTTATCCACTCTTCTGCAAAACCAAATTTTCGTAGTATACTCTCAACAAAAGGTCACTCAACCTGGTCGTAAGCCTTACTCATATCCGTCTTCACTGTTATAAAAACTTTCTTGCATGGCTTATTTGTCTTGAGCTATTAGAATATTATCGGATATTAACTGCCCAGACAAAAAAGTCGATTGTGTTTCCGAAATCATTCCCGAGAGATATTTTTTTAACCGTTGACAGAGGACCTTCGAAATAATTTTGTAGCCTACATTGCATAAACTAATAGGCAATAGATTCGCCATTCTAGTTTGTCTTTCCGTTTTTTGGGATCAAGCAAATGTTTGTCTCATTAAGCCTTTTGTCAAAACATCCCGTCCTGATAAAATCGTTAACTAATTCCAGTATGTCTTTTTTTATAACTTGCCAGGCCCGCTGGAAGAACAGTGCTGCAATTCCATCCGGGTCCGTGGCATTTTTCGGGTGCATCATAAATAATGGTTTACAAACTTCTTTCTCAGTTGCTAAAGCCGTAAGTGACTCATTTATTTATTTTGTTACGAGAGAAGGGACTTTCGCCAATACCTCCTCTATTACTGATGGGGTCATTATAGAGAACATGTCTCGAAAATAGTTTACTGCAACTTGCTCTACCTCGTTTTCCGAATTAACCCATACGTTCGAAGCATTATAAAAACCCATTATCCGATTCCTTGCTTTTCTCTGCTTTGTTTGGCTATGAAAAAACTTTGTATTGTTATCCCCTTCTTTTAACCACGTGATGCGACTTTTTTGTTGCTAGTATGTTTCTTCATCCTTATTTGCCTCTTTCAATTTTTTTTGTTATTTCCATTAACTTCTTTTGACTCCGATTATCATTATTATGTATTTTTTCCATCGCTCGTTTAAGCCGGGAATTTTTTTTCGCATTGTTTTTCCTCCATCTCGAAATGATTCTCCTACAATTTCTGATTCTATCCACAAAATGATGTTGTATGTTTCTAGAATCATTTTCCCACCCTTCCGTAATTGATTCCATGAGTCCCTCTCTGCCAATCCAGCGTTTATCAAACCGAAATTGTTTTCTTCCCCTTATCTTATTGTCCAAAATTTTGGCCACTATTGGTCTATGATCCGATCCAATCATCCCTAAGTATTCCACAAGTGAATGTGAAAAGACCGCATGCCACTCTTTATTGGCCAAAGCCCGGTCTAGCCTACAACATATAACGTGTGAGCTCCTCTTGCCCCTCCATGATAATGAGTTCCCTATACACGGGAACTCTAAAAGGCCAAAATTTCGTATCATCTGGTTAAAAGATACAAAAGTGGAGGCATGCTTTAATGTACCACCCTGTTTTTCATGGTTTCCGGTGATCTCATTCAGATCACCTATAATAAACCACGGATCCGACTGCAGAAGTCCTATTCGTGCCAATCTTTCCCAAACTTGATCACGTAATTTCTTGCACTGGGTACCCATATATGAAAGACAAATATACCGTTTTCTTTTGTATAATTGCTTTAATGTCAATAATACGATTATTCGTAGTTAAATATTGACATTAAATTCATTATTAACAAAAAAGATCAAGGCCATCGCTCATGCCACACGGATCTACCGTAAACAACTTATATATCCTAAATAAAATTGTAAATTTGCAAAAACAGAAAATCTTGCTTTGTTTCCGAAAGAAATAGAAACTCCGGCTTATGCTTCTTTCCTAAACCCTCAAATAGCTTATCGTCAAACGGTTGCCGAGACCTTGACAATTCCAACTTAGTACTCTCATTAAGTAACACTATTCTTTGGCATAATATTACCGCCGCGCTCTCCGGGTGGTTTCCTTCCCTTCCTAGGATAAAGTTCATCTCCGATTTGGACCCCATTCATTAAACCGGTTTTCTTCCTCGGAGAGACGAATTGATTTACATTACGTTTCTTCGTACTCTCACCTCTCAATGTGTTAGAAACTTTTCCAGATTTCTTCCATTCTTCTTTCGCTTCAATATCCTGGGGCTTCTGAGACTTTCCCAGCACTTCCTCTTGTATGAACCGAAAAAATCGGATTGAAGAAATGCGAGTTAAGGAGAATTTTAAACGATATATATATAAACGATTTTAAAAGAACACAGAGTCGAGATATGATCTCTCTCCTTAATTCATAAAATCTCCTGCAGTGTGACAGATCTGTGAGATTCTGAATCCCAGGATAAAACTGTGTGAGACTATAGTCGCGACACTCGACTATAGAATCTACGAACCAAGAATCTACGCTATACTCTCGAGATACTTACTGAGAAAAGAGAGAGAGAGAGATTGCTGGAGTTTTTATTTCTGATGTTTCGGAGATGAGTGAGTGAAGAATGAGAAGAGATGAGGTTTGTATATATAGCCAAGAGAGAGAGGTGATCAGCTCCTCTATCATAAAGACATGGCGTAGATCGTGGGCAATGATCACAAGGCGTAATGTCAGGGTGTGGAGCGCAAGACACGGAGCCATTATGATTCTGCACGAAAGAAGAAACGTTTTAATTTCGTTTTTGATTTTAAAACGTGTTGACTTTTGTGTTGACATTGACCAAAAAGAATATGATCATTCAAGTGCCCCAAGTCCAAGTGCCCAAGTGCCAAATATAAAGCCCACAAGCCCACGAGCCTCGAGCCACGTGCCACGTGTCGTGCCGAGCCGAGCGAGTGGCGGCGGCGCGCGCATGTGGCTTGGCCATCTCTCTTTGTAGGTACACACTTTTGAACATAGAAGTGTATGTCCTCTCTTATATATCACTTGATTTGTTATAATCTAAGCAATGTGGGACAAATGATAAAACACACTTAAACTCTTAGGCCCAAGTGGTTTATCATTTGTCCATTTCTCTTCACATTTTACCAATTAATCTTTTAATTAATTTGGTCCATGAAGCCTTAATTAAACTTGATTAATATTGGTCCAACAATCCCCCACCTGAATAGAAATGACTCTAAACAAATGAAGATATTGACACACTCGAAGAACTCTACTGACTAGACTAGATAGACGGACTTTTCGAGAGTATAAGCGAAAAATCATTGTGTCTGAGATGGTTGCATTTTTCAGCTTTGAACCACTCATTGTTAATATCTATCGGGTTTACTTGGCCATATGGTGAACATGATGTCTTGAACCATCCGGATTTTTATGTAAACCAAGACAACAACCATAACCCAGTATCATTTTCTCGTAGAACTTAGTTCTCTATTGTGTTCATTTTGGCCTTGAGCATGCCTGGTATCATGAGTGAATTCAGAAAATATAGCCTTTCGTTCATTCTCCTAGAAATGACCTTTTTCTCACTCACTAGGGGATATGTCATTAGTCTTTGTTTTATGAAGTATCATGTATTACTCCACGAATATATCAAAGCTATGGTAAATATCATTAAAAGCAACGCTTATCCTTTTTATACAGGTAGCACTGTATATCATCTTAGGAACTGGGTAATTTCCAGTGCTTGTAAGTAGAGTTAGTTTGAATTAGTTGTCCCTTTGAACTTATTTTCTGGGATCTCCAGTCATGTAAGTAGGGTTTAAATCAAAACATCCTCTTTAATTAATTGGCTTTAAAACCATTCCTGTTGATGATTTAATTACTTGATATTTTGGCAAACCTTTAGTAAACGGATCATCTAGGTTTTATGCCGATTTTATGTAGTTTACTGTGAATACACCAGTCGAGATCAAGTGTCGAATGGTTTTATGTCATCTCCGGATATGAAGAGATTTACCATTGTAAAGAGTGTTCAGTGCCCGTGCAATAGCCGATTGGCTATCACAGTGTACACGTAGTGCCGGGACTGGTTTCTCCCACATGGGGATATCTTCCAGAAAATTTCGAAGCCACTCTGCTTCTTCTGCAGCTTTGTCTAATGCTATGAATTCAGATTCCATAGTTGATCTAGCCAACAGAGTTTGTTTGGAAGATTTCCAGGACACTGCTGTACCGCCTAGTGAAAAGACATATCCACTTGTGGATTTAGAGTTTTTGGAGTCGGATATCCAGTTTGCATCACTGTATCCTTCCAAAACTGCCGGATCTTTACCGTAGTGCAAGCTATAGTTTTTAGTGTATCGCAAGTAGTTTAAAACTCTTGTTATGGCTTTCCAGTGTTGTTTGCCTGGATTACTTGTGTAGCGGCTCAGTACTTTGACTGCGTGTGCTAGATCGGGTCGAGTACAATTGGTTAAGTACATCAGACTACCGATAATCTGAGCATACTCTACTTATTGAACTACTTCACCCGTATTTTTCGACAAGGTAAATTGCAAGTCTAAAGGAGTTTTTGCCGTCCCAATAGAGTGGTTTTTGAACCTCTCTAGGATTTTTTCGGCATAATGATCTTGAGACAGAGTTATTCCGTCAGTTCTCCGTATGATTTTTATCCCTAGAATGACATCTGTGAGACCCATGTCTTTCATGTCAAACTGTCCACTAAGCATGTTCTTAGTTTGTTGGATAATATATTTGTTGCTCCCAATAATGAGCATGTCATCTACATATAGACAGAGCAAAATATACGCACTAGGTGTAATTTTGATGTATATGCATTTATCACATTCATTAATGTGAAATCAATTTGACATCATGACATTGTCAATTTTTTCATGCCATTGTTTTGGGGCTTGTTTAAGTCCATATAAAGACTTCACAAGTCGACAGACTTTGTGTTCTTGTCCGGGGACTACAAAACCTTCGGGCTATTTTATATAAATCTGCTCTTCTAAATCACCATTTAGAAAGACAGTTTTTACATCCATCTGGTGGATTTCGAGATCTCGTAATGCTGCAATTCCTATCAGCATTCGAATTGAAGTTATTCTCGTTACCGGAGAATAGGTATAGAAGAAATCATGACCTTCTTTTTGTCAGAATCCTTGTACCACAAGGCGAGCCTTGTACTTATCAATTATGCCATCGGTTTTTAATTTTGTTTTGAAAATCCATCTACACCCAAGCGGTTTAAAACCTGGTCGTAACTCAGTTATCTCATAAGTATGATGTTGCATAATCGAGTCCATTTCACTATTGACAGCTTCCTTCCAATAAGGTGCGTCTGGTGTAGACATAGCTTCAGTGAATGTTCTTGGTTCATTCTCGAGGAGAAAGATCATTAAGAAATCTTCACCAAATGATTTTTCCTTACGAGCTCTTTTGCTACGTCTAAGTTCATCTTCCACTTCTTATATATCATTAAATGATGTCCCAGAACTGCTTGCCTCATTTACAGAGGTCGTTGCATCTCTTTCTTCACGAGTTCGCTTTGACCCTTGTTTATCCTTACAAGAAAACACGTATTCAAAGAAAGATGCGTTTTTTGATTCCGTGATTGTGTTTACGTGAATATACGATATGTCTGATTTATGAACCAGAAACCGATAAGCACTACTGTTGTATGCATATCCAATGAATATACAATCAACGGTTTTAGGTCCGACTGCGACCTTTTTAGGAGGTGGTACTGCGACTTTTGCGAGATACCCCACACTTTGAGGTATTTGTACGAAGGTACGTTACCTTTCCAAAGTTTATATGGTGTTTTACCAGTGACTTTGTGAGGAATTTTGTTGAGGATATAGTTTGTGGTGAGAAAAGCTTTCCCCCACAGATTTTGGGCTAACCCAGATTCCTGTAACATTGCATTCATCATTTATTTTAGAGTACAGTTCTTTCGTTCCGCAACTCCATTGGATTCTGTGAATAGGGAGCAGTGGTTTGATAGATAATGCCTTTTTCAGTACAGAATGCATTAAAAGGTCCATCATATTCACCTCCTCTATCACTTCGAACTATTTTAATAGTTTTTCCAAGTTGGTTTTCGACTTCGGTCTTGTATTCTTTGAAGTTTTCCAAGACTTTGTCTTTGTTACATAATAGGTATACATAACATTATCTTGTACAATAGTCTATGAATGTTACAAAATACTTTTTACCACCTCTTGTTTGTAAAAACTTTAAGTCGCACAAATCTGTGTGTATTAAACCAAGAGGTTCGGTTGTTCTTTCAACATGAGGTGATGGTGTTTTTGTAAGTTTTGCTTGTACACAAATTTCACATTTGTCTTTGTTTATTTTGCATTTCGGAATTAGGTTCAAATTAATTAATCTTTGTATAGATTTATAATTCACATGTCCTAATCGTTCATGCCAAATGTTATCAGACTCAGTCAAATAAGCAACTTGTTTCTTTTTCATTGAAAATTTGGAAGTGGTTACATTATTGTTACGGAGGACTGTCTAAACACACATTTTGCAAGTCCATCCTTTTTCATAACCCTTGCCTACAAAAATACCATGCTTCTTGATGATCAGGTTGTTGGACTCGTAGTTGGTGGCAAATCCGTGCTTGTCCAATATAGTCCATGAGATCAAGTTTTTCCTCATGTCTGGCACGTGTTTCACATTGTTCAGAGTGAGTTCCTTGCCGGAAGTCATCTTCAACATGATTTTTCCCGTGCCTTCAATCTTGGATTTTGACACGTTCCCCATCCTAAGCTGATTATCACCCTTGCTCTTTTGATAGGTGCTAAACATTGTCTTATCGATGCATATGTGAGTAGTGGCACTGGTGTCGTACCACCATTCCTTAGGGTTTTCCTCAGCCATGTGAGCTTCCATGACCACCGCACACATGTCAGCTTCGGTCAGGTTTGCTTGAGCATCTTTTGCTTTTCTACGACATTCGGAAGCCAAATGCCCCTTCTTGCTACAGTAGGTGCACTTCCCTGCGAATTTCTTCGGGAAAGCCGGCTTCTTGAAGGCCGTGGATGTCTGAGGAGGGATCTTGTTTGGCACAAGTTTGTTGGGAACAAACTTGCATTTTCCCTTCCTCTTGTACTCCACTATATTAGCATCATGAGTGATATCGGTGATGGATTTTCACTTGAGCGACTCATTTTGCAGCCTGGATATCAAGTTTGACAAAGTCAAAGCCTTTTGCTTATGATCGAGATAGTTCTTGAAGTCCACCCAATTAGGAGGTAACTTCTCGATGAAACAATTCACTGTGAAGGTTTCACAGATATTCATTCCTTCATCGGATATCTCTTGGATGATCATTTGAAGCTCATGAACTTGCTCCATGATGGGTTTTGAATCCACCATTTTCTAGTTCAGGAATTTTGCAGTAGTGAACTTTCCAGAGCCTATATTGAAAGACTTGTACTTCATATCCAGAGCATTCCAGAGAGCCTTGGAGGTTGAAAACTCACTGTACATGTTGTACAACTGGTCAACCAGGCGGTTCTGGATGTAGCCTTGGTACAAGTAACTCCATGGTTCCGTGCCTCGACACTAGCCAGAGCTCGGGGATCAGTATTGTCCGAAGGCAAAACAGGTTTGCTCTCCGTGAGATGCTTCTCCAATTTTATTGTGGTTAGAAAGAAATGCATCTTTTTCTGCCACGACTTGTAATTGGCCCCATCGAACTTATCTGGAGTGATAGCAGTGAGGGAAGGCACATCGGAGGTTACAGCGGAGGTTTGCAATGGAAGACCATCCCCGATTTGGGGCATCAACGCGCTGGATCCTATTCCCGAGAGAACGTTGTCAGCACCGGTAGTCATGATCTGTATCAGAAAGATAAACAGAATCAGTAACGATAAGTGAAAGTGATAGCTTTATAAAGCGTTTTAATCACTCTATAAATCTGTAGAATTTTAACCAGAAGGTTTTTCCCAGAAAATATTCAAGAAATATTTCGCGAAACTCGCCCAAAGGCCTTCATGGAAATCGTTTATGAATTTGACAAATTAAAAAATTTTAGATTAGAATGAAACCTTCCGCGAAATCGTTATAGAACATTTGCAGAACTGCTTCAGATTAAATAAATTTTTTTTTCTTTTTTTCTTTAAAACATTTTTGAAATTGTTTAAAAAACATATCGCAATTCTCAATCCGATTCAAGCGATAAGCAGGAAGTGGATTTTTATGAATTAAGATTGTAGGAACCGAAAAAAACCGGATTGAAAAAATGCGAATTAAGGAGAATTTTAAACTATATATATATATATACTATTTTAAAAGAACACAGCGTCGAGATATGATCTCTTTTCTTAATTCATAAAATCTCCCGCAGTGTGGTGGATCTGTGAGATTCTGAATCCCAGGATAAAAATGTGTGAGACTATAGTCGCGACACTCGACTATAGAATCTACGAACCTAGAATCTACGCTATACTCTCGAGACACTTATGAGAAAAGAGAGAGAGAGAGAGAGATTGCTGGAGTTTTTCTTCCTGATGTTTCAGAGATGAGTGAGTGAAGAATGAGAAGAGATGAGGCTTGTATATATAGCCAAGAGAGAGAGGTGATCGGCTCTTCTATCATAAAGACAGGGCATAGATTGTGGGCAATAATCACAAGGTGTAATGTCAGGGCGTGGAGCACAAGACACGGAGCCATTATGATTCTGCAAGAAAGGAGAAATATTTTGATTTCAGTTTTTATTTCAAACGTGCTGACTTTTGTGTTGACATTGACCAAAAAGAATCTGATCATTCAAAAGCCCATGAACCTTGAGCCATGTGCCGAGCCGAGCGAGCGGTAGCGGCGGCACGCGCGTGTGGCTTGGCCATCTCTCTTTCTAGGTACACATTTTTGAACATAGAAGTGTGTGTCCTCTCTTATATATCACTTGATTTTTTATAATCTAAGCAATGTGGGACAAATGATAAAACACATTTAAACTCTTAGGCCCAAGTGGTTTATCATTTGTCCATTTCTCTTCACATTTTACCAATTAATCTTTTAATTAATTTGGCCCATAAATCCTTAATTAAACTTGATTAATATTGGTCCAACACGTCTTCCACCTTTTCTACAACGTCCTGCATGACCGTATCCATCTCTCTGTCACCTTCTCCATCCCGAACTAAGGCTCTATTGGTTTTTCCTCAACCATGTCTTCCTCGGCTGAGTGAATAAGGCCTTACGAACCTTTCATGGTGCTGGCTTGATCAGAATCTCTGATTCCGGAGCCCCTGGTGCTGTGTACTCCATCTCAACTATTTCCACCTTGAGGACAAGGTGGTTCTTAAGGGAGCGGTATTGATAAGTTCGTAATATTGGGTCATTATGGGCCTTTTTAGTTACTTATTGGGCTGTTAATGTTATGTAGTTAAGCCCGTTATGTGTCAAATTTAGCTACTTGTGCTTTGTGAGAAAAGAGCTATCAAAATTATTATCAAGTAAAACAATCCTCTCTCTTCATCGTTCTTCTCTTCTTCTTCTCTTCTCATTCTTCTTCTGCTACTTCTTTCCCTTTCTTCCTTATTATCACCTCTTTCTCCTTAACGCACGATAAGCTCAATCCGAGTCTTATCACCCTGCACCAAGACCGAGTTGTCAAACTGTGGAATCTTGATACGAAGCTTCGTCGTAACTGCTGCCAAAGATCTTTCAATCGCATCCTTGGACAAGAGATTACTCTGAGCCATTACTCCGATAACTGTACCGAAATGTGCTGGAAAGAAAAGAGAAAAACTCTGCAGAGAGGCAAGAAACCAGTCGCAGAGAGGAGCAGTATGAGAACAGTGTGTGTTGTGATATGGAAGCCCTTGTATCCTCTTCTCTTTATACATCCTTTCACATTCAAAGTCTAAGATCTTGTTTACGTCTCGATCTCTGATTTGATCCGATAATTGATTTGTCCCCATAACTCTTTTAAAAATTAATTTGGGTCAATGTCCACCGTTTGAAACCACATCCGATATTGTACAGTCCGGATCCAATCTCTATAATCACTGATCACGGAAACCTCATTTGATTCCGATCCGATTTGCCCGAAATTGTTTATAGCAATCATCCTCTCCCATATCCAACCGAAATAAATCGAGATCTTCGACTCCCATCCTCACGCGTTGGGGAGTATACGTCGTCGCCATCTTCCTATCTTTCTTTTTTTATTGGATTTTTAAATTATGTCATCATTTTTTCTAGATATGTTATTTTTTTTTTTTGTAATAGCAATTATAAGATTAAAACATTTAAGCGTTTTCTGAATAAATTTGTTTTTGATTATATAAAAAATGAATTAATTTTTAAATAAGATATTTTGAATTTTTGTTAATAATAAATAATATTTCGAAAATTTGTCACGATATATTTATTTGTGATAAACTTTGTGTTTAGAGATTTATGCCATGTCATTTTTTTTTTAAAGATTTTTCATAATTTTTTTTTGTGAAACCGAATAAGATCAAAACAAATAAGTGTTTTTGAAATAAATTTATTTTTGATTGTATTAAAATATGAATTAATTTTTAAACAATTTAAGATATTTTGAATTTTTGTTAATAATAAATAATATTCCGAAAATTTGTCATGGTGTATTTATCTTATTATATAAAGAATGATGCGTTCGACGTGAGCGTGACATGCAGAAAATTGTAACTCACGAGATTTTGACAAGTGTCAATTATTCATTTAGATTCTAACACGTGTTAAATATTTAAATATGTAAGTTTTTCATTACTGTGTTCGATATCAAAATTATTAATTACCAAAAAAATAGAAATAAGTTAAAATGGAAAAAATCAAACACAAAGTAATTCTACAATTACATAAAACCTCTCTGCGAATAATTATATAAGACATTTAGTTGAAAGAGATTTAAAAAAAGAGGAGAAATTTAACATAAAAACAAAAATTAGAAAAAGGAAAAACAGCAAACTATGTAACTAAAAAAAAAAAATCACCATATCATGTTTCTGTCGTTATATATAGGTAGAGACTTAGCATATCTTATAATATAAAGCAGAATACGCTCAACGTGAGCGTGACACATAGGCAAAATTGTAACTTACCAGATCGTGATATTTGTTAATTTTAATTGAGATTGTGACACGTGTGAATACACTAATGTATAAAGTTAATTTTAATTTAGATAATATTTCCTTCTTACCTAAAATTAATTAATCGTTGTTATACCAATAAAAGAAATTATATAATTTGTGAAAGAAGTCAATCAACCATTGAAGAAAAGAAAAATAAATTATCATGGCATGAAACTAAAAACAAAATACATCATTGGTAAAAACGAAAAATAAGTGTCGTGACAAAAAAAGGAAAATAAGTGTCATGAAATTAAAAAAAAAACACAAGGCAATTGAAAAAAGGAAAATAAGTGTCGTGATAAAAAAAAAAAGAAAAAAGTATCATGATATTAAAAAAAATATAAGGCAATTGAAAAAGAAAAAAAATTATTTGATGTCAATACGTTAAACAAAAAAAGGAAAAATGCCCAAATACAAGTCATTGAAAAAAGGGAGAAAAGTATATATACCATTATGTTGAACAAAAAAGTGTCATAATGTCAGTACGTTAAAAAAAAGGCACAATGCCATATTTCTTATTGGTAGACCAAACTCTATATAATAACATCAACATCTTTCAAGAGTTTCACAAATTGATCAAAGCTATTTTACTTTAAATCAGTTAGATCGAAATCGTGTTTATCGGCGTACATCATACGTGTTCTTCGAAAATAAGAAGTTAGAAATCTTAAAGGAAACAATGTACTCATGGGAGTGGAACTTCTATTACTTGATGAAAAGGTTAGTATCTTATTTATTGTCTACTTAATTTTAATTTTTAATTAGGAAGTTGAAAAATGGAAGTATGACTATATCTAATCAAAGTTAATGGAGAAAAAAAATAGGATATATAAATCGAAAAATAAAAAAATAGAAAAACATATGTAAATTTAATTTAAAATTTTAAAATATGCATAAGCATGCCAAATAACAAAAAACCAACAAACATACTATGATTTGAAAATTTTATAGAATATCACAAAAAAAAAGAAAATCTTCAACCTATCATAATATTAGTACTTTTCAATATTTGAAAATTTTAAATTGTATAAAATGACAATTTATAAATATTCAAAAATAATAATATTATATTTACTATAAGATTCAAAAGTGTACAAAGTTTGGCGAGTATAGATCTCTATGAGAAAGAAAACGATGACATCGATGGTAAATAATTACCAATCATGTATTTATGTGATGTTTGGTAGTATTATTTATAAATATTTTAATTGATTTTTATGAGGTTATTAACATAAAATATACTCTTTTTCTTATTTTAACTCTACAATATTTAAATTGTTTTTACAATTTTATCACATAATTAATAAATATTCATAACGGGTAAAAATATGAGTTTTTGTTATTAAGAATATGATTTGAATTCTGTTTATATATATTTTTGGATCTGCATGATATAATATAAATTGATCTTTAATGATTTAAGTTCCGCGTTTAATTAGTATTTTAAAATATTTTGACAATTTAGTGGGTTAATATATAATTAAAATTTAAATATTTATATCAATAGTTTCTAATGTGTTTACATGTGTATCATCGCGGATCCTAATCTAGTATGTATATACATGAAGAACACAAAATAATTGATCACGGAAAGAAAGAGAATTAGATCAAGGAGAAGAATCAAAGATAAAGAAAAACCGGTTAATGGTATGTTTTACAGGTTTGAAGTTTACAACATAGCGTCAAAATATGTAAGAATGATTTAATTATTATATCAAATATTTTTATGATTTAAGCCAAATTTATATATATCAAGCGTACATATTTTATTGATTTCCAAATTCTTTAAATTATATATGAGATCATACTTTGAATGAAAATTGAAAATATTTTAAAAAATTATAATCAATTGTGTGCATAAATATGAACTAGAGAATGAAAAAGAAAATATCTATATATGTGAAGCGTATTTACTTTATTGATTTCCAAATTCTTAAAATTACATATGAGATATGAGATCATACTTCTTCAAATTATATATGAGCCTATACTTCATTGTTACTAATTTTAATTACTACATTATCTAAGTTCGGATTTGAATTAAGAAATTGTATGCATTTTTTCAAAATATTCTTTAAACCTAACTATTTACTATAAATAAAATAATCCTCGCATCGCGAGGGTCCTAATCTAGTTTGTAATAAACTTTTTGTTTAGGAATTTAATTATGTCATGTAATCTTTTCTTAAAGACATGTCATTATTTTTCTACGTATATTATTATTTTTTGTGTGAAAGCGAATCTAATATATAACAAGAGGCCAACACTCATATCTGGTGGAACCCTAGAGCATCGAGGAGAGCCTTCGGATAAGACCACTCGACTCTATCAAATGCCTTAGAGATATACGTCTTGATTGCCAATAACTTTTTGGAGATGGAAGGGTTAGTCCTGAGGCCATGGACAGCCTCATGAGCAATTAAAATGTTATTAGAGATGAGCATGTCTGCTACAAAGGCAGACTGGTTGAGAGAAAAACTTGTAGACATGTGAGGCTCGAGCCTTGAGACCATGATCTTTGAAATGATTTATAGAGCATTGAACAAAGGCTTATACACTACAAGAAAACAAAGCATGAGAGACTCCCTAAACGGTCCCAAAATGGTCGCTAATCTGCAATAAGCGACTGATTTGAGACTAAAAAAAGTAGTCGCTAAATTTTGGTCTCCAAATACAATAGTCGCAAAGTAGTCACTTATTTCGGACTATTTTGTGACTACTAAACTTAGTCGGACATAAGCGACTACTTTGTGACAACATTTAGTAGTCGTATATTAACGACTAAATTGTGACAACGAGAATTTAGTTACAAAACCGTCACGTATTAGCAACTTCTTTGCAACCATCTTAATTAATATATATATTTTTCAAATTTAAAAAGCTGAAATTAAAACGGTTTAACGCAAAAGAAACATGAAATATAAGATCCATAACAATGAATAAAGAGAGAGTGATGTCTCACATATATTTTGCTACCAAAGGAAGACATAGACTATGGTCCAAAAGAGGAAGAAGTAAAAACCTAGGATACAACAGTCATAAAGGAAAGAAGATAGGCAGACCTCAAGCACTCTCGCTGGCTTGAGTTCCCTTCGTGCAGATTCATACGCTGTCTTGGCAGCTTTCTTTGGTCCATCCTGACGTTGTTGGTTTCACCATTATCCTCACCGTTTTCAATAGGAATTTCGTCCTTGGATGTTACAGAGACATCCTTCTCAACCACTTTCCCTGATGATCTAGCTCTTTTAGAAAACATCGTCTCATGCCTTGCTTGCGTTTGGATATAGCCCTTAGGACAGCAATGGACATGTCCCTATTGTTGACCTAACAACAAAACAATAGGCAAATTCGTTTAGCTTACACGCATATCCATACGAATTCAACTAATAAACTTGAAATCTCCAAAACTAAGACTTGATCAGTCCTAAGATTGCCAATTATTTGCAAAAAGGAAGAAATTTGAAGCAAATCAAATCCAATTGGAACAAAAACAAGGCAAAAAACAGGGAAAATGCATTGAGCATACCATTTTCTTTCATCCTTCTCGACCCATGAATCATTCCAGTTATGTGTAGCATCTAGCTTCGGGTCAACCAAAATGGAACAGACAATGAGAGTAAAACCAAAGTCCAGGCTCTTTGCAAGAGATCAGAGGATTTAATTTCGCATGACATATCCATAGAAGGAATTAAGTATACACTTATGAGCTAGCTGCAAGGAATCGTAAACCACTACCATGTCATGTTGCAAAAAGTTAATGTCAATAACCACCTAAAAGAAGTTCCAGAGATCATATACTATAAATGAGCAATTATATAGATAGTAAATAAGTTATAATGGAATGTCTCTCACCACCACAAAGCAACATTCTGATCTGAGAAGTAGCCTCAATCAAAAGATCCCTCTTGTCAGACCAAATACGGCTTATCAACTGTAAGTCTGTAACCAATCGAGAGAGAAAGAGGAGACGATTCGAATTAGTGAAGCAAATCGAGAGAGAAAGAGGAATAGAAGAAGATTGAAAGAGGACCAAAAGAGCAGATGAAGCGAAGAAGATTCAGAGAAGAAGATTCGACTTGAAACCCTCGAGAGAGAAAGATAAAGATTCATAGATGACCTAAAGGCCTTGAACGCTGTTGTTTGAGGACCACCATCATCCCCTCCTTTACCGCTAACTCTTCCAGGATACTTCTTCTGGTTTTATAAGAAACCAAATTAAACAAAATTTAATACATTTAGTGTTTAATGACTGTACCTCAAACAGACAAAGCTGATGTTTCGGTTAAATCAATCCGGATCAATTGAGAAGGGGACTTCATCTTCGAAACATGACTCAAGGAAGGAGAATCCAGTTTAGGCGAGTTTTCTCATAGTCAGAGGCTCTCGGAGATGCAAGCAAAGGTGTATGGAGCTCCGGAGAACCAGTGGAGGCGGAGAGATTTTGGTTGCGATGGATTTGGATTTCAGACGGGTTTGAGATGTGGGAGGGGTAGGAGGCTTAGGTGAGGTTGCTTTTTCTTGGCCATCGGTTTAACTCCGGCGACGGAGGCCAGGACCGACGCCGGTGAGCTAGATCTGAGAAGCATGGGTCTCGAGAAGGAGAGCTTTTCTTTCTTTCTTTTATTTTTGTGTTGATATTTGTTTTTTTTTGGTCGAATGTTGATATTTGTTTAACAGAGTCTCAAATTATTTTTGGCAAAAATTAAAAAAGTCTCATATTGGTCGCAAATTAATTTTTGGTGGGATAAAACCGCCTAAAATTTCACCAAAAATCTAAAATTTTCAGAAAGTTTTTATATTAGCAAAATAGTTCAAATCAAGTTAGTAGCAAATTAGTCGCAAATAAGTGATGACAGTAGCAAAGTAGTCACAAAGTGTAACTGTTTTGTGACATTTTTTATGAGTCACAGATCTAAACCCTAAACCCTAAATATTTAGAGCCAAAAAATTGATACACATATTTAACCAATCAGTCTTTTTATATTTCTTAAGTATATGCTTCTGTGTATAGTGTTAACTAATACTAATTAAGTAAATTTTGAAGAAAAATAAACTTTAACAAACATTAGATTGAAAATACATGTAGTTTATCTTAATACATGTTATGGATGATACAAAAATTAGTTCATCAAATTGAAAGTTAAAAGTTTTCACTATTATATAATATATTTAGTGTAACAAGTAGTTAAAATCTATGTAGATACTTAAAACTAATTTATTTACCATTATCTTTTGTTGAATTTTAAAAAATCATACGGATGAGTTGGTAATCAGAAGCAAAGCAGTCACACTTTCAAATTACCGTCGTGAATTAGTCACAAATCAGTCATAATTTTCGGACTATTTTGCTACTACATTTTCTTACTAATACAAGAGTCGCAAGTTTGGGACTATTTTGCTACTACGTTTTCTGATAACAGTAGCAAAGTAGTCACAAAATGGAACTGTTTTGAGACATTATTTTGTGAGTCACAAATCTATACCCTAAACCCTAACCATTTAGAGCAAAAAAATTATACATATGCCTTTGCAATCAATCTTTGTTCTATTTCTTTTTGACTTTGAGTTTGATGAATGAGTATCCTGCTGTTTGAGCTGTTGTTATCGCGGTTTAGCAAGGCGAAAAAAACAGAAGCGGTTCTAGATGAGCCAAGATTGATTCTGGTAAAGGAAGAGTGACCAGCCAGTCAGCTGATTTTGAGTTTGTTGGACCGCTAGAAGCAGATTGGTAATTAGTCTGTCTTTGGTAACAAAGCGAGCTCAGAGGAAGAAGAAGGTAGTTAATGTAGTGAAAACTGAAACAAAACATGTTTTCTTAATTTGTAACATCTTTTGGATCCTGTTCTTGATCATCATCCTTGAGGTTTCTGTAAAACCAAGAACACACAAGGAAATAGCCAAGATTCAAGACTCCTCCTATGACTAAAACTACAAATGTCAACTCTTCCATGGTTAATGTCATCTGGTAAACACTCGGTGGTCTTTTGGATCAGATTAATCAGAGCAGTGTTCCTCATAGACTTAGGGAATTCTCCATAGAATATTTCAATATTTGCCGGTAATTGGAAGGCCTCACCTATTCCTACTAAAACCAGAGGAAGAAACAGCCATAACACTAACATGGGATGCTCATTTTCAATTGTTTTCAGCCTCTTTGATTCCACAATCGCAGAGACCACCATGCTTAGAATGGTGAAAACTTGGCCTATACCGACTTTTTGATGCGGCGTCAACTTCTTATGGAATAGATTTTAGTATATTGGATAGACAAGCCAGCTGTTCATCATGATAACAATGCTTCAAGAGATGAGTACTATGACTTGCAGAGACCCAGCCGGGACTTTGAAGTGAGGGCTGAGCCCACGGTCCGTAACTAGAGCTTAGAGTACCATCAAGCTTGATTGCATCACCATGGGAATACTAACGAATATGATGGCTAGCCACAGAGCAAGAAGTCGGAGACTGGCTTTGAAATCTTCTACTTCCTGAATAGAGCATAGCCTTTAGATGTTGTTTGTGAAGTTTCTTTGGGTCTTCAACGCTGCACGGTTCAAGAATCTGCACATATATGAAGTCTCTTTGAGTTCTGGTTTAAGTTTCATGAGTTAGGCAAGCTTTTTGTTTCGCCTGAAGCTCTTGGAGGGCATTGCAGCAGAAGTCTTGGCCTCTTTTCCAAGCCCAGGGTGATGATAGTCTTTTTCTTTGTTTGAAATCACAATATTTCTTTTCACTGTAACAGCCACTAAAACGCGGATCAGACTTGTGAAAGGACTTCCCATGGGTTTTTTATGCTTGTAGAATCTCTTCCCGGAAATGAAAACGATGAAACTGATCAAATTAGCAGCAAGGCAGACATCGAACCCGAGTTTACAGCTATCATTGTCCTTTATATATACAATTGTTGTTGCGCTAATAATCGCGCCTGCATTTACTGTGAGAAAGTACAAGTTTTTTTTTTGACATCAAAAGAAAATTCTATTGCTCAAATTCGATGTGGTGTGGCTACCACACCGGAATAGAAAAACCAACAAAGTTAACATTAAAGATACTAGTTCTAGCTAAACATGATAGATGATCCGCTTGAACGGTGATAGTCCGAGGATAGTAGGTGACAGAGAGGCTTGGGAAATGGGTCTTTAGGCGTACCAATCTCGTAGCTCTTTAGAGAAACTCGGCCATTACTTAGGTTTCATGATCATCTTGAAAACGTCTTGACAGTCGGTACCAAAACTTGGTTTTTTGACCGAGTCGCGTAGACAGTCCATTGCCCAAATCAAAGTTTCTAACTCTGCATGTAGGGGAGAAAGTCTCCGTGTCTGGTTTTTGGCCCATTGTAGGTGTAAAACTCCATTTGAACCGTACCAACTCCATCCTACTCCACTGTTTAGGTCCATCGGAGATCAAGATCCATCGACAAGGTAGATATTCCTCAACCTATCAGGGATCTCCCCGAAAAGGTCGGGGGAATTGTTGTTGAATTTGCCTCAAACCATGCAAAGCATTCGACTTTGGCATGGCAAACAATGTCAGGGGCCTCTCGTAATATACCGCGGAAGAGTTTGTCATTCCTCGCTTTCCATATGAACCATATTATCCACGGATATAGATCTAAATCTTCCAAAGGTCGTCCATTCATGCGCTCCTCCGATCTCCTCCAAAAGAGATAATCGAGGTTGGTGAAGAGTCTGTTATAAGGGAACATCCCTGATGAGAATGGTGTCAAAGCTAGTGCCTAGGTCTGTATCACCGGCGAACATTCGAAAATGGCATGATTCGGGAACTCGTCTGGAGCTCCACACCAAGGGCAATAATTATCGCACCGCATCCCTCTATGTACTAGATTCTTGGTAATCGGTAAATATTCGGACAACATCTGCCAAATAAGATGACGAATCTTGTGTGGAGCATCGATTTTCCAAGCATGTGCTCGAAGAGCCCCAATGCTCGGCTCCGTACATCCTAGGTCGTCATGATTTTTTAAAATATTGCGAGCCACCTAGTAACCAGACTTCACAGTGTATAACTCTGTATTGGTATATTGCCAGCAAAAACCATATATGTGGAATGTTTGCTGACCAGTAAATATTTGATGAGTGGTATGTCCTCTGGGGAGACAAGTTCCGCCAGGATATACACATTCCAATCCAGGGTCTCTATAGTAATTAGGTCGCTCACAGTCATTAGTGGGTGTACAACGGGTACTGTTGCCCTTGACGGCCTTGCCGGAAGTGACGGGATCCATGGATCGTGCCAAACTTTGGTATTAAGGCCAGAGTGTATCTTATGTCGCATCCCTTGGGTAAGCAAAGGCTTAGCGACGATGATGCTCCTTCCATCCATAAGATGGGTTAGTCTCAGAGGTGTTTCTCAGAGGTTTACTATTCTTATAGTACCTTCCCCTAAGTACCCTGGCAAGGAGGGAGTCTGGGTATTTGAGGAGTCGCCATAGTTGCTTGACCAAAAAATCCAAGTTGAACTCGTGTATTGCGCAGAAACCAGCTCCTCCAAGAGATTTGGTAGTACACATCTTCTCCCAGGTGGCCCAATGGATGCCTCTCGCATTGGGGTTGGAAGACCACCAAAACTTGACAATGTCACTTGTTAGCTTCTCACATATGTCTAAAGGGAGGAGAAAGCTAGACATAACATAGATCGGTAAAGCTAAGACAACGGCCTTGATGAGGATCTCTTTACCGCCTTTAGATAACCATTTAGAGGTCCACGTATTAAACATGTTATGGAGCTTGTCTTTGACAAAAGCGAACAGTTTGCACTTGGATCCACGTATGTCTTAAGGGATTCCTAAGTAGGACCCCCTTCAGAGTTGATAGCAATGGCGTTCTTAATCTCTTCCTTTTGGTGGTCTCCCACCTTCTTCCCAAAAAGAAGAGATGATTTGTCCAGGCTAATGCATTGACCCAATGCTTGCCCATAGAGACGTAGGATCTCCATCACTTATTTGCACTATCGGGTCTCTGCTTTACAGAAGAATAAACTGTCATCTGCAAAAAAAAAAGATTTGATACTGGGGGACTTGCTCTCACTACTCTCATTCCTGTCATGAAGTACCAGTTAAAGAAGCTTCCTTTATCTTTAGGTTTCTCATATTGGTTTGCACCCGCGAATGCCAAAGTCACCTGTGTCCCAGCTGTTCCAGTGGTCGGTAGAGCTAAGGCTACATACAAGATCCCAAGATGGAGTTTTGATGAGGAGTGGCATAGGATCGACCCTGTTTCACAAGGTTGAGGTCTTAAGTTGTCGAAAAATGCGATTAGAGCCAGGAGAACGATTCCCTGAAAAAAGCATTTTTAAAACTGGTGAGCTTTGTGTATCAGAACATAAAAGAGAAGTGATGTTCTTGGACTTACGAGCAGAGAAATGAAAGCAGAAGCCGAGATGATGGGAATGTTTCCAAAGAAAGAATCGGCTAGAATGACTGCAACAAAAGGCAGCATGCTGAGGCAACCATTGACAATGTTTGAAATTTGAGCAGCAGCGATGTTCTTGATGTTGAATTCCTCGATCAAGAAAACGATCAAATTCAATACCCATCCAAAAGAAGTCATCGAAGTGCCTAACAAGGTAACTGCACCACATAGACCCCACAAAATAATCAATATTTATCTGTGTTTTAGATTCAAAACATAGACTTCTTACCCATCATGAATGGAAAAGTGATCAAGCCACCGTGCTTTTTGCTTGGATCCCCAGAGCTCAGTGCTTCTGTGTCACCAGAGACTGAACTAGCCATTACAGAGAACAAGACGAAGCAAGAGTTACTTTGACTTGTGTTTGTGTGTAATACAGAACAGTTATGTTGGTGTAATGATTTGTCAATGATCTGGTTTGGTCCATTTATATAATACCCAACCGAATTTTTACATTTCATTGACTGTTGTCGTTTTCCAAGATCAGGTTGATCAGAGTGAAGAAGCATATTAATTATTTCAATTTGCTTAATCTCAATGGGAAAGATTCTTACTTTAAAGTGACCATCAATATTAAGTGGAATAAAGTTGATCTCTAATTTTTTCGCACCATTAATTTCAAACAGCGTCCTTAAGAGGGTTCATCTTATACTAGGATGGTAAAATGATTATGGAGTGAAATATACGTAGTTTTACACTTTTACTTAAAAAATCAATTAAAGTTATTGTTGAAATTATTATACAGAATCTAAGATCTATTTGTGTATATTTAAATTTGTGATTTTTTGTATAAGAATGTGTTTCACATAGGGATGGACAAAATATCCAAACGGAACTGAATCGAATCTAAATTCACCAATGAAAACCCTAAGAAAATTATATAATAATCTGAATAAGTATATAAATTCTTATATTGAATTATTCGAACTGAACCCGAACCAAACCCGAATTATATTGAATCGAACAGAACCAAAGTAACCGAAAATCACTAACAATTATTACTTTGTTCATGTATTTTATATTTTGTGATTTGGTCAGGTGATTTTGAAATATTATTTAACCTTTTAAATTTTAAATTAGCAAAATTAACCTAGTTTTGTCGAAAATGAACAAAAGTTTGACAAATCTAATCGAAGATTGAGTTATGAAAAATGTGAGAAGAAAGATCAAAGTCAAACACAAAAACAGAGAAATTTATTTCCAAATCAGAACCAAAGAAAACAAAACGTAAAATAAACGGACAGAAAGTGAAGAAAATTAGTTTGAGACTAGTATTTGTCCCGTGCGATGCACGGCTATAATTTTGTTTTTTAAGAAACATGCACGGCTATAATCTGTAACTTGTGCTTTATCATATAGTTCTCAAGGTATCAAAGTTGAATATGGGCATACATTTCTAAACATTAAAAGTATAATAAAAAATCACTACATTATCACAAAACTGAGGAACAACAAATATCCGTTAATGAAGGAAAAAAAAAAAGATGAACAACAAATATATTAATTTTAGTGACAAATTTCAGCCGGAAAAAAAAACTTAGTTTCATAATAATGTGATATTATCTTTTCCATAGTGAACCCACATTTAAAATGACATGGAATAATCAGAAACGAAGTTAACTACATTAAATTTGATGGTGGATTAAAAATGTGTTAACACATACTTTTTACAACAACAACAAAAACACTAAGATTATGTTTTGTTCGTAATGTTCTTTGCCTATATGGTAACAACATAAATGGATACATTTAAAGAAAATGAAATAGATAAAAGAAAATTTTGATTTCTTAAAGCTAAAAACTTGATTTCACAATAACCTGAATTTTAATATTTTTGTGAGTGCTCATACGATTTTCACTTCCTGCTTCGGTGCTTCCTTTCCGTATTTTTTGTTTCTTTCTTTCTCTCTTGTTGTTCATATTTTTGTTTCCTCTATTGCTCCTTGAATATTTTTCTGATTGGTGGCCTCAGAATGTCACAAAAGTACACATAAATAAAAGACATTAAACTATAGAACTTTTTAGATTGTAGAGTTGGAGCGCATCCTAGATACTATTAGGTATGTGTTTTCTTGAATTGCATATAGTTTTAGCGTAATAGTTAGTAAACCAGAGAACAAAAGTGACAGGCACTTATTCTAGTATGGTTCAGAGCAATGCAGTTAAAGTTAACAAATATGGAAGTAGCAAAACCGTGTGTGGAATTTGATTTCAAAAATCAGATTTTTAGTACCTTTTCATCCAGCAGAATAATTCCAATGTCGAGAGTCATTCTAGATTCAACTTTGACATGAAATTCACAACTTCCAGATCTTAAATAGAATAAATGGTCTGTGGTCCAACCGGTTCGTCCGATTGACCCGGTGACCCGAAGACTTTCCGGTTCAATGTCCGGTACGGGTTTAAAAACATAATAAGTTTATATTTTTAAATGTTTAATTTTCTAAATAAATAAAATATATTTAATTGATTTGTATACATAATATTACTTTGGTTTTTTTTTTTTTTTTTTGGAATTATTCGTTGGAATGAAAACAATCTTTAAACTGCTAATTTATTCCAAATGTAAATGGCTAATTCTTAGTTAGACAACGGTTAACTTGTTGTGATTGGTTTTTGAAATTTGACAATATGCTCTCATATTATTATTTTTGAACAAATAGTACGCTCTGATTTAATAGAAAATATAACTCATTATTGCCAATAAAAGCAAAAAATATATACTTTCCTTTCTCTCTCGATAATCAACCCTAAACTCTTCTTCGCTCAATTTCTTCTCAATTTCTCCGTCTCCCACTTTCGTTGCTCAATTTCTTGGTCACTCAATTTCTTGGTCGCTCAATTTCTTCTCAATTTTCGTCTCTCTCTCTCTCATGTCTTAGTTTTTTTTTTTTTTTGGAATTATTCGTTGGAATGAAAGCAATCATTAAACAACCAATTTATTCCAAACGTAAAAGGTTAATTCTTAGTTAGGCAACGGTTAACTTGTTATGGTTGGTTTTTGAAATTTGAAAATACGCTCTCATATTATTATTTTTGTGAAAATAGTACGCTCTGATTTAATAGAAAATATAACTCTATATTGCCAATAAAAAACAAAAAATATATACTTTCCTTTCTCTCTCGATAATCAACCATAAACTCTTCTTCGCTCAATTTCTTCTCAATTTCTCCGTCTCTCGCTTTCGTTGCTCAATTTCTTGGTCACTCAATTTCTTGGTCGCTCAATTTCTTCTCAATTTTTGTCTCTCTCTCTCTCAATGTCTTTGTTTTTGTTTTATTTTTGGAATTATTCGTTGGAATGAAAACAATCTTTAAACGGCTAATTTATTCCAAATGTAAATGGCTAATTCTTAGTTAGGCAACGATTAACTTGTTGTGGTTGGGTTTTGAAATTTGAAAATACGCTCTCATATTATTATTTTTTTGAGCAAATAGTACGCTATGATTTAATAGAAATATAACTCTTTATTGCCAATAAAAACAAAAAATATATACTTTCCTTTCTCTCTCAATAATCAACCATAAACTCTTCTTCGCTCAATTTCTTCTCAATTTCTCTGTCTTCCACTTTCGTTGCTCAATTTCTTGGTCACTCAATTTCTTGGTTGCTGACTTTCTTCTCAATTTTCGTCTCTCTCTCTCAATGTCTTGGATTTTGTTTTGTTTTTGTGGAATTATTGGTTGGAATGAAAGCAATCATTAAACGGCTAATTTATTCCAAATGTAAATGGCTAATTCTTAGTTAGGCAATGGTTAACTTGTTGTGGTTGGTTTTTGAAATTTAAAAATACGCTCTCATATAATTATTTTTTAGCAAATAGTACGCTTTGATTTAATAGAAAATATAACTCTTTATTGTCAATAAAAAACAAAAAATATATACTTTCCTTTCTCTCTCGATAATAACCCCTAAACTCTTCTTCGCTCAATTTCTTCTCAATTTCTCCGTCTCTCACTTTCGTTGCTCAATTTATGGTCACTCAATTTCTTGGTCGCTCAATTTCTTCTCAATTTTCGTCTCTCTCTCTCAATGTCTTCGTTTTTGTTTTTTTTAGGAATTATTCATTGGAATGAAAGCAATTTTTAAACGGCTAATTTATTCCAAATGTAAACGGCTAATTCTTAGTTAAGCAACGGTTAACTTGTTGTGGTTGGTTTTTGAAATTTGAAAATACGCTATCATATTATTATTTTTGAGCAAATAGTACGCTTTGATTTAATAGAAAATATAACTCTTTATTGCCAATAAAAAGCAAAAAATATATACTTTCCTTTCTCTCTCGTTAATCAACCATAAACTCTTCTTCGCTCAATTTCTTCTCAATTTCTCCGTCTCTCACTTTCGTTGCTCAATTTCTTGGTCACTCAATTTCTTGGTCGCTCAATTTCTTCTCAATTTTTGTCTCTCTCTCTCAATGTCTTGGTTTTTGTTTTTGTTTTTGAAATTATTCGTTGGAATGAAAGCAATTTTTAAACGGCTAATTTATTCCAAATGGAAACGGCTAATTCTTAGTTAAGCAACGGTTAACTTGTTGTGGTTGGTTTTTGAAATTTGAAAATACGCTATCATATTATTATTTTTGAGCAAATAGTACGCTTTGATTTAATAGAAAATATAACTCTTTATTGCCAATAAAAAGCAGAAAATATATACTTTCCTTTCTCTCTCGTTAATCAACCATAACTCTTCTTCGCTCAATTTCTTCTCAATTTCTCCGTCTCTCACTTTCGTTGCTCAATTTCTTGGTCACTCAATTTTTTGGTCGCTCAATTTCTTCTCAATTTTCGTCTCTCTCTCTCAATGTCGTGGTGGAGCCGAGCGGATGAAGAGAATCTCGTCTGGGGAGAAGGACCTTTTTACTATCCAGATAGGATGGATATATTCAGCGGGATTATTGGTAATAGGCACAGTCCTAAGGAGTGCTTATAGAGATATAATGAATATAACATCTCGATCGAGTCAACCAAAGACTTTTCCGGAAAAGCAGAAACCACCGTGTCGGTTCTACAACGACGGCAAGGGTGTTTGCCACAAAGGAGATCACTGCGAGTTTACACATTACTACAAGAGACCTCGTCGTTTACTGTATGAGGTAGACATGGATTCTAAGATTTCCGAAGCCAACTCAGAAATCAAGGTTTTGATGGACAAAATTGAAAATATTCAGGTAATTATCTGTGTTATGCGTAAACCAGATTCTGAGTTTCCTTTTTTTTTTCTTTCTTGTAATTGCTCTTTAATTTCCTTAGGTTGAGAACGATGCTCTAAAAAGTCAATTGGCCCATGCTCTCTTTAAACGGCTAATTTATTCCAAATGTAAATGGCTAATTCTTAGTTAGGCAACGGTTAAATTATTGTGGTTGGGTTTTGAAATTTAAAAATACGCTGACATATTATTTTTTTTGAGCAAATAGTACGCTATGATTTAATAGAAATATAACTCTTTATTGGCAAAAAAACAAAAAATATATACTTTCCTTTTTCTCTCGATAATCAACCCTAAACTCTTCTGCGCTCAATTTCTTCTCAATTTCTCCGTCTCTCACTTTCGTTGCTCAATTTCTTGGTCACTCAATTTCTTGGTCGCTCAATTTCTTCTCAATTTTTGTCTCTCTCTCTCAATGTCTTGTTTTTTTTTTTTTGTTTTTGGAATTATTCGTTGGAATGAAAGCAATCTTTAAACGGCTAATTCTTAGTTAGGCAACGGTTAACTTGTTGTGGTTGGTTTTTGAAATTTGAAAATACGGTCTCATATTATTATTTTTGAGGAAATAGTACGCCTTGATTTAAAAGAAAATATAACTCTTTATTGCCAATAAAAAACAAAAAATATATACTTTCCTTTCTCTCTCGATAATCAACCCTAAACTCTTCTTCGCTCAATTTCTTCTCAATTTCTCCGTCTCTCACTTTCGTTGCTCAATTTCTTGGTCACTGAATTTCTTGGTTGCTCAATTTCTTCTCAATTTTTGTCTCGCTCTCAATGTCTTGGTTTTTGTTTTGTTTTTTTGGAATTATTCGTTGGAATGAAAGCAATCTTTAAACGGCTAATTCTTAGTTAGGCAACGGTTAACTTGTTGTGGTTCGTTTTTGAAATTTGAAACTACGCTCTCATATTATTTTTTTGAGCAAATAGTACGCTCTGATTTAATAGAAAATATAACTCTTTATTGCCAATAAAAACAAAAAATATATACTTTCCTTTCTCTCTCGATAATCAACCATCAAATCTTCTTCGCTCAATTTCTTCTCAATTTCTCCGTCTTCCACTTTCGTTGCTCAATTTCTTGGTCACTTAATTTCTTGGTTGCTCAATTTCTTCTCAATTTTCGTCTCTCTCTCTCAATGTCTTGGTTTTTGTTTTGTTTTTTTTGGAATTATTCGTTGGAATGAAAGAAATTTTTAAACGGCTAATTTTTCCCAAATGTAAACGGCTAATTCTTAGTTTGGCAACGGTTAAATTGTTGTGGTTGGTTTTTGAAATTTGAAAATACGCTCTCATATAATTATGTTTTAGCAAATAGTACGCCTTGATTTAATAGAATATATAACTCTTTATTGCCAATAAAAACCAAAAAATATATACTTTCATTTCTCTCTCGATAATCAACCATAAACTCTTCTTCGCTCAATTTCTTCTCAATTTCTCCGTCTCTCACTTTCGTTGCTCAATTTCTTGGTCACTCAATTTCCTGGTCGCTCAATTTCTTCTCAATTTTCGTCTCTCTCTCTCAATGTCGTGGTGGAGCCGAGCGGATGAAGAGAATCTCGTCCGGGGAGAACGACCTTTTTACTATCCAGATAGGATGGATATATTCAGCGGGATTATTGGTAATAGGCACAGTCCTGAGGAGTGCTTACAGAGATATAATGAATTAACTGGGTTAACATCTCGATCGAGTCAACCAAAGACTATTCTGAAAAAGCAGAAACCACCGTGTCGGTTCTACAACGACGACAAGGGTGTTTGCCAATAAGGAGATCACTGCGAGTTTACATATTACTACAAGAGACCTCATCGTTTACAGTATGAGGTAGACATGGAATCTAAGATTTCCGAAGCCAACTCAGACATCAAGGTTTTGATGGACAAAATTGAAAATATTCAGGTAATTATCTGTGTTATGCGTAAACCAGATTCTTAGTTTCCTTTTTTTTCTTTCTTGTAATTGCCCTTCAATTTCCTTAGGTTGACAACGATGCTCTAAAAAGTCAATTGGCCCATGCTCTCTTTCACATGTGTTCTGACTTCTGCATAAACGAGATTCTCAATTTCCTTTTTTTTTGGTTTTGTAATTGCCCTTTGATTTCCTTAGGTTGAGAACGATGCTCTAAAAAGTCAATTGGCCCATGCTCTCTTTAAACGGCTAATTTATTCGAAATGTAAATGGCTAATTCTTAGTTAGGCAACGGTTAAATTGTTGTGGTTGGGTTTTGAAATTTAAAAATACGCTCTCATATTATTTTTTTTGAGCAAATAGTACGCTATGATTTAATAGAAATATAACTCTTTATTGGCAAAAAAACAAAAAATATTTACTTTCCTTTCTCTCTCGATAATCAACCCTAAACTCTTCTGCGCTCAATTTCTTCTCAATTTCTCCGTCTCTCACTTTCGTTGCTCAATTTCTTGGTCACTCAATTTCTTGGTCGCTCAATTTCTTCTCAATTTTTGTCTCTCTCTCTCAATGTCTTGGTTTTTGTTTTTGTTTTTGGAATTATTCGTTGGAATGAAAGCAATCTTTAAACGGCTAATTCTTAGTTAGGCAACGGTTAACTTGTTGTGGTTGGTTTTTGAAATTTGAAAATACGGTCTCATATTATTATTTTGAGGAAATAGTACGCCTTGATTTAAAAGAAAATATAACTCTTTATTGCCAATAAAAAACAAAAAATATATACTTTCCTTTCTCTCTCGATAATCAACCCTAAACTCTTCTTCACTCAATTGCTTCTCAATTTCTCCGTCTCTCACTTTCGTTACTCAATTTCTTGGTCACTCAATTTCTTGGTCGCTCAATTTCTTCTCAATTTTTGTCTCTCTCTCAATGTCTTGGTTTTTGTTTTGTTTTTTTGGAATTATTCGTTGGAATGGAAGCAATCTTTAAACGGCTAATTCTTAGTTAGGCAACGGTTAACTTGTTGTGGTAGGCTTTTGAAATTTGAAAATACGCTCTCATATTATTATTTTTTAGCAAATAGTACGCTCTGATTTAATAGAAAATATAACTCTTTATTGCCAATAAAAACAAAAAATATATACTTTCCTTTCTCTCTCGATAATCAACCATAAACTCTTCTTCGCTCAATTTCTTCTCAATTTCTCCGTCTTCCACTTTCGTTGCTCAATTTCTTGGTCACTCAATTTTTTGGTTGCTCAATTTCTTCTCAATTTTCCTCTCTCTCTCGCAATGTCTTGGTTTTTGTTTTGTTTTTTTGGAATTATTCGTTGGAATGAAAGCAATCATTAAACGGGTAATTTTCCCCAAATGTAAACGGCTAATTCTTAGTTTGGCAACGGTTAAATTGTTGTGGTTGGTTTTTGAAATTTGAAAATACGGTCTCATATTATTATTTTTGAGGAAATAGTACGCCTTGATTTAAAAGAAAATATAACTCTTTATTGCCAATAAAAAACAAAAAATATATACTTTCCTTTCTCTCTCGATAATCAACCCTAAACTCTTCTTCGCTCAATTTCTTCTCAATTTCTCCGTCTCTCACTTTCGTTGCTCAATTTATGGTCACTCAATTTCTTGGTTGCTCAATTTCTTCTCAATTTTTCTCTCTCTCTCGCAATGTCTTGGTTTTTGTTTTGTTTTTTTGGAATTATTCGTTGGAATGAAAGCAATCATTAAACGGGTAATTTTCCCCAAATGTAAACGGCTAATTCTTAGTTTGGCAACGGTTAAATTGTTGTGGTTGGGTTTGGAAATTTAAAAATACGCTCTCATATTATTATTTTTTTGAGCAAATAGTACGCTCTGATTTAATAGAAATATAACTCTTTATTGGCAAAAAACAAAAATATATACTTTCCTTTCTCTCTCGATAATCAACCATAAACTCTTCTTCGCTCAATTTCTTCTCAATTTCTCCGTCTCTCACTTTCGTTGCTCAATTTCTTGGTCACTCAATTTCTTGGTCGCTCAATTTTTTCTCAATTTTTTTCTCAATTTTTGTCTCTCTCTCAATGTCTTGGTTTTTGTTTTGTTTTTTGGAATTATTCGTTGGAATGAAAGCAATCTTTAAACGGCTAATTCTTAGTTAGGCAACGGTTAACTTGTTGTGGTAGGTTTTTGAAATTTGAAAATACGCTCTCATATTATTTTTTTTTGAGCAAATAGTACGCTCTGATTTAATAGAAAATATAACTCTTAATTGCCAATAAAAACAAAAATATATACTTTCCTGTCTCTCTCGATAATCAACCATAAACTCTTCTTCGCTCAATTTCTTCTCAATTTCTCTGTCTTCCACTTTCGTTGCTCAATTTTTTGGTAACTCAATTTCTTGGTCGCTCAATTTCTTCTCAATTTCCGTCTCTCTCTCTCAATGTCTTGGTTTTTGTTTTGTTTTTTTTTGGAATTATTCGTTGGAATGAAAGCAATCATTAAACAGGTAATTTCTCCCAAATGTAAACGGCTAATTGTTAGTTTGGCAACGGTTAAATTGTTGTGGTTGGTTTTTGAAATTTGAAAATACGCTCTCATAAAATTATTTTTTAGCAAATAGTACGCTTTGATTTAATAAAAAATATAACTCTTTATTGTCAATAAAAAGCAAAAAATATATACTTTCCTTTCTCTCTCGATAATCAACCATAAACTCTTCTTCGCTCAATTTATTCTCAATTTCTCCGTCTCTCACTTTCGTTGCTCAATTTCTTGGTCACTCAATTTCTTGGTCGCTCAATTTCTTCTCAATTTTCGTCTCTTTCTCTCTCAATGTCGTGGTGGAGTCGAGCGGATGAAGAGAATCTCGTCCGGGGAGAAAGACCTTTTTACTATCCAGATAGGATGGATATATTCACCGTGATTATTGGTAATAGGCACAGTCCTGAGGAGTGCTTACAGAGATATAATGAATTAACTGGGTTAACATCTCGATTGAGTCAACCAAAGACTATTCCGAAAAAGCAGAAACCACCGTGTCGGTTCTACAACGACGGCAAGGGTGTTTGCCACAAAGGAGATCACTGCGAGTTTACACATTACTACAAGAGACCTCATCGTTTACAGTATGAGGTAGACATGGAATCTAAGATTTCCGAAGCCAACTCAGACATCAAGGTTTTGATGGACAAAATCGAAAATATTCAGGTAATTGTCTGTGTTCTGCGTAAACCATATTCTTAGTTTCCTTTTTTTCTTTCTTCTAATTGCCCTTTAAGTTCCTTAGGTTGAGAACGATGCTCTAAAAAGTCAATTGGCCCATGCTCTCTTTCATATGTGTTCTGACTTCTGCGTAAACCAGATTCTCAGTTTCCTTTTTTTGGTTTTGTAATTGCCCTTTGATTTCCTTAGGTTGAGAACGATGCTCTAAAAAGTCAATTGGCCCATGCTCTCTTTAAACAGCTAATTTATTCCAAATGTAAATGGCTAATTCGTAGTTAGGCAACGGTTAAATTGTTGTGGTTGGGTTTGGAAATTTAAAAATACGCTCTCATATTATTATTTTTTTGAGCAAATAGTACGCTCTGATTTAATAGAAATATAACTCTTTATTGGCAAAAAAACAAAAATATATACTTTCCTTTCTCTCTCGATAATCAACCCTAAACTCTTCTTCGCTCAATTTCTTCTCAATTTCTCCGTCTCTCACTTTCGTTGCTCAATTTCTTGGTCACTCAATTTCTTGGTCGCTCAATTTCTTCTTAATTTTTGTCTCTCTCTCTCAATATCTTGGTTTTTGTTTTTGTTTTTGGAATTATTCGTTTGAATGAAAGCAATCTTTAAACGGTTAATTCTTAGTTAGGCAACGGTTAACTTGTTGTGGTTGGTTTTTGAAATTTAAAAATACGCTCTCATATTATTATTTTTTTGAGCAAATAGTACACTCTGATTTAATAGAAAATATAACTCTTTATTGGCAAAAAAACAAAAATATATACTTTCCTTTCTCTCTCGATAATCAACCCTAAACTCTTCTTCGCTCAATTTCTTCTCAATTTCTCCGTCTCTCACTTTCGTTGCTCAATTTATGGTCACTCAATTTCTTGGTCGCTCAATTTTTTCTCAATTTTCGTCTCTCTCTCTCTCAATGTCTTGGTTTTTGTTTTGTTTTTTGGAATTATTCGTTGGAATGAAAGTAATCTTTAAACGGCTAATTCTTAGTTAGGCAACGGTTAACTTGTTGTGGTAGTTTTTTGAAATTTGAAAATACGTTCTCATATTATTTTTTTTAGCAAATAGTACGCTCTGATTTAATAGAAAATATAACTCTTTATTGCCAATAAAAACAAAAAATATATACTTTCCTTTCTCTCTCGATAGTCAACCATAGACTCTTCTTCGCTCAATTTCTCCGTCTTCCACTTTCGTTGCTCAATTTCTTGGTCAATCAATTTCTTGGTTGGTCAATTTCTTCTCAATTTTCGTCTCTCTCTCTCAATGTCTTAGTTTTCGTTTTGTTTTTTTGGAATTATTCGTTGGAATGAAAGCAACCATTAAATGGCTAATTTATTCCAAATGTAAACGGCTAATTCTTAGTTAGGCAACGGTTAAATTATTGTGGTTTGTTTTTGATATTTGAAAATACGCTCTCATTTTATTATTTTTGAGCAAATAGTACGCTCTGATTTAATAGAAAATATAACTCTTTATTGCCAATAAAAACAAAAAATATATACTTTCCTTTCTCTCTCGATAATCAACCATCAAATCTTCTTCGCTCAATTTCTTCTCAATTTCTCCGTCTTCCACTTTCGTTGCTCAATTTCTTGGTCACTCAATTTCTTGGTTGCTCAATTTCTTCTCAATTTTCGTCTCTCTCTCTCAATGTCTTGGTTTTTGTTTTGTTTTTTTTGGAATTATTCGTTGGAATGAAAGAAATTTTTAAACGGCTAATTTTTCCCAAATGTAAACGGCTAATTCTTAGTTTGGCAACGGTTAAATTGTTGTGGTTGGTTTTTGAAATTTGAAAATACGCTCTCATATAATTATGTTTTAGCAAATAGTACGCCTTGATTTAATAGAATATATAACTCTTTATTGCCAATAAAAACCAAAAAATATATACTTTCCTTTCTCTCTCGATAATCAACCATAAACTCTTCTTCGCTCAATTTCTTCTCAATTTCTCCGTCTCTCACGTTCGTTGCTCAATCTCTTGGTCACTCAATTTCTTGGTCGCTCAATTTCTTCTCAATTTTCGTCTCTCTCTCTCAATGTCGTGGTGGAGCCGAGCGGATGAAGAGAATCTCGTCCGGGGAGAAGGACCTTTTTACTATCCAGATAGGATGGATATATTCAGCGGGATTATTGGTAATAGGCACAGTCCTGAGGAGTGCTTACAGAGATATAATGAATTAACTGGGTTAACATCTCGATAGAGTCAACCAAAGACTATTCCGAAAAAGCAGAAACCACCGTGTCGGTTCTACAACGATGGCAAGGGTGTTTGCCACAAAGGAGATCACTGCGAGTTTACACATTACTACAAGAGACCTCGTCGTTTACAGTATGAGGTAGACATGGAATCTAAGATTTCCGAAGCCAACTCAGACATCAAGGTTTTGATGGACAAAATTGAAAATATTCAGGTAATTATCTGTGTTCTGCGTAAACCGGATTCTTAGTTTCCTTTTTTTTTCTTTCCTGTAATTGCCCTTTAATTTCCTTAGGTTGAGAACGATGCTCTAAAAAGTCAATTGGCCCATGCTCTCTTTCATATGTGTTCTGACTTATGCGTAAACCAGATTCTCAGTTTCCTTTTTTTTGGTTTTGTAATTGTTTTTTGATTTCCTTAGGTTGAGAACGATGCTCTAAAAAGTCAATTGGCCCATGCTCTCTTTCATATGTGTTCTGACTTCTGCGTTAACCAAATTCTCAGTTTCCTTTTTTTTGGTCTTGTAATTACCCTTTGATTTCCTTAGGTTGAGAACGATGCTCTAAAAAATCAATTGCCCCATGCTAAATTGTTTGCTGCCTGTGAAAAGAAATCCCTTGAGGAGCAACTTTCTGAGGCTTCGGAATCTCTATCTCAACTCAAGGTGCTTTGTTTTTCTCTTTTTCAATACCCTTTTGCATTAAAAAATCTTATCAAATCTTCTAAGTAATTGCCTTTAATGTTTTCCTCTTTAGGATGCGAACCAAGCTTTAGAGAGTGAATTTGTCTAAAATGTTTGCTAACGTAGTCCATACCACTATTAGCCATACCACTATTAGAGAATTAATAGAAAAAAAAATATATCTTGAGGTACTCTGAGAGGACCCCTCCGCAACTTGACCTATCAGAGAATATTTGTGATTGCTCTAAACAATCCCTGTATTCGAAACTCGAAAACATATCAATAAAGAAAAACCAATCCGCTATGGATTTCTTCCATGATTTTTCTGGTTTATGTGACTTCTACGCAGGCCATTAATGGTCCCGAGAACCTCCACTTGAAGACGTTCATGTCTGTGCCTTCTACACAGGCCATTAATGGTTCTGAGAACCATCCGACAAATAGGCTTTCCGAAAACTCAGAATTCAAGCTGTTCGATACGTCCTACTAGACGGGAATGTCTTCAAGTGGAGGTTCTCGGGACCATTAATGGCCTGCATAGAAGACACATAAGCAAGAAAAATCATGGAAGAAGTCCATAGCGGATTGGTTTTTCTTTATTGATATGTTTTCAAGTTTCGAATACAAAGATTGTTTAAAGAAATCACAAGTATTCTCTGCTAGGTCAAGTTGCGGGGGTCCTTTCAGGGTACCTCCAGATATTTTTTTTTTCTATCAAGTCTCTAATAGTGGTATGGCTAATAGTGCTATGATTACGTTAGCAAACAGTGGCAAATTCACTCTCTAAAGCTCGGTTCGCATCCTAAAGAGGAAAACATTAAAGGAAATTACGTAGAGGATTTGATCAGTTTTTTTAATGCAAAAGGGTATTGAAAAAGGGAAAAACAAAACACCTTGAGTTAAGATAGAGATTCTGAAGCCTCAGAAAGTTGCTCCTCAAGAGATTTCTTTTCACGGACAGCAAACAATTTAGCATGGGCCAAAAAAAGTGATCGGAGAATGGTCAGAATAGAAAAGGCTAAGTGCTTAGAAAGATTAATGCAAAAAGTGTTTGTATACCGAGTCATACATGTTGTCTGTGGGTCAACAGTCAGATCTGTTGAATGTAACTTGTACTGAGTACCCAAGTCTTTTGACCTATCTGATTAATACATTGTGTTCATGAGGATTGATCTTACGATGAAAGGCGACGATGCTACAGATATGGTTGATCTTGCGCAGATTGATGGCAATCTTCAACTGATTGGGATTCTTAAGGGAGATGTTCTTCCTACCCTCGACGCCGAATTGGAGCGGTTGAGTAAGTGGAGAGCTCAGGTGGTTGGTGCTGATGACGAGTTCGAGCGTATTGCCACCTATCTGAGGGACGAGCTGGAGGTCACTCCTGTTTCGTCTGACTCCGTGAATGACTTCATCGACAACGAGCCGGTGGAAAGTACTGCGGCAAGTGTCGGTGTTCGCGACTTTTCTGGTTTGAACAGGGGCACCCCGGGTGTTATCAGCTTAACTGCGAAGAAAACTACCGAACTTGTCGCGACTGAGACTGCTGAGCCAAGTACGTAGGATACCGCCGAGCCGTCCTCGAAGCAGGGTGCCAAAGCATTTCCAAGAGGAACTTCTGAGGCAATCATCGAGAAAGTTACGGGGCAAAAGAGGCCGAGACGACTGCTCCTTAGCATTTGTTTCTTTTTATTCATTCTTCCTTTGGAGTTTATGGTTTGTGCAACTCCATCTTTAATTCCAACTCGAATTCACTTTTGAATCTTTCGCCTGGATGACTTTATCCAACTCTATTTGACCCCAATTTTTGTTCAGCTATTGATCGTTTGTACTTTGAAAATGCTTAAATGATCTGTTTAGGAAGTATGTTTTGTTATTTCATACTTAGGAGATGGAAAACATAATACTTATATTTTTGAAATATTTTGACCAGTGATTTGTTACTGGGTTTAGACCAAACATATTTAGATATCTCGTAATTAGACGATATACGTCTAGTACTTATGTTCTTGAGATGTTGCGACCAGCGATCTGTTGCTGGATTTTAGATGTGTATTTCGGTTTACGTAATATGTTTTCCTTTAACATACCCGCTCTGACAATGGACATTTACGTTTATGTAGCGCGCTTAAATCCGTAAAAGATGTGATAGTTTTAATCCGTTAAGGGATGTAGTAGTTCGTTGTTATGGCCAGCAACAGCGAGAGTGAATTAGATGTCTATTTTGATAAGACTTTGATAATCCGTGGAATTGAATGCGTTAAAAAGACTTGTTTCCATTTTAAACGTAGAATCCGTTACAAAGGTGGGAGTGTACGAGTATACATACCCACTCCCCCCCTTTAAAAGGGAGAGTGCAGCTGAACCCATCCGAGAATGAGTTGCCTACGTATCCCTTTTGGGGATCAAGCCGCCCTCTAGTTCATGTGAAGTAACTTAGTGATAGTACTTCTTGAGGTGCATTGCGTTCCACGATCTTGGTACTGGAACGTCGGACATGTTAGCGAGTTCGTAAACTCCTGGGCGGACTACCTTGGTGATTTTGTAAGGTCTTTCCCAATTTGCTCCTAGCTTTCCGGCATTTCTTTCTGCTGTGTTCTGGAAGACTTTCCGGAGGACTAAGTCTCCTTCATTGAACTTCCTACTTCGAACATTGGAGTTGTAATACTTAGTCGCTGCTTATTGAAAGTTTTGAATATGTATTAACGTTTGGTCGTGCCGTTCATTGACCAAGTCCAGTTCGTCGAGCATCATGAGATGGTTCAATCCTTATGGCCCCGAGAGAAGTCTGCGGTGGATTCCAGGAAACTCCACTTCGGGTGGAATTATGCACTCCGTTTCGTATACAAGGGCGAATGGTGGTTTACCAGTTGCACATCGTGGTATAGTTTGATGGGACCATAAAACTCCTTCGAGTTTGTCAGTCCAGCGCCCCTTCTTTGCGTCTAGGCATTTCTTTAGACCGTCAAAGATTGTCTTGTTTACTGCCTCGACCTGACCATTTCTTTGCGGGTATCGCGGTGTAGACTTGCTAAGTCGTATCTTCTATTTCTCGCAGAAAGTTTTGAATCTGATAGAGATGAACTGTGAACCGTTATTGGTGAAAATTTCATATGGTACTCCATGTCGGCATATGATATTTTTCCAGATGAAATTTTCTACTTGGATCTGTGCAAAGGTCCAACAATGTCCATTGACCACCGCATGAAGGGGTACAGTGTTAAGATTGATGACAACAGCTCCGTTGGTTGGTGGATTGTTGGGGCATGCCTTTGACATTTCTCACACTTAGCTGAAAATTTCACGCAATCTTTGACCATGGTTGGTCGGTAGTAACCGTGACGCTTGATTTTGATTGCCAATGCTCTTCCACCGGAATTGTTTCCGCAGGATCCGCTGTGGACTTCTTCCATGCTCTTTTTAGCTTCTTCTCCTTCGACTCAAATCATCAGAGGTCCTGAAAAGCGCCATTTGAAGACTTCTCTACGGATCAGGATATATCGAATGACCTGGGCTCTGAGCTTGCGAGCGGCCCATTTGTCGGATGGCACTTCGCCGGCATCGATATATCCGCGGATTGCTCATAACCACTCCTTGTCATAGGCGTACTCTCATTCTGCTGATTGTAAATCTTCCTCCACGTCGACTGCTTCTTCTTCCTCTGGAGGATCCTTATCGGGATCCTCATCCATGCTGGTTGTACCATTTTGGACTGGAGGATCACTCGCTGGATCTTCATCCATACCGATCACACCATCTTCACCTTCAAAAGTACCTTCCAGCTTTTCTTCCAATGGGTTAATTGTATTTACTGCGTTAGGAAGGTTGATACTTGGGACCTCGATGAACTCCACCGGAATGACTCTCTTTAGATCTGGATCGGAGGTGGATGCGAGAGCTGGCAATGTGTCCGCCGAAGTGTTTTCGCCGCGAGGTATTCGTGTCAAAGTAAATTCTTCGAATTTTGCGGCCAGCTCGTTCATGGTCTTGAGGTAGGTTTCCATCCGTTCACCTCCTGCTGTGTATTCCCCACTGACTTGGTTGATGACCAGTTTTGAATCGCAGAATGCATGAATTTGCTGAATTTTGAGTCCTTGGGAAAGCTTTATTCCAGCGATCAAGGCTTCGTACTCGGTTTCATTGTTGGATGCGCAGAAACCCAATCAGAATGATTGTTCGAGCACTTCGTCCGTTGGAGAGGTTAGACGTATCCCAACTCTAGAGCCATGTTTTGACGATGATACATCGGCATGAAGTTTCCATATTGGGATCGGGACTAGTTCATCAACGCCTTCTTCCGGGAGTTCGATCAGAAAATCTGCCAAGACTTGAGACTTTGCGCACGTGCGACTTCGATACTCGATATCGTACTCGCTCAGCTCTATTGCCCATTTCGCTAATCTTCCAAACTGGCTCAGACTATGAAGGATGGATCACAATGGGAAAGTGGTGAGCACTACGATAGAATGCGACTGAAAGTATGGTCTAAGCTTTCGAGCGAACATCACCACGGATAATGTTAGCTTCTCCATCTGCGGATATCTGGTCTCAGCGTCGGTGAGAGTCTGGCTGACATAGAAGATAGGCTTCTGCCCGTTGCGCTCCTCTCGAATGAGCACTCCACTTACCGCCGTCATAGAGATAGTTGTGTACAAGAAAAGAGGCTCCCCCTAAACTGGTTTCGCAAGTACTGGAGGACTGGTTAGGTACTTCTACAGCTGCTGGAATACTTCTTCGTATTTATCGGTCCAGTCAAACTTCTTACTGCCGCGCAAGGTATCAAATAAAAAGTAAACACTTGTAGGTTAATCGCGAGATAAACCGATTTAGTGCGGTGATTCTCCTGATCAATCTGTGGACTTCGCGCTTTGTTTTTGGTGACGCCATTTGTATCAGTTCATATATCTGCTTTAGATTGGCCTTGATGTCGTGGTACGTGAGTAAGTTTCCAAGAAATTCTCCGGATGTCACTGCGAATCTACATTTGATCGGTTAAGCTTCACATTATGCAGATTTAGTTGTTCGAAACATTTCTTAAGATGGGCTACGTGATCCTTCACTTCAAGTAAGTTTACCAACATATCATCTATGTAAACCTGCATTGTTTTCCCAAGTTGTTCAGCGAACATTTTATTCACTAGTCATTGGTAAGTTGCTCCGGTATTTTTGAGGCCGAATGACATAATCTTGTAGCAGTATATTCTGCGGTCCGTGATGAACACTGTCTTTTCTCGATCGTCATAATTCATCAGGATCTTATTGTATCCAGAGAAAGTGATAAAATCTTCCTAGAACTGGCACTTGAGAGATGAGATTGGGAGAGGCCTTGCTGCAATGAATCCAGAGAACTCACTGGCAAGGGATGTGGATTGAATGGTCACACAAAGGTTGCGGAATAGCCTTTGATTCACCTCTTTGAATTCTTCAGATATTACACACTAAAGAACACAAAGGATTTTGCTGGATATTACACACCAACAAGATGATCTTATTTTAGAGAAGTTTTTTTTTTTTGATTAAAAATTAGATAATTCCAAAAATGAGAAGTACAAGAGGTTTAAGAAGAGTTCAAACAAGGTGCATGGAGAGCAAACATTAAATGACCTATGAAATAAACAAAACACTTAATATAAGTTTAAATTCGAAATTGGACTCCCATGCACACTTTTGACCGAATTTCTTCATGTTGGGCTTGAGGAAAATCAACTAATGGGTCAATATCAATGTGAACCAATTGCCTCATTAAAAACATTTCCAATAAAACCCATTGGGACAAAACTTGGACAAGGGAAAAAGAGCACAATTGATTCACATACCCAATTAGTGATTTCTTTGGGCCTGAATCAAAACCAATGTGGTTTGATTCGTCTTTGAATGATCCGTGGCTTGGATTTGTCTAAGTAGTCCTCCAATGGCTTCTTTGAGCTTCTTATCCATATTTCTTATCATGGGACCAACTAGTGCAAGCAAAACGTCATCTGCTTCCAGCTCCTCAGCTACAAGATTAGTTCCTTCAGGTTCAAACAAGGCTTGCATGAAGAGCAAACATTAAATGACCTAGAAAATAAACAAAACACTTAATATAAATTTAAATTCAAAATTGGACTCCCATGCACACTTCTGACCGAATTTCTTCATGTTGGGCTTGAGGAAAATCAACTAATGGGTCAATAACAATGTGACCCAATTGCCTCATTAAAAATCTTTCGAATAAAACCCATTGGGACAAAACTTGGACAAAGGAAAAAGAGCACAATTGATTCACATACCCAATTAATGATTTCTTTGGGCCTGAATCAAAACCAATGTGGTTTGATTTGTCTTTGAATGATTTGTGGCTTGGATTTGTCTAAGTAGTCCTCCAATGGCTTCTTTGAGCTTTTTAGCCCTATTTCTGGTCATAGGACCAACTGGTGCAAGCAAAATGTCCTCTGCTTCCAGCTCCTCAGCTACAAGATTAGTTTCTTCTGGTTCAAGCTCTGGTTCATGCTCAGGTTCAAACTCTAAGTTCTTAGTGTTGTCAAGGATCATATCATCCCCTCCTTCTTGAAAAGGATTTGACCTCAAAAAAAAAAATATATATATATATATATTTATTTATTTATTATTTTTTTTTTCAACTCTTAACTTTTCTTTTATTCATGAAATGAGCCTAATTATATAGAGAAAATATATCAAAAACTTCCATAAAAATAGCTTAACATGCAGAGCATCTAGGGGAACAAAATTCAAATTCTAAATTGCATGTAAGCGAGAGAAAAACACTTAAATAAATGATGTTTTAATATGGACGAAATTCTCTCTTTTCTTGTTGTTTATGGACTGAAAATACTCCAATTAAGATCTACTCTTCTTAAATCCAAGCCCATGAAGTTGCAAACCCTGGTTAGATATTTTGCTCCCACATTCAGATTTGATGTCCTCATACCTTGTCTTTGCTGCTTCCCATGATCATATCAGAAAGTGTCCATGAATGAAAGAAGTTTTTTGCCCGCCGTTGCTTCAACCAATCGATCAATGTGTGGAAGTGGAAAGCTGTCATTTGTACATGCCTTGTTGAGATCGGTAAAGTCCACACATACCCGCCATTTTCAGTTCTTATTCTTCACCACCATGGGGTTAGCCAACCAATTTAGGTACTTGACTTCGACTATCAAACTGACGTGCAACAGCCTTTCCACCTCGTCGTTGACTGTTTTTGCTCTCTCAGGTTCGAGTTTCCTTCGTTTCTGCTTCACTGGTTTGAAAGTTGGATCAACGTTCAGCTCGTGACACATCACGTCAATGCTAACTCCGGGCATATCTTCTAATGCTCATGCGAAAGTGTTCACATTTTTCTTTAGGAAAGAAATCATCTCTCCTTTAGTCTTTTCGTCGAGCTTGGCTCCAATTTCAACACAGCATTCCGGGGGGTCATCATCTATGCATACCGAAATCACGGAGTCGTAGGTCGGTTCAGCCTCTTCTTTGCGATCCTCCATAATCTATCATTTCTATTAAAGCTTAGCCAACTTCTTTTCAGGCTCCATGTTAGTCTTCATTTTTGTGCTTGGGTCGGTAACAGGATTCCTGAGTTTATGTTCGGCTAGGAAACAAATGCGAGCTTGATTCCCCCAAATTGTTTTGATCCCATTGGGGTCTGAAATTTGATGCAAGGATCATAAGTCGATGGTACGGCTCGCATGGAATTTATCCAAGGAGTTTCCATGATTACATTATAGATTGTCGGGTGATCTGCGACTGAGAACTCCATAATCTTGGTTACTTGGCCAGCTCGGACCGGTAATCTGATTGTTCTGATAGTCATCATTGTTTCTCCTGAAAATTCAGTTAACGACTTCAGCATTGCTGTTACTTCGGACAGGTCGATGTTCATTGTTCGGAGAGTTTCCCAGAAGATCAAGCCTACAGAGCTACCCGTATCGATCAAACCCGAGTGACATTGCAATCATTTACAACTAGCTCGATCACAAGGGGATCATTATGAGGTCTGTCGATGCCAGTGGTTTCCTTCTCTTCAAACGAAATCACATCGTTCGGTAGCTTGGAGCGCTCGAACCAATTAATGCTGGCTTCGGCTCTTCGCTGGAATGCTTTTATAGAAGAAACTGTATTCGAACAATACTGGGATCCCCCCATTATCATGTTTATCCTTCTTCTAGGCCCAAACTGCATCTCGTCATCGTCTCGCCTTCCACGTTTAGGGGGATCACCATTTGAGTTTGCCTGTTCAGGCCGGCTCGTATCTGGCTCCAGCTCGAAATCCTTGAGGCTTATGTCGCCTCCGAGTTTTCCGGCTGCCAATTTTGCTGTGATTTTTAGACACAATCTGCGCCAATTCGCGGTCGAATGCCCATATACATGGTGATGTTCGCAGTAGGCCCTCTCGTCGTAAGAGCTGAAATTCATCGTCCATGTGTTCCATGGTCCCTTTCCTCGGCCTCGACCTGCTTCTACTTGGTAGTTATGGGCTCCTCCAAAGTTAGGTCTCTCGTGATGAACATATCCGGGTCCTTGGTTATTCTTTTTGTAGTGCGGTGGATTTTCAGCTTGAGAGGGGCGGTTTGTTGCCTTAATGCCTCCAAAATTCTGGGACAAGATTCTCATCTCCTCCTTGTTGGTCACGAAATTAAAAACTCGGTGCAACGCATCCTGGATTGATGACGGCATGTTTAGAGCAATCTCCTTCCAAAACTCTGACTCGAACCACAATGACTTCTTCAGTACTAGTAGCGCGGCTTTGTCGCTTATACCTTCGACTATTGACATCACCGTCTTGAACCTCCCAATGAAATTTCGTAGAGTTTCATTTGGACCTTGAGTTAAGGACCATAGGTCGACATCGGAGGTTCCCCGGTCCATGAATATGGAGTAGTACTTCAAGAAGGCAACAGATAGTTGCTAAAAATTGTCGATGGAATTCAACTCAAGCCTAGAGAACCATTGGAGCGCCGCGCCTTCTAATTGTTCTACGAACAAAAGGCATAAACCAGCGTCCTTTTCGTTCTCTTTAAAATAAGCTCGGCCCATTGCTATGATGAACACCATAATATGCTCTTTTGGATTGTTGTTCCTTCGTAGACCGTGACCTTAATTTTCCCGGGGTCAGAAATTCTTGCTTTCGTGATCCGTGCTGTGAACGGAGTGTTATGCGCCTCTTCTAACACGCGATCGATCTCTGGCGCCTTACTAGTCGCTTTGTGCACTTGTGAGCGCACAAATCGCATCTCAGTTGCGGCCCGATCCAGGGAGGCTCGGATCTCATCCATCGCCTACTTCTGGGCTCGGATCGCATCTCTTCGCTTGTCATTGAGCTGCGCCTGCTGGACCCATAGGAGATTCTCCTCCTCCTCGGCTAGGTCTCTTGCTTGGTTCGGATCGGCATTGTCTCCTCTAGCTCGGGTCCTCCTTGTTGTTGGGGCCAGCTCGGTGTCAACGGGGTTCTCCATCTTGCGCTCTTCTTCCTCACCATCCTCCTCGTCAAGGATGATTGTTGGAGCCGATCCGTCACCGATCCGTTGGCTGTGTGAGTCATTTGGTCTGGTCCCTACAGGAGTTTGATGCCGAGTTGAAAATCCTCCTAAGATCCTCGGCAGGTTATGTGGCGTCGAGAAGTCAAGGGCAGTTGGATTAAGGTTGAATCGCCTTGCAACTCGTCCGATCGGATTCAAGACCAAGCCCATGCCTCCGATTCGCAGTCGCTAGCGTCTCCATTTTCTCCGTCACCTTGTTGTTTAGCTTATCATGTTCCTCCGCTTTTCTGAGTAGTGTAGTCAGCATGTCCTTTATCTGTGTTAGCGCTTCCGAGGTTGTTTCTGCGGTCACCGGTGCTGGGTTGTCCTTTGCTCCAGGGAGGTCGGCACCGGTGATATCCTTCGGATCGTTGTCGTTTTTATCTCCGTCGTTGGTCATCTTCTTCAAATCTTTTGCACGGTGGTTCTTTCGCATGTCCACTTGACGTTTAAGAAAAATTTGTTTTGATTATTTATGCTTCGATTATCAGATTAACTAATCTAGGTAAGTCATTAAAATACAATTGTTTACATGTTGTCTTTCAATAATTAATTTACATAATTTAAATGTTATGGAACAAAATTTACATAATTTACATAAACTAACTTAAACATTTGAACTTTGAGATAAAAAAATATCTCATATATATTTTGGTCGATTACTAAATTTATTCAAATTATCGTGATATTAAATATGTCACAATGGTCGATTACTAAATTTAGCTTTTATAATTAACTTAAATGATATTGTTATTAACAATGTAATTATGGTAAAAAAATAAACTCGAGTTGTTACTCTTGTCATTGTGAAAGCAATCAATGACATATTCGAGATTGTGACCGATTGTTTTTAAAATTGGTAATTTTGTGAATCTTAAACCGGAACTAAAATCATGCAACTAAAGTAGATACATACCTAATGTACTTTTCGGGTTTAATTAATCATATGGTTTGTGAGCGTTTTAGGTTGTCACAACATCTAAACGATATCAAAATCCTAGGAACATGATGCCACTATACCATATTAATAATGTTGAATTTATCATTCAATTATTAATTTTAGATCTAATTTTAGAAATCAGTATTCTAATTTTATAAGTAATCGTTATTTTTGTATATAAGATGTAATTTAATCAGTTACTCAGATGAAAAGAAACACAATCACTTGGTTAGACATGATGAATAAATTTATGGACTAATCAGATTTATTTGAAACTGGCGACAACTTTTTGGTCGAGGCATCTAAGTGTACTTCTTACCAAATATCTCTTTGCAGTTGCCGTCATAATCTGGCCTAAAATAATTAAATGCACCAACCACAAGACGATATTTCACACCAATGCAAAAGAAAGATCTCATTTCTTGATCTAAATCAATAAAACAATCATCTAAAGACCTCAAAATGCAAAATCGAAGTGGCTAAATAGAGAGAAAATACTAATATGTTACATTGATATCAGAACTTACTGGAGGCAAAGCAAACAAGTACTTCTCTTTCATTAAGCGGGGATAATAAAAAATTGATATGGTTTTTACTTAGAGATGAAAATCGGATTTACAATTTTGTATTTTTGTTTTATCTTCTGGAGTTTTGGTTTTACCGGTTTTATAATAACTAAAACCATTAAATATCAACCGTATTTTGGATTAGCTTCAGTTTGGTTGAACAAAATTTCAATTTGGTTCGATTTGATATTTGGTTTGTATTTAATTTGGTCTTAGTCAAAATAACATTAAAATATAATAAAATAAAAATTTTAGGTTCTATTTTATGACTATTTATTTTAAATATGGATATATAATGAAAATATTAAATTTTATAAATTTTGATTTATTTGGTTTTGTTTTGGTTTGGATATATTACAACTGATCAGTTTAAAAAACAAATTCTGACCAACAAATAGGAAAATGATGAAACCTCATTAAAAAAATTATTTCCATTCACTAATAATTTTGGATCTTGAGGTGCAACCTTAATCTTACAACACACAAAAAAACTATGATGCATCTCTTTTCTCTTTTTCTCTTTGCAAAACCGTGAACCTTTAAACTGCAAAATAGCAAACTAACTTCCCTTCTCGTGTTAATGAGTAAATGAAGCAATCGAGTGAGTGGCACATAAATTCTTTCAATCCTCTTAAACATTATTAGTCTTTCAATAAGTTATAACAACTATGTTGGTGTCTGAATTCGTACATGACCTGAGTTCGGTCCAGCAAAAGCCGACCTTGGAAAATGATCAAACCCGTTTAACTGCCACCAGTCGCTCAACTAAAATATTCTGCCGCGATTAAACCTCAACCAAGCAGCCAATTTCTAGGATTGTTAATTGCGACTGATGCTTACGGACATGATTATTTAAAATTTAATATTGTTATTTTGTTATTCGTTTTAAATTTTATATCTAGTATGTAAGAATCTAATAATATGATTTTGTTATGCTGCATTATATGTGAGAATCTAATAATGTGATTTTATTATGCTGCATTATATGTTTCCAGTCATTCTTTCAGCCATCGCTACCGACGATATGACGTACGAACAGTTGTCTAACTTGTTCAAATATCTCTCATAGTTTGTAGAAGGTGCAACATAATAAGTCACTACCCGATAGTTGTGTTTTATTTTAAAACAAATCTCACCTCGATTTACTATTTTAAAACATGGGCTCTGAAGCAACCTCAAATTTGGAGTGATTCTTGGTTCTTGGGAGTTAGAAGACGCCAATTCTTACATATATTGCACCATGCTTGGAACATAAAAGTTGAAAAACAAATATTTGGCCTTTTGAGCTATTATAAGCTTTTTCTGAGACTTGTCGTTTCTAAGAGTCTCTCTCCAATCTCACTAATTCCACAATTCCAAGGAAGAACTCCATTTGCTGCAACAGCATCAACCATAATGATTGCCAGAGGATGACCATCATGATCAAGGTTTAACGCTGGCATGCATTTCAAGGTTTAACGTTGGCATTCCATTAGCTGGAACACAGATAAAAACACACATCAATCTTTCTCTGTTATTACAAAAATATTTGTTAAAAAAACAATTAGTTTTAAGTAGTTCAGAGACATAAGAGAATCCAACTGATTTACCTGTGTTTACCAAATATCCCGACAGGCCTCTGATCTCGTTTCTTCATGGAAAAAGAAAACAGCTCAAAAACCTAATCCTTTTGCTAGTCTTGCTCTTAGATCCTTCTTTAATATCTTCCCCGATGGAGCTTTAGAAATGGAGTGTGTGAAGGACAATTTGTTGATTCTCTTAAAAGACAATCCACACACTAAACGTCGAGATTCCTAAATCATCCAAAAAGTGAATTTATTTTCATAAAAACCAATTAATAATTACCTATGTTTGACACAAATTGCTTGATTTCATCTTATGATATTAGAATCTTTCCATCTCACCGTAAACGCAAGAGTTCCTCACAAATATCTTCTTCTTTCATTCTATAGATCTAAAATCCTAGAAACAAATTAGGGAAAGAAAATAAAAACTGAATAGAAAATAAAATTCGATATCGAATCGAACAAATAAAATATACGAAAACAAAAAAAGAACCTTATCACTTTTCCGGTGGAGCCTTCTCCTAACCAAATCGTGTACCTACAAAACAAAGACAATATAGCCGAATTCGAATCCAACAAACTAAAAAAAGAAAACAATAAAAAAGAATTATAAAAAACCATACTAATTTTTGTGATGGAGTCTTCTTTTTCTCTTCAAATAAACCGTGTATCTACAAAACAACTATTCACAGTTAGAAACACTGAAAACAAAATTTAGAAACCACAAATTATACGATCAAAACATCAAAACTAAGAGCAACCCAAACACCGTGGACAGTAAACGAATGATGTGTGTGGGATAATAAAAGGAAGTATATATAAGAAGAAGAGAATACGGGTGTACAAAATTTACGAAATAAAAAACGAACAAAACATCAAACCTACCTAGTGTGTTCCTTAGAGACGTTTAGATGATGAATGATTTATGATTTATTTCTTTATGTTGAGGGTAATATATATAAGATTTGAGGCGATGGTTAAAGAAATTAGGATTGCCGTTTTATCATAATTATCAAATAAATTATTTAAAGAATATTTCCTATAAACTAAAAAATTGCAATCACAAATCGAGTTAATGAGATATCGAAGAAGGGGGTATATATATAACCATGACCGACCAAAAATATAGTAAATTTTCTTCTTTTTAGAAAGGGATATTACTAAAAAAAAAAACAATAAATCACCATTATTAGAAGATTATCAATTTGCCATCGAACTATCAAAGCCCAATTTGCCATCGAATTATCAAAGCCCAATTGCCGAAAAATATATCAATGGCATGTGAATATGTGATATAAATAAAGCAAATCATTAAGGGCACAATAGTATAAACATGTTTCAGAGTGATTCTGAACCGCCACGTAGGAAAAATCACCTCTCAAATATAGTATAAGATAAGATTTCATGGATTGTCATTGCCTAATAAATTGTAATCGATTTATATTAATGATATAACATTGATTAGATCCGGGTTTTTTTGTAACAAATATAATTAGCATATTATTAATAAAAGGGAAGTTTACTCAAACAACCTTAGAAACTTGTGTTTTTACTAAACCAATGCTAATCTTTCATTATTACTCAAATAACTTTCTGTACCCGTTTTACCCTTATTTCTTTTGAAGACAAAAAACGTATTTACGAAACTGCCATTAATGAATTTTCCAGAAAAAATGAAAAGTCTACCGTTCTAGTGATGGTAGATTTATTTAATGATCGGTAGATTTATTTAATGATCGGTAGACTTAATTCAAGTCCGTTGACTTAGTCCATGAACGGTAGACTTAATATTCAAATGGTAGACTTATTCTATAGACTTATTTTTATTTGGTGGTATAGATGTTTGGGAGTGGTAGACTTATATTGTGAGTGGTAGAGTTAACGCCAACGGTGGTAGATTTGTTTTCGAGTGGTAGACTTATTAGTTGAATGGTAGATTTATCTCGTAGATTTATTATTGAGCGGTAGATTTATTTTGTTTGACGGTAGACTAAATATTTGTGGTAGACTTAAATTCATGGGAGGTAGACTTACACGTATTTTGGATCGTAGACTTATTTATAGTGGTGGCAGATTTATAATATGTCGTAGACTTATTATTGACGCGGTAGAGTTATTCAATCTTTCGAGTTTACTAAAACAACCTTCAGTTGGTAGAGTTATTAGTTACTACGGTGGTAGATTTAATATGGTTTTACATACAATGATGGTAGACTTGTATGCTTACATACAATGATGGTAGATTTGTATACTGACATACAATGATGGTAGACTTGTATGTTTATATACAATGATGGTAGACTTGTATTTAAATACAATGACTTTCTAATGCAAACGCCGTTCGATATACAAGTCTACCATCATTTAGAAACAAGTCTACCATCATTTAGAAAACAAGTCTACCATGATTTCAAAACAAACGCAAGCGTCAATCGCAAACGCATATCACAAACGCCAGTCGCAAACGCTGATTACAAATGACAGTCGCACATGCCAATCGCAAACGCTAATTACAAACGCCAGTCGCAAACGCTAATCGTCAATCGCAAACGCTAATCGTCAATCGCAAACGCCATTTATAAATAGTGTTTATTAAAAAAAAAAAAATTTTAATTAAGTTTTTATTAATTTTTTTTAATTTATTAATTTTAATTTTTATTTTATTTTGAAATGCCAATGGCATTTTCGTTATTAAAAAAAAAGAGGTTTAAAGGTTTTTACCAACTTTTTGAGCAAACTCATTTTCTCCCAAAGTTGTTGTTTTAGTAATTATGGAACTTGCCAAAGTTATTTGAGTAATTATCTCTTAATAAAATTTGATTTTTTATTGTTAGGATTTCAAAATATTTTATGAGAATATTTTCGAAAGATTTAGATTGCTCCCAAGTTTTATACCATTCCTCTTCATTTTTTTCCCCGTGCGGCTAGATTTCTGGATTCAAAATTCATATTTTAAGATTTAAAATTTTGCTAATTTTTTTTACGTTTGTTTGATGTTACTATTATTTGTTATTTTGTAGGAAAGAAGATAATATTTATGCACAAACTCAGAAATTTCAAGGTATGATTTCGATTAAGTTGAATCCACGATTTTCATAGGAAAAAAGAAACGGTTCGATTCATTGTAATTATAGATCTAAATCCAACAATCCCTTGTATGTGAAACGCCATGAAGTAAGATTTGAACTTTTTATTTTTATTTTTTTTGTCTACTAGTTACGAAGATTCTGATTTTTTTTTGTTTTTGTTTCAGCCACAGATCTATCTTCTTACTTCATCGTTGGAGTGGGGCTCGACTGAGGAGCTAAGTGGTTAGTATATAGTTTTTGCCGGTTCGAGTCTGAGCAAAGTCGCAGTGCAGTAAAGGATTTCTTCGGTGAAGGATCTGCGAGTACAAGATCCAACGAGGGTGGCAGCGGCCTTATCGGCTTCGGAAACTACTTTCTATCTAAGGTGAGGCTTCGAAGATGTCTCAATCCTTGAGATCGTGGATCTCCTTGAGGATGAGTTACCCGGTGGTTTCCTTCTCGTGTGCCGTGCTCCGTCGTAATCAAGGTGGCCTCTACGGCAGTCGCGTATCCACGGTGAAGAAGCGTGCTTAGGACTTTCCTTCCACTTATCGTTGTTGGTGTAGGATCGGTCTTTGTTCTCGTTGCCATAACAATACCCTTAAGTTCTGGAACCAGAATGGAAGTTGTTTGCTTGATAAACCATTCGACAAAAACCAGGTACGAGCTTTACTGAGCAAGTCCTGTTTTTTAATCTTAGTCCTTGCTTATTTCTCTGGATTCTCCTCATAAACAGCTTGACTTGTGGTTTGACCCCAGGAACAACTGAGCGAACAAAGAAGCAGGAAGGATCAACCATATCATCAATAACAAGTTGTATACCACAAAGATCAAGCTACTCGATCTGACCCATCTAAGCGAATTCAGAGCAGATGCACATTCTGCTATATGGGGACAAGACTGTATGAATTGGTGCCTACCCAGTGTTCCCGACACATGGGTCAATATTTTAGTGGAACTCATTCTCATTAACTTGAAAACAGAGTTAAAACACTGCCAGATTCAAGAACAGAGACTTGGTTAAGCATTGAAGCTCAAATATCTGAAACATTCCATCTTACGTTTTAACTGTAAATGATTCATGTTTTAATGAAACTTTATTCTCCTTTGTCTTTCTCAGTTGTGGCTACAAACTCAGGACCTTTGGGTTATTGGTTTTCTTTTGTAAATTAATATAGAAGAAACATATCAAAATGGTAGTTTTCTAACTTTAATGTCAAGCGTGGTATCTTTGTAGAGAAAATTGTAGAACTAGTACATTTTTTTGGAAATACCAGCGCTACCCCTTAAGACCAGCAGAGTTAACGCAGACCGGTTGCACTTTTTCTACAGTTTGACATTTGCAACGCAAGTAAATGTAGACTACGTAGAGCACAAGTAGAGAGAGAAAAGAATATGCGCAGTCTCTGCTTTTACTCGCAGAAGAAAAACAAAGCGTTCTCAGTCTCTGCTGTTGGAAGCAGAGTATACGCAAACACTGTTTAGATTATACTTGTAATATGCAAAATTTTGGTAAACAGTGCTGTGCTTTTTTACAGTTAGGATTTCGCAGACCAAACTACCTAACGGTAGACCAAAGAGAGACTGATATAAGATTTTAGGATAATTAATTACAAAAAGAGCTGAACATTGACTCCTTCCAATTAGCTTTGCACTTATGTTTCTTCAGCCGGTGTGGTATTGAGTACTTGAGGTCTTTGAAGCAACTAGTATTGCAATATCGAGCATTTTGAAAGAAACAATACAAAGGCTTCTCGTCCTCGTCCATGAAGCGCTATGCGAGGGTGTTGTTAGGGAAACGGGCCGAAAGTGAGTGAGTATTGGGTTGGCCCAACCATGAAGTAGACATATCCATGTCCATTCGCTTCATCCTCAATGAACTTCACCGTGGCAAGGAAATACATGGTTGGCGCGGGGTAGGTCAAGTAGTCCATATATCCTCCAACTCCTTCAAGTTCTTGAACCCTTCTTGTGTCCACTCCTCAAACTCGCAGGTGCCTTGAAAAGAATGGTGACTGATTCTTGTTGAAGTGCTCATGGTTGTGAAATAATTTTAGTTATGTTCTAAAATAATTTTTAAAATACTAGAGCTACCCCTTAATGTATATCACCAACGGTAGAAGACAATCACCAGTAGTGCATTAACCGGTATAAGCCGAAACGAGAAAACTCGAGAAACTCGAGAAACTCGGTGAAAACCGAGTGGGTAGGGTATCGCAGACTGACTGAATATCACCAACGGCAGACCGAAGGCAGATCGCAATTGGAGAATTCATTTGTAGAGAGTTTTTGTTGATATATTTGTATATACTTCCACTTCCTTTATACATTATTTCTTTAATTTTTAACTGTTGTCAAAGTACAACTTATGTTAAAAAGAAAAACTCCACAGTGAAAACCGAGTGGTTAGGGTATCGCAGACTAAATGAATGTCACCAACGGCAGACCGAATGCAGATTGATATAGGAGAATTCGTTTGTAGTGATTTTTTGTTGTTGTAGTGATTCCACTACCTTTATACATTATTTCTTACTGGTTTCAAAGTAAAACTTATGTTAAAAAGAACAACTCAGACAAAAAATTTCGTTATCATATGTTTCTTCGTGTATCTTTGTTCAACATGACACTATGTGAAATATTTCTTTGGTATTTACCATGGTTATTGATTTTTCTTCCATTCTGTGTTTTCAATGTAAATAAGCTTTTAAACACTTAGATTGAAGATCAATTTGGAGTTATGACGTCTAAACAAATGTTAATCGAAGTTTTTAATTCGTTTTGAGTGGTTTAGGGTTTCGCAGACTGTATGCCGACGTAGCGCAATGTTTTTGAAGAGTTTCTACTAAAAGAAAAAGGCGGCGCTGACCTAACTGTACGACAAAAGGGGGCGCCGTCTTAATTAGGTAATATTAGTTTAAAAATATTTCAACAATATATATTCGGGCCTCAAAGCAGTTGTTTCAGGCCCATGCCGAAGCCTAGAAAACTTGGAAAATACAACATTGACTCTTCTTCTACTTCCCCTCAGCGACCCTAGAGCAGAGGAGCGTATCTTCAATTTTGTCCATCTCTTTCTTTATTTTCTTCATTTCTCCGATAATTCTCCGATCTCTTGATTTCTCTTTATTTCTCTGATATTTCTCCTTCGAATATATCATGTATATGAATGATTACGAGATGGATTTTCCTGCCATTATTTTTTCCAAAGAAAACGAGCCAGATCCAAATACCAGAATAAACTACAGTTCGAAGTTCAATCATCTTTCACTGGTGGAAGGTGTAGTGGGTGAGGAAGTGTGGGATTATGTCCGCAAGTCACTGCTAGGAGTTATTTGTAAGTTTAAGAAGTTGGGTTTTGGATGGAGTGCGAAATTAGTGCATCACCATCTTATTTGCAAACAATTGGAGTGTGAAAGCCCAATTGAGTTGTGGTTTTTGATTGCGGGGCAGCCAACACGGTTCTCGCTCTTCGAGTTTGAAGAGATCACAGGGCTTAAATGTAATGAAATTACGCAGTTGGATGGGTTGGTATCTTCTCAAGCTAATCACGAAATCTGGAATCGCTTTCGGGGTCTTCTCAAAATACGCCGTCCTAGCCCTTGTATTGAGGACATAGTGAAATTGTGTATGAAGCATGGTGGAGATATAAGCAAATCTTGGTCCAGGGAAGATAAAATTAGGCTTAGTTACCTAGATATTCTATCTAACGGTCTGTTGGGTGTTGATTGGCGTACCGAAATTCCCCTTAACCTAGCTAGGTTGGTGATAGATTTGGCAACTTTCGAAGGGTATCCCTGGGGGAGGGTTGCTTACAAAGATCTTGTTGAGCAGGTTAAGTTAGTAACTAAAGAGAAGATATGGCAAGACTCTTATGTTTTGAAGGGGTTCGTGCAAGTTATACAGGTCTGGGCGTATGCTTATGTGCCCAAAGTGGGAGAAATTTTGGGAACACCTATAGCTTTTGAAGGTACACATCTGCTAAGATACAAAGGAAAAGTAGGCAGACCCGATATGGAGAAGATCTTCTCGAGTGAAGAGGTATGTATATCTTTGGCATAGTTTGTTGAAGTGAAAATGTAGAGTTTTGGCAGAGTAAGCCACAGTGGCAGCGTCTGCCAAAAGACTCTGCCACAAGTTTACATATTCCCGTCGCTAGACTTCTGGCTGACATTTATGTAACCATATAACTGTTTTGTAAGTGACTGTAACTACTATGTGTGAGAGATCCCGGGCAGAAATCTATCCACGTTGGAAATACATTCTCTCTGGCCAGTCGGACATCAAATGAAGAAGAAGAAAAAGAAGAAGACGGACGGTATGGCATGAAACCAAAGTTCTCTGTAGCTAAAATCTCATCTACTGGTTCAACAGATGTCGTCGATATCATTGAATTTATCCTGGATAAACAGCATACCAAGTTTGACGCAGTTTTAACTAGAATTGAAAATGCCAGACTTGATCAGCAACGAGTAAATTTGGAACAGCAACGAACCAGCATGGAACAGCAGAATGTTTTGAGTGAAACCTTAAACAAGTTGGCACAGGTCGTTGGAAAGCTGATGGAGAGGATGACTTGTTTCGAGCAAGATACTCGCTTCTCTAACAACAAACTAAAACCTGACAATCGCATGGTATGTCCAACTCAGTAATTGTTGAAATAAAAGCGCTGGCATGATCTGCGATATCATGCTCTATCAGATGTGGTAAAACAATATAGGGGCATGGCATACTCTGCTTACCTACGTTGTATCATTCATTTATGTGAGACATGTAATTGTTACGGCAGACTAATAATGGCATTCAATACCATTCATCCTGGGCATCCCTTAATTAATATCCTATACGGTAGAGTATGCCCTTTAAGGTGTAAGAGGTTGAAGCTGAGTTCATGTAATAGTCATTACTTTTAAATTTTGCAGAATGACGAAGAAGAGACGACGGTGGATAACAAAGGAGATGGCAAAGACAACAAAGTAGAAGGAATCAAGGTTGTTGCCTCTGGCTCCTTTTCAAATGAGAAAGGAAGAGATGGCAAAGAAAAAGTAACTGATAATGGCATCTAGGCAGAGGATGCCAAACAAGAACAAGTAGGAGATGATGCAAAATTATATTGGAGTGAAAAGGCAGATGGCATTGAGGCAGAAGATGCCAAACAAGAACATCTTCAAGATATGTTCCATGGGGAAAAAATATACAAATGTGAAAAGGCAGAGGATGCCAAAGAAGGACATCTTCAAGATGATAGTAATGATGGAGATGGGAGTGAAAAGGAAGCAGATGTCAAAGAAGATAAAGGAGAAAATGATGCCAACGTCTGCCTTCAGGCAGAGGATGCCACTGCAGCTGATGGTGGTAAAGAAAAGGTTATGTCTGATAAGGCAGCTCTTTCCAATGAAGCAACTGTTGGTGAAAAAATTGATGGGAGTGAAGAACATCTTCTTGCTGATGGTGGAGTTGGATATGCTGAAAAAATGGATGGGAGTGAAAAGGCAGAGTATGCCAAAGAAGAACATCTTCAAGATGATGGTAGAGTTGGAGATGTTAAAAAAATTGATGGGAGTGAAAAGGCAGAGGATGTCAAAGAAGAACTTCTTCTTCAAGAGGATGGTGGAAAAATTGATGGGAATGAAAAGGCAGAGGATGCCACTGCCGCATATGAAAGTAATGTCTGCATTAAGGATGCCGCTGCACCAGATGAAACTAATGTCTGCATTAAGAATGCCGCTGCAGCAGATGAAACTAATGTCTGCATTAAGGATGCCGCTGCAGCAGATGAAACTAATGTATGCATTAATGATCCCATTACGGCATTGATAACCAACCTCTGCTTGGAGACAGTTGCTTCCACTGCAGAAGATGGTAAAGGCTCAGTGATTAACACTGAAATCATTGAAGGGAGTGAAAAGGCAGAAGATGCCAAAGAAGAAAGAGGAAGAGGAAGAAGAAGAGGAAGAGGAAGAGGTAGAGGAAAAGGAAACTCCCAGCCAATTCATATCATTGAACCATCAGTGGATTCAGTCCACCCAACTACATCTCAAATCGAAATATATGAAAACTCCAGAAATCTTCGCCAGACCAACAAGCTAACAACAAGGAGGAGTGAAAGGTTAAGCAAATCGACTGCGCTTCCTGTTGTACCTAGCAACAACACAAAACCACTGGCCCATAAATCTTCTTACGAAATTGTATTTGGAGATGTTGACCAAACACTAGTGGACAAGATGAACGTATTCAGAGCTGATGAGTAAGTACACACAGCCTATAAGATCGTCTATCTTATCTTGCAATCTAACTTGAATGTTGATTTTCTTTGACAGAACAAATATTTATCCATTTGGAGGGAAAACAACGGCCCATCAATTCTTCAACTTACTTTTGAAGCCGAGGGAGTGGTTACACGATATGGTAAGTACATTCTTCCTCGTTAACAGTGGAAGTGGCAAAAGTGTTTATTTCATGTTTAGCTGGCAGACCGTTGTTGTTGTGTGTCGGGCAGACTCGGCTTTTTGCTGTTGTTGTGTGTCTAGTAGACTCTGCTTTGGTGCCTAACATTTGTCCTTCTTTTATTATCAGCACCTTGACGCAGCACTGAACTTGTATAGACTAAGGCTAAAGAGAAATCCTAGTTCTTTCAAGAGTCCGCGGATTGCTATATTGGATGCATCATTTCAAATGCTTTGGAAGAATCGATACGAGGACTGGCGTCAGCTTGAAAGATAGCCTGGTGGTACTTACGAGAATGTACACGGTGTTCTTCCAGCTTATGCCGCAACAAAGTTGGCCTGGTACAAAGAGATTGATACGCTATGCTTTGGAAGAATCGATACGAGGACTGGCGTCAGCTTGAAAGATAGCCTGGTGGTACTTACGAGAATGTACACGGTGTTCTTCCAGCTTATGCCGCAACAAAGTTGGCCTGGTACAAAGAGATTGATACGCTATACTTCGTTCTACACGTGAGCTCGAATCATTGGGTTGGGACGGTCATATCATTGGTTGACCGGGTTGTCTACATATATGATTCCTTAAATACTCCAGAATCAGATATTGTGGCAGCGGCGACGCCTTTTGCTGAAATGGTTCCTGCCGTAATTCATATGTGCTTTCCTCAAGACTACGATCACGCAGCTTTTACAATCACAATTGTAAAAGGCGTTCCCAAAATGCGTCCAGAAGTAGGTGATTGTGGAGTATACGCACTCAAATACATTGAGTGTCACATGTTAGGATTGCCGCTACCAGCAAGAGAACTGTGTAATGCAAAAATGATGACCTGGAGGACGAAGCTCGCTGCGGAGGTGTTGGATGAGACATCTTCGTATACTGATGAACTCATGTGTGATGAGGAAATTATTGCAAGTATCTACGATCCCTACGACGTTCAAATTTAATTGCATGGTTAGTAAATATATGTATATAGTAAATATGGAGATTTGTTCTAGTAAATAAACATTAACCAAACTCTGCGGCGTACAAGCAGAATTTATATTTTTCCTTCCTTAGTAGAAGAGAACTTATTATGCTTATTCTTCCTTTAAACGCATCATAAACTATGCTTATAGATTGTAAACCGAGAATACGCAGCACCTGCTCATACTCTGCATCTGATCTGCTTACACTCAGCATAAACATTGGCATAATAAGTTCTCTTCTACTAAGGATGAAAAACATAAACTATGCGGCGTATAAGCAGAATTTATGTTTTTCCTTCCTTAGTAGAAGAGAACTTATTCTGCTTATTCTTTGTTTACACGTATCATAAACTATGCTTATAGATTGTAAACCGAGAATACGCAGCGCCTGCTCATACTCTGCATCTGCTTTGCTTACACTCAGCATAAACATTGGCAGAATAAGTTCTCTTCTACTAAGTGTTGGGGTCAGGATTCACCCACTTAAAGTTAACAGTCGAACAAAGGCAAACAGATCGGGTGTCACGACCCATGATGAAGAAAGTTGGGTCGTGTACCCCGACCCACGACAAGACAAACGGGTCGGGTGTCACGACCCATGGTGAAGAAAGATGGGTCGTGTACCCCGACCCATGACAAGATAAACGGGTCGGGTGTCATGATCCATGATGAAGAAAGTTGGGTCGTGTACCCCGACCCATGACAAGACAAACGGGTCGGATGTCACGACCCATGCTGAAGAAAGATGGGTCGTGTACCCCGACCCATGACAAGATAAACGGGTCGGGTGTCACGACCCATGATGAAGAAAGTTGGATCGTGTACCCCGACCCATGACAAGACAAACGGGTCGGATGTCACGACCCATGGTGAAGAAGGATGGGTGTTGTACTCCAATCCACGACAAGACGAACAGAACATGTGTCACGACCTGCAACAAAGCAAGTGGATCGGGTGTGAGGCAAGAGTCATTTCTCGTCACCTGGTGTCGCCCGAGCCATTTGGATGGGAGCACACGAGTCATCTAAATGGTTTCTCCCGAGCTGTTCAGATGGTGTCGCCTGAGCCGTTTGTACGATGTCACCCGGGCCGTTTGGATTGCGTCACCCCACACGAACCATGGTGTCACCCGAACCATAAGCCATGGTGTCACCCGAACCAAAGGAAATGGGTTCGACAAAACCAGGCTTATCCCAAGGTAACGATTAATTCACAACTAGCCCACGAACAGGAGTGGGCCAAACCGGGATAAGAAGCCGATCAAGCCAAGCCAACTTAAAAGGAAAATATCCGAAGAAACGGGAAATCTTCCTTATCTCTTAGGAATAGGTTTGGCCGACTCTGGCTCATATGAATACTTATGTAAACCCTCAAGAAAGAGGATCCGCAATTGACCTAGCAGAACTCTGTACTTTTCCTCTTATACGAAAAAGCTTTCTAAACAGCTTAATAAAAACACCATCTTTGGATCTTCGTTTGTGTGTTTTGGTAGTTTTTACTCAGAAGTTTCGGATCTCGCTAAAAGAAATAATGAATTCAATTGGCGTGGATTTATACTCCCACAATTTGGCGCTAGAAGGAGGGGGGCAAGAAACTTTCTTACTCCAAGGAACCACCGCACGAACGATTCGACGAAGATGACTAGCGACGGACGAACCGACGACCCGCAGAACACGGGAATCGATGGATCTGGAGCAACGGATACCCCAACGCCTGCGGTCGTGGAGACGAGCCCAGAGGCCCTATCACAGATCAAGACGATGTTGGAGACGCTTCTCAAGAAGGTGGAGGAGCAGGACAAACTAAACACAACGATGACCGATAAGCTCGAAGTCCTTACAACGCCGAGCTGAGCCCGTGGAAGAAGCTCAAAAATTGACCTAATGAGGCGCCCTCTTCGACGTCTCAACCCGACGGCCCTGGACTTCACAACTCCGCTCAACCCATCGAGGACTCGGGGAAGATTGCCACCACTCCGTCAAAGCTTCGCAAACCTAGCCCCAGAAGCCCAAGGAATAGGCGACACACCAATCGAAGAGGAGCCTGCACCAATCATCGATTTGGAGGAGGAGAACCGAATGGAGCAAAACATGGAGAGCCGTGACGATCCAGAACCCTTAGGGAATGGCCAGACCCGAACCGAAAGACACGAGGCCATCCCCGAAGGAGATCAAGAGCTGATCGAGGAGGAGGAGAATATACTTTGGGCCGAGCAAGCAAGGACCAACGAAAAACGCAGAGCAGGAGTCCGAGCCCAGAAAGAAGAGATGGCTATGATGCGAGCAGATATGGATCGAGCAGCTGCTGACATAAAAGCTGTCCGATCCATGATGCACAAAGCAACGAGCAAGGTGCCAGAGATAGATCGTGTACTCGAGGAAGCACAGAACACCCCGTTCACAGCACGGATTACTAGCACAAGAATCCCAGACCCCGGAAAAATGAAAGTCCCGATCTATGAAGGAAAAACCGACCCAAAAGAGCATCTCACAGCTTTCGCTATAGCCATGGGACGCTCTAACTTCAAAGAACACGAAAGAGATGCCGGACAGTGCCTTCTCTTCGTGGAACATCTCAAAGGACCAGCGCTGCAGTGGTTTTCCAGGCTCGAACGGAACTCCATCGGCAGCTATAACCAACTATCCGCGGCATTCTTGAAGCATTACTCCATATTCATGGATCCTGGGACATCCGACGCCGATCTGTGGACCCTGGCTCAGGGGCAGAGTGAAACACTACGGAACTTCATCGGGAGATTCAAAGCCATCATGTCCAAAGTGGAAGGCCTGAGCGATAAAGCAGCCTTGTTGGCCCTGAAATGAGCACTCTGGTTCAACTCTGATTTTCGCAAAGAAATTGGCTGAACGCCCCCACAACCATACAGGACGCTATGCATCGAGCCGCAGACTTCATCACCGAAGAAGAAGAGATGAAAATACTAACCGAGAAGTACGGGAGGGCCAAGACAACGAACCATTCTCCCCAAGTTTCAGCCCCTTCCAACGCTAGGAAGAGCAACCAAGGCTCCGGCTATATCCAGCACGATGGAGGCTTTCGAGGAGCTCATAACTATCAAATTGACGCTCCTGGATTCGGTTGAGGAAGAGGCCGAAGCCGTGGAAGAAGCTCATGGAGCACATGGACCAAAGGCGACAGTTCCTATGACGAGACGGCCTACTGCGAACACCACCACATCTACGGACATTCTACCGCGAACTGCCGAATTCTAGGCTTGAAGCTTGCTAAAAAATTAGCAGCCGGCGAGCTTGGAGGAAACATCAGCCTCAAGGATTTCGAGATGGACATAAACACATACAAACCCGACCTGACAAAAGAAGATCACACCAAGCGTGATAGAAGGGATGACGAAGCACCACCTTCTGGATCAAGAAGAAGGATAAGCATGATAATGGGAGGATCCCACTATTTCTCAGATACCGTCTCGTCAATCAAAGCATTCCAGCGAAGGGCAGACGTCAGCATCAACTGGTCTAAACCATCTAAGTTTCCAAATGACGTGATATCATTCGAGGAAAGAGAAATGATCGGAATCGACAGACCGCATGATGACCCTCTCGTGATCGAGTTAATCATCAACGACTACGACGTAGCATGCGTATTGGTGGACACTGGGAGCATCGTGGACGTAATCTTCCTCGAGACTCTCAGAAGAATGAATGTGGACCTGTCCGAAGTGATATCTACTCCCAAACCCTTGACAGGATTCTCTGGAGAAACCACCATGACTACCGGGACAATCAAACTGCCTGTCCAAGCTGGCGAGGTGACAAAGATCGACGAATTCTCCGTAGCTGACCACCCGGCCATCTACAATGTCATCGTGGGGACCCCCTGTTTAAATTCAATGCGCGCAGCCGTTTCAACCTACCATCTCTCCCTCAAGTTACCTACACCAAACGGCGTGAAAACGATTCGATGAAATCAAAAAGAGTCTCGTGTCTGCTTTCTCGCCGCACACAAGCTCAGAAACCCGGTGACTGATCCAATGGCAAGTTCAAAGCGCAAGAAGATAAAGACCGACAGAGAACCGGTGAAAGAACTTTCAAAACTGTTATAGCAGTTACAGATCGCGGTGGATCGCGAAGAAGAAGTGTCTAGACCAACTTGCGACCCCGTCATATCAGTCTGCATCGACGACAAACATCCGGAGCAATGTGTAGAAATTGGAGCAATGTTAGATGGAAAGATCAAAGAAGAACTCGTGGCATTCTTGAAGAAAAATATCAACACCTTCGCATGGGAAGCAGAAGATATGCCCGGCATCGATATCAGCATAACAAGCCACAAACTAAACGTCGACCCAACTTTGAAACTAGTAAAGCAGAAAAGAAGAAAACTTGGGCCAGACAGAGCTAAAGCGGTCAATGACGAGGTGGAGAGACTGCTGCGCGTCGGATCGATAACTGAGGTGAAGTACCCGGATTGGCTAGCTAACCCAGTGGTCGTCAAGAATAAGAACGGTAAATGGCGTGTGTGTGTGGATTTCACCGATCTGAATAAAGCCTGTCCAAAAGACAGTTTCCCCCTTCCACACATCGATCGCTTAGTCAAAGCAACGGCAGGGAATGCACTCCTATCTTTAATGGATGCCTTCTCAGGTTACAACCAGATCTTGATAAATCCCGACGATCGCGAGAAGACCGCTTTCATAATGGATCGTGGAATTTATTGCTACAAGGTGATGCCATTCGGTCTGAAAAACACCGGAGCAACTTACCAGCATCTGGTTAACAAAGTGTTCGCTGGTCAACTCGGAAAGACAACGGAGGTTTACATAGATGACATGCTGGTGAAATCGCTGAAAGAGCAGGATCACGTCACTCATCTCAAGGAATGCTTCTCGCAACTCAATTTTCACAACATGAAGCTAAATCCGACCAAGTGCAGATTTGTAGTCACCTCGGGGGAGTTCCTTGGTTACCTAGTAACTCACCGCGGCATTGAGGCCAATCCTAGGCAAATCGACGCACTCATCAATATGACTTCACCAAAGACAAAAAGGGAAGTGCAAAGACTTACCGGGAGGGTAGCTGCACTTAACAGATTCATATCACGGTCCACCGACAAATGCTTGCCCTTCTACGATACGTTGCGTGGAAACAAGAAGTTCGAATGGACAGAGAAATGCGAGGAAGCTTTTCAACAACTGAAGATTTACCTGGCCACCCCTCCAGTCCTCACAAAGCCGGAAGCAGGAGAGCCGCTTTTTCTGTATACCGCGGTTTCCGCCACAGCAGTAAGTGGCATCCTTATTCGAGATGAGCATGGAGAACAGAAGCCGATATTTTATGTTAGTAAAACCCTTACAAACGCCGAGATAAGATACTCGCAGATGGAGAAATTGGCACTATCCATAGTTATGTCGGCACAAAAAACTGAGGCCGTACTTCCAGTCTCACTCAATCATCGTCCTGAGCACATTCCCGATAAGGTCCGTTCTGCACAGTCCAAGTCAGTCAGGAAGGCTA